>JAPSGF010000009.1:19199403-19437903 GCA_035772895.1 Perdix hodgsoniae | reverse complement strand
CTCTTTCTCTTTCTCTTTCTCTTTCTCTTTCTCTTTCTCTTTCTCTTCTTTCTCTCTCTGGTTCCTTTGAACTCCTCAGATCAGCTTTCTGCAATAAGCTGTAAGTTTGTCAGCTTCTGTGTTCTCCATGTCACAAGTTTGGGATAAAGTCTGCAGGAGAATGAAAAGGATTAAGACTAATTAGTTACTTCCAGGTGCTTCTTGGTTTGCCTTCTTGGTGTTCTGCTTAATGGCCCTTGATGTCTCACACCTTTAGAAACACAGGATGCAGCAAGAATGGCCAGTGCAGTTGAGTTTCTTCAAAAATCAGGTCAACATCATTCTTACAATTCAAATATGATCTTATTAATTGTCAAAGGAAGTTTCAAGAACAAGTCTGAGTGAGTACAGGCTGCCTGAACTTGCTTATTTTTTAACTTGTAAACCAACTTCCGTCAGTATTTACACAATCATTTTATCTTTCTTGTAAATTGAACATGAAGATCAAATGAAAGTATTTACCTGACTTTAATGTGATAGTGCTGAGTTGCTGTTTGGAAGGAGAGCTTTTTATTATTCAAAGAATAATTATTCTTTGAAAAATATTTGATCATGTATGGTATGAACACATTCTAGTATGAGGAACTTCCTGCCTTCTTTTAGGTGGCGTTAGTTGTTAAATAAAAAGCTAAATTAAGTAAGATAACCAGTTCTATAGTCAATTTTTTTTTTCCTTTAAATATAAGCCTTATGGGAAACTGAACTCTCATTCTTGAGCTTTGTCATGAAGAAGTTCAAAATAGGGTAAATTGCCTAACTATTTTAACACCAGTACTCATAGTCTTGGTCTTTAAAATAACACCAAATGTCAGTGGTATTTCTGCTCTCCTAGGGAAATTTAATTTCTTAAATTGAATTAGGCTTTCTGAATGTTCACAATGTTCACATGTATATAAACAATAAAGCTTATTTCCTAATCTACACAAATATGTAGCTTTGCAGTTTACTAGTCTGTATGCATAGCTGAATCCCAGTGTTGGGGAAAGGAAGTGCATCTGCCTCCTGTATCCTCCTATCAGCAGAAAAAGATTTCAAATCAGGCAATTTATAAGGGTATTGGGCCCAGACTTGCAGATGTTCCCACATGGTAAAGAGCTATTTGCAGATGTTTATAAAATGCTGCAGTGTGTATTTGTAAACAAATTCAAAACATGTTTTGTTCAACAAATACGTTTGCCAGAAGTTACTGACAGCATTGGGTACTTGATTTAAGGAGATACTATAGAAAAGTTTATTAGTAAATGTTTAGCACTCTAAGACCATTAACTACTTTGCTTTTCATTTAGAGAGATGAATAATGGTTGCTACAGAAAAATAATGCAATAATCATTACAGCATATTACTGCTAGACTCATACTCACCTTATTTCCCACTTTTTAAGTTATGTAGTTGAAACAATCCCCACTGGAAGAATTTGCTGGAGAAGAGCTGCTAATATCTTTTTGGTGCTTTTAGCTTTGATCATGTTCTGTTGCATAATTTGCCATATAAGGAAATCTGAGAAATATTAATGAAGCCTTTATACAGCCAGAAGATATAATTTCAGAAAAAGAAAGAGAAACAGCAATGTGTTGGGTATTCCAGTTGCCACCTCTTAATGGTTTACCATTTCCTAGCCATATTTCAAACACTTTTTTCTTTGACAGATAATCAAAGCTTTTGAAAGTTACTTACCTCAAGCCTCCCAACGTTTTTCTTTCAGAGAAGTTCAAAGCACCCTATTAATTATTAGCACTTGTGAGATGAGGTTTTTGAATTTATAAAAAGTAAAATGAGACATATAGTGAATTTAAATAAGTTTTATACTGAGATTTGTAAAACAAGTTTCTGCAAGTTTCTTTAGTGTTGCTGTCACTGTATTTGCAGAAATCTGATGCTAAAAAAACCAACCAACAAAACAAAAAAACTCCCAACAAATAAAACAACCAAAATCACATCAACCTCTATGCATTTATATGGCCTACACAGCATTAGTATTTTTTTTAAGTCCAGTTTAAGTTCATGAAGATAGCTTTTACATTCAGCTTCCTGTGCTAAGAGGTTGCTGGCTTGATCTCCATGTGGGGCCACTAACAGGACTGGGAAACTGATCTGCCTCACAAGCAGGATTATCAAATAGGACACCTAATAATGATAGCTGTTATCTATCACAGAACTGGGTAACTTATCTAGCCTTTTCCTTCCTCCTGCTCTTCTCTCCTCCAGCAACACCCGCTTAGGAATAAGAGCAACAGAGTCAAAGGACCGTATCATCTTTATGTTTCCTTTTTTTAAGAGCTAGGATACCACTATAGCAGAACAACACCAAACCTTGGATGAATCAGGTGCTACAAGACATGGGGAAAAATTTGGTACAGACATTTACTGCTAGCATCATTCAGATCCAGCATTGCTGCCACTGCTCAGCAGTGGCACTGAAGGTTGCAATTGGGCTCCAGCAGACCCACCTGGCTGCTTGCACCATGCTACATCACTCTAGTTTCTGAAGGGTTAATTGTACTGCCCTTTTCCAGAACTGTGTGATTGTATAGAAACCAGCTCAGGTTTCTCAAGTAATCCCCAAATGTAGTTGGCATGCAGAGCTTTGACACAGAATTGCTATGTTTAGTTTGCATTGTACCTGAGATAATAAGTCTTTCCAGCCTCAAGCTGTGTCTGCAATTAATCTACTATAGAGGTAAACCAAATTACAAGGAATTGAGAATTGGCTATAGGTGCACATTTACGTGCCCCAAATCCCAGTTTCCCTGTAACATTGTCTCAGTAACTCCTCTTTTTTTTTTTTCCCTTCTTTTTTTTGACAGTGCCACAGAGGGCAAGTTTGTCATTTAAGAACTTTGGGGTGCCATACTTTTTAACTTTAGTTTGAAATACTTTTGGTGGGGTTTATTTTTAAATAGTAATGATTTGTGTGTCAGAATTGTTAGCACAGCTCTTTGATGAGTAAAGATAATCACATATGAATGTGTGTAGTAATGTGCTTTCATGATTGATTCTAGTTTAGGTATTGTATTGGTAGTGTATTAAGGTTAGAGAAAATATTCATACGATGTGGTACATATGGTTATTAATATACCTGTCCCTGTTCTTGCAGCATGGTTAACTGGCTAACTTCATAGATTTGTAGTGACAAAACCAACCATTAAAAAGAGTGTGTGAGTAGAAAATAGTAATCCTGGAATATTATTGTTACATAAATAAGCTGACTTTATTTCATTTGCTTGCTAATTCACACAGCTATTTACTAAGCAGTGGCTCTCTCCGTCGTGAATAAGAACTGGCAAGATTTCACTTTTATGTATTATTTCATGATCACCTTGAAAAATGTGTTGAATTTCAATCTCTTCAAAAGCAAGAGGAACACCAGTTCCTGTGAAACACTAAAGCAGAACAGCAGGAATCCATTCCAAAGAAAGCCCAACTGGATTCATTACAGGTCTGCTGATGTGTTTTCATTTGCAATAAGCAGTAAAGCTACTCTACGATTACAGTAAACTTTAGAATAGGATAACACCTATCAAGTGGCTATTATATTTTCACGCATATAATCTGCACATGAGATAGCATACACTTGATGAATGAAATATTCCTTAAATAACCTATGCAAATCCAAAGTCAGTGTGGTTTCTTTAGGGAACCTGTCCATGTAAAACAGGATTGTGAGATAAACTTGCCTGTGGACTGCTTACCCATGCCTGCAGTCTGTAGTACTGCTGAATCACAGATGTTTTGTAACTGCACAGAATAACATTATATTAGGCAGTTATTTTATTTCTAAGGAGTACAAATAGTTATTAATTTGATCATAGAGCTTTCTTTGTATAAACCTTTGAGTAGGTAGAATTTTGGTTTGTGTTCTGAATATTTGAAATAATTTGTATGCATTTCACATTCCTATAAATATTGTATCAATGTAGCATTTGCACAGTTAAAAACTGCTGAATATGGTATATTAGTAGTGTGCTCAGTAGTGTTCCTGTTACTACATTGCTGATGCAAGAGACTTAATGGATCAAATTTGCTTTCCTGACACTTTTATGTTAGAAAACAGGAATTCTTAAACAACACTTAAACCTTTTGCTCCACAGTGATTACAGTTTGTGAGTAAAACACCCTAATGATCTAATGATTTAATTTGATATGAAATTCTAGATTATGTTGTAGTGTTTATTATGTAAAGAATAATATCAGCTATTTGTGTGGGCAGTGCCTGGGTGGAAGAAATCCTCAGTGACTTCAAAACTGTTGCTTTTTGGAGGGGACTATTTCAGAAAGTAGAGGGAGAGACACTATTCTCAACTAAGAATTTAAAGGAATTCTTTCAATGAGTAATTATAATTATGGCAGTAATTAATAGTTGATTAATTTCAACAACCTTGGGGAAAGAAGTTATTCTAGAAGTAGTACTAAAATCCCCAAATTATTTTTGATGTATTCTAATTAAGAAAATTTTAACTTTGTAGTGAAGGAATCAAAATCTGTCTTGCTGTGTACAAGACTACTGTTGACTTGATGGAAAACATGCCTTCTGCTCAATGAAAAGTAAACAAGAAGCAAGGATAAAACCATATCTTTACATTTACATTTGGGAGCCAAGGAAAAATAGAACTTCTACCCAGAAAAAAATGCAAAAATTATGTTGCCTAATGCACAGGATGGAGATCATCACTGAACTTAGAGATGGCCCAATTTTCACTTGTTGCACTTAACCCTGGCAGTTGCAGCACTATGCAACTAGCTCTTTTCTGATCAGTTGTGAAATGGAGGGTGTTGAAGAGAAGGGTGGTGCTATGCAGAGCTGTAGATGTGCTCCGCTACAAGATTTTTTGCTTGGTGGAGCCACTATGGGAGGCTGCCTCCCATGGCCAAGGATCATTGGACAGTGTAAAGATGTAAGTGGTTGAGTCAGGAACTGGATTCGTGTCTCTTGACAATTAGACACAGTGATATTCAAACATTTTTTATTCTTTAGACAGGTCCATCCACAGCAATTACTGCAACCACAAAATAAGCACAAAAAAAAAACCAAAATACCTCTGAAGAATGGATTTGATGTAGTACCACACCTGATGGTTTTTGGGGAATACTTGGGAATTAGAGAAAAGCCAGTTTCAAGGAAGAAGCCACAGCTGTACTGCATCTGTGCCAAACCTGAATTAATTCACATAGTTTAGTTTTTGTCTAGATCTATAGCTGGCAACCCATGCATCGCTGGCTTTCTTTGACCTTTTCTGGCAGATAAGCTGATATCCATCAAAATATAGTATGGACTTCTCTTCAAATACAGGTCTGGAAGCCCTTGCAAAATCAGCAGTGAAATGTGAAAGGTGTAACTTTCATAAATGGAAAAAATACTCTTGATAAATTTCTTTTATAAACTAGCCAATATTCTTGAGAGGATGTAGTGTTCTTATACTGAAAGCAATAGAGGATGGTGGTACTACATAGTCTGTAGGTCAGATCTGCTGTTGCTTATCCAGTGTAAGTATGGATTAAGTCTGACTCTTGAAAGCCTTCTGCATTTAAAATTAAATTTGATCTGCCCTAACCGTAACTAGCTGAATCAACATCTTTTGGCTGGTGCTATTGAGGTTACTCAGAAATATCTTTTAGTAAGCATTTTGTAGGTAGTCATTCTGCATTTAAAAACTTCATCAAAGAAAGGCTTTTGAAAACATCCAGTATAGACTTGTGTCTGAATAGTGTACCCAACAGCTTAAGCTGGGTATCCTGCACTTATTCAGTGCTTCATACCTTGGGCAGATACTGGAACCATGTATGTGCAGATCGTTCTCTTCCTTTTCTACCACTTCTTCCATCTTCCCCATGTTACTACAAAAATAGGTGCATAAAAACTGTTTTTTGTGTGTGCCATTCCCCCCCCCCCCCCCCCCCCCCCCTCCAAATTATGAAACACAGGACATGTTCACAGCACTTTAAGAGGCTCACCCTCCAACTTCTTTCTCCACTTTTGTGGATAGTATAACAAACTTTTGCCCTTACCTGACATTTTCTACTGACTGCATTTCCAAACCCTGCAATTGTATGCATATTTTGACTCAGTATTTTTTGCAGGTAGTGGGCAATCTTTTTCTCTGGGAAACCAGTTTCTTATACATTTCAAAAATACATGAGTTCCTGAGAAAGAAATCTGTAGTACAACACAGGGCATCAGCTTTAGCTCTTCAGTTTCCCCCATGTCATTGAATCCTAATTTCCTTTTCCTTGGTAGGAAATGTACCCTCCCTTCCCTAATCTTTTGCTGACCTAGAACTTGAATTCCTCTGTAGTCTTCAACTGGCATTTCATCACCTCCCATTATTCATATGTAGACCTAATTCTCTGAGTCATCTCTTATGGGATGGACTTTCTCAAACAACTGCCTTTTTTTGGATGTAGTTCTGAGGACTAGCTGAGTCCTGTGGCTATTATTTACTTCTTTCTCTGCTAGCGGGAGATGTATGTGATGCATCACACTTTTCCTTACAATTTATGTTTTATGCTTTTATTTTATTTTATTTTTGTTTAAAGAAGTATTGCTACTATAGCAACTGTAGCATCCTGTGATACTTTTGATATTATCAAATGCCAAATACTTGTTAAGGAATAGATCAGTGTATCAGATGAAATTCACTGTTTCTTTCAATGTTTCTAAATAAACATATTTTTCAGTGAACATATTTAGCACTGTTAATTTTTTCAGCATTTTTTTCCTTTATGGTGATGAGTATTCTAGTGGAGAGGTTAGAAATTATAAGTACACTAAGAAGAGTAATGGATATTATTTCTTTTTCCTGCTTTACTGCATTTGAAACACAACTTGCATTTTTTTTCTTCTTTTATGTAGGAAAACTGTTCATACCTTCTTGGATATTTTTGGTTTCATTAAAGGGATACAAAAATTCAATTTCCATTTGCATCTGACAAGAATATATATCTTTGACGATTGTCCATGTTTAGATAATAAATAAATATTCTTGAAGTAAATAATGAAGTTACACTTTTGGGTTCAAGACTGGAAAGAAATATTACCTATAAAACAAACAAACAAATAAAAAAGTCATATTCTCTTTTCCTAGAAACTCATAAGGTAATACCAGTATCTGGAAATGAGGGATCAATGTTCAGAGCCAGATGTTGTCTTCAATTTTCTTCACTTGGTTTCAGAAAGGAGGTATAAATGACCTTGGACTGATAACTGGATCTCTATCTGGATCCATTTTTTTAATGGACTAGATATTACAGATTTCTCATCATCTTTTCATGCTTAACCAGCCAGTAAGTTGACAACTTTGTCATGGGCAAAGCACCTTTATGTACTTTGTTTCTGCTTCCTTTTGGGCCTCCTACTGTCTGCTCAAACTGAACACTCAAGCAAAATTTCCTTTGCAGTTCTACCAAGCCCTTCATACAGACTTCATGTGAACATCTTCACTGATTAATGTACTTTGATGTTTTTGCATATAAGAACAAAACTTTTTCCACTCTCAGCTTTGATGCCATTCCTCTGCTTAAGTACATCAGTTTGGACACGTATATAGAAAGAAGCATGAGGTATTTGGGTTTACTTGGCCTTCTGACCCAAAAGAAAAAGTTAATGGTGCATTAGCCAAGGAATTGCATTTAGAAGATTAAGAGGGTCTGTTGCCTGGTAGCCTCTGCAGAAAAAGAAGCCTGTTCAGTACAAGTAAAAACATACAAAAATGAAAAACAAGTAATGGCAATGCTTCCTTCTTATTTGCACAACCTACAATACGCTTTTTCTAGTTGTTAACATGAGCTGGCAGTTTATTTTTCCTGAGCAGTTTAAGAACCTTTGCAAAACTCAGAATTTACCTGGTAATCTCTGCAAAAATTGTGTTCATGTTTTATTTTGTATGCATTCTTCGTTATGAATATTTTCTTAGTGTTGTGAGACAGTCTCTTGACAAGCAGTCTGTTGGTCAAACTGTGGGAGGAAAGTAATTGAAGTGACAATTACTGTAAAGATGCTACATTTCAAACTGTGTTTCTAAATAATAATACAAGATGTTACTATTTTTTAGAACTAGACCAAGCTGTGAGAGAATGTGGTATTATGACATTCTAATTATTCTGCTTGACCTGTAAAGCAGGCAGATGTGGGCACACAGTACCTGAACATGAGACATGAAGTATGGTTGGTACCATGGAGGGTATTTTTCCAAAATCTTGGTATTTATAGTCTTAATGTAATCTTTTCCTTTTCTCTTCTGATTACAGATAGAGCGAGTTAAGTAAATTTCAGATTGACAACACTGTGCAGTGCGTTTAGATTCTGAGGGTCATGCCCAGTCCCTTCTTCAGGATGTGTGGTTGTGAAGACCAAACTGATAATTGCTTTTTCTTCTTTTTTTTTGTCTTTTTGAAGCCAGTGGAGTTGGAATTCCAAGTTCCTGAATGTTGGACTGTAGAACTTTTTGGATGGCTATAGAGCATTCAGAACTCGTAGCAGACATAAGTTCTACCAGTGTTGCAGAAGCCTAGGAACACTGTTATCTGAATCTTTTATTTAAAATATTCAAAGAAAAGTGGGACATAATGAGCTATTAACAATATAGATTTCTTGGAATTCCTCTATAAGTGCAGATATAAAATAATTTTGATAAAATTACACTGTTTGCAGTTTTCTGATTGGTGGAGAAGGCACTGTTATTGACATATCCTTCATAATAGGTTCTAGTCCAAAATATAAGCTTAACAATATTAATCTATGGACTTTTTACACTCAGAAGCTATTAGGAACTACTGCTGAACACCTGAGCAAATTTCTATTTATTGCAGACTGTACTGAGAATCCATATTCACTTCTTTGTATGGGTTTACAACAGCTGTATTGTTCAAGGCTGATGATGGTCTTTGCTACAATACTTGGAAACTCCTCTTGGCCTCTGGAGGATGAGAATCTGGTTATTAGATCTTTAAGCAGTATATATAAGTTATCATCATAATTGGCCAATATCCAGATAGGGAAAGTATGGTAGCTAAAAAGGTAGGTTTCAAAAATCTGTAACAATTTTACTCTATTTGGCATTAATTTAGCCATTAAGTTTCAGAAAGCCACTACAAACAAAACAGTTTTCACAGTGTATATTTTAGACCTAGTGATTTGATTTTGATGTGTGTATGGGAACCGGTGAGTCGCAGCTTGGAGCACTGATTGAGCACCTGGGGAAAGGACTGGCTCAGCCCTCAGAGCACAGGTGAAGGCAATTCAGTTGTGTGACCAGAAGGGGTGGAGCCTGGCTGCACCTCTTTAGACCTCATTTAAGGGATGACTGTCCCTGCAGAAAGTTTTCTGGTTGGAAATCTGTCTCTTGTGGAGTCTTTCTAGATCTTTGGAGACAGGTGAATGCATTTACTTTTCCTTTAAATTACCATCCCTTCCCTGGTGGTTTCTTTCTTGTTGCATTCCTGTACCGCTCTTCCCCCATGTTAATCTTTCTGATCATAACAATGGGTCATTCAAAATTCAATTCCTATTCTGGACAGAACCTGAAGCAGGAATCCTAATTTGGTCCTGATAACAGAATGAGCTGGGAGGCATCCTGATGATATTTTTATATTTAAAGGAACACTTTGACGAAGATCAGTTGCAGCTATTGGGTCTTCTCAGATTATTTTGCCTTTCCACTTGTTTATCCTCATTAGGCAGTAAGCCTGATTATGAGTGTGATGTGGATTTTCCAGGCGAAGTTTTGTCTGTTTTCATGCAGCTGTGCTCTCTGCTACTTAATGTTGCATGGGGATAGCTGCTTGCTGCCATCTCTGTGGATTCTGAAGTTCATCACAGCTGGAAATGCGTTTGTTATTTACCCAGTGCAGGGAATAACTATTACTTACTTTCTCTAGAGGCTGCAGGTATTTTTTCATTTTTTTTTAGAGAATGTACCTGAATTTGCATGATGTTTACTATAGCAGATACTGTTTTCAGCTTTGTCTAAATTAAAAAATTGTTTGCTTTACCCTTTGAACTTGAGAATAGTAAGAAGCTCTGGAAGTTTCCAAAATCTTTCTGCTAAGACAGGGAGTTTCTTGTAACTGATTCTGTTCATTCTCACTATTTTGATGTGAAGTTTCACTACAGTGACAATAGTAATGAATGCAGACACCAAAAGGCGCTGTCCAGATTGTTTTTTAAAACCTTGTATTATGACTTACAGAGATTTTGTATACCTACAGGTTTTATTCTTGATAGAAAAGTTTAATACTGTGGTAGAAGTAAATGCTAGGGATTTGCTGGGGACTCAGGTGTTTAAGATATGAAGAAACAGTATAAATAACCATGTGCCTTTCAACCTATAAGGGAAATAATTGACCAAATAAGACCTACACTATGAGAGAATTTCTTTGCTAAGTTACTTCTGTCTTACCTGACCTTTTTTCCAAAGGACAACTTGTTCTTGAGAATAATGCAATATGTTCTTCAGTTAATTCTCTTCTTCCCCTTTCATTTTGTTTGAGATTAGAGTGCTATTACCCTACCCCACGACATTCAGTTATGCATCCTTGCTATCATCAAGGAGCAACTATGTGGGGCTCCCCATTTGTGAAGGGAAGGGGCCTTACAACACCATATACCATGGTTCTCACCGTCTAAAGATTGTAAGGTATTATGAGCAACACTTGCTGCATCTGCTGAACAGACAAGTGTGAAGCCATGTCTCACTTTGTAATACAACAGTGCAAGCTCAGCTTAGGTGTTCTCTATATCAGGTAAGGGAGACGGGCCAATTGGGACATAATGTTGTTTTGTAGTGTTGTCTGTTTGTCCTACTATCATCTTGAAGTGATGGTGCTGGTTACCTTTCCTCATTTCATCTCTATCTAAGTGTTATTTCCCAGCAGTCTTCTAAGAATTACAAGCCTATAATTTTTAGTTGAGACTTGCAAGTGAGCGTTTACCAAGAGAAGTTCAGTCTTCTTGCTGCTGTACTCAGCAGCCTCTGTCTTTTACTTTGGTCCTTGGCTACCCCAGCATTCTTGGGAGGGATCTGCAGGTTTTCCCTGAATGTTGCTTTGTATTTTGGACTTGATGTGTTGCAATTTGGCTAACTGCTACAGGCACATGGGGTTCTTAGTCAAAGTGGCACTGAACTGCAACTGAGGAGATTTTTTTTTTGCTGTTATTAATTGCATGATTCAGAGGGATAAGTTGTATTGAGTGATATGATCCATACAGACATGGGTGCCCTGTTCAGGTCTAGGTCTGCCTCTGGTGTTACCAGCCTTTAGCAGCATTGCTGATATCTTCTGCTTAGACTCTGCAGAGTGGGGAAAAAAAAAGATGAAAATATGGTTAAGCAAATGGTTCTTTATTTAAAGAAAACAATTACCCACAAATTGCTATCTATTGGTAATCATTCATTCTAAAACTAATAAACTTGAGGTTGCAAATAATAATTTGGCTAAAAAAATGTTAGCACAGAGTATTTAATTTCTCAATTTTTGTATTATGATAAAATAGGAAAACATCTAAATTCTCTGTTCTGTTACATGACTTCGCAAAGAAAGTAAGTTTCAGATTTCTTCTATGGAAGACTGTGAATTTGTATGGCAAGTATTGACGTAGATACACGTATTTTTATATCTGGATTTATATACCTCTGAAAATATGGGTGTATAATGGAAGGGCTGCCAGACCCTTTAGCTGTGGTGTCAGTAACACACTGATGTAATTTGTTACCTCAGCTAAGGTGTTTTGCCTCGAGAGGTGGAATACATTTATGTATGGAAAGGTCACTTTTAATTAATAAGCTGTTTTCATCATTCAGAGCAATATGAATTGCTTGTAACATTTGTGTGAAATAGTTTTCAATATAAAAATAAAACAAATTGAGCTTTATGTCACATCCATCATCGCCTAGAACCCATTTAAATGTCAAAAAATCAGTTCAGACCAAAAGTCTATTTCTAGAAGTCTCAGTAGCTGTATTTATCAGAATGAAATAAGAGATCATCACATTGTTCCTTCATGCACCTCTTGTACTTGAAGACATAAAGTTGACTTCTAGTTTTCCCTAACACAGAATATAGTTGTTCTATTAAATACTTTTGTCCAAACAGTAATTAATGAAGAAAATAGCCAGTGTTGGAAGAATGAACAGCTAGTTATATAATATATTTTTCATTAAAATGTATAATGCAATATACAAATACTAAATTATTTTCTTCTACATGTCTCAAATGAAAAAAATCACTTTTTGCATTCCTATTTGGAAACAAATTTTGTACACACTGTAATTTACTAGACAGTGTAATTTGACTGAGAGGACAAGGCTTTCAATATATACACTAATGCATTCTGACAAAAGTTGTATGGTATTGAAAAAAAAAATAGTTTTCATATTTTATTTTGAAAAAAAACTGTATTTTGGAAATTTTTCTTTATTCAAGTTCACTTTCTGGTCCTTGTTGGCTGAGAAAGCAAGGTTTGCATGATCTCTTCATGAGTATCTCTCTCTTCTAAGAAATTTTAATTTACAAATGGGAATGGGACTTCACTGTTCTCGGAGATTCTAAGTATGCAGTAAGATGCATGAAAACAGGCAGCAGGATAGAGGAAAAAGATCCCATTAATGCCCATAGGAATATGCTGTGATAGGTGTTCAGTTCTAGGGAATCCATGCAAAGTATATGTATTAGAGTTCCAGTCAAATCCAGCTGAAGATTAAATTTCATTGCATGTGGGAGTTTTCAACTGCAGGACATGGAAAAGCAAAAAATCAGGCTGTGTGGTTTGTTAGAGAAGCTTTAACATACAATGTTATTTTAACCAAGCTCTTAAGTGAACTTTGGGGGGGGGGGGGGGGGGGGAAGCTCATTGACTGGTGGCAATTTTGTATTATTTAGATAAGTGCATCCATCTATTCGTTCTTTAATTTTTTTTTTGATGCTCATGCTTTATTTCTGCTTTTACTGTCACAGGTAGTGACATAGGAGGTGATGAAATCATAGCAGGGAACGTGAACAAGTACACTGTTCTCCCAGCTGGCTATTCTGGACAGCCTAGAAAAGGACATCTTGTATTTGATGCCTGTTTTGAAAGTGGTAAGCATTTTCAGCATTTCTTTGTTACCAAACTGTCAATTTAGTGACACATACATCACTCTTTTTGATAAAAAGCATCTTAATTTAAAGATTTGTGTTAAACACTGTTTTATTCACTGATTCGCTTCAGGGATGACATAGAATCAGACTGCCCAGTAAGAGAGAATGTGAAGTCTCTTACCTACAGTACACATTTCATTGTTCTTTCTCTCTTATTCAGTGTAGATACATAAATGGGTTTTCTTCTGGTGTTACATGCATTATTATACATGCAGTATTTGTAGAAACAAATTGGAGATTCAGGGTATTATAAATGTTATTAAAAAAATTCTCAAGTTTGCTGCAGAGGTTAACCTGACAAGGTACTAAGTCCATCCTTATGTAATTAAAAAAAATCTTAAAAATATGTACTTGTTTTCTTCAAATATATTTCTTGTTTGTATTTCTTGTGGCTGTGTTTTGTGTTGCTGACGTTGTTCCAAGTTCTGCCTCTGATGTCAGCGGGAGCAGATTTAGTTTTTAGGAAGCAATTTTGAATTGAAAGAGAAACTATTTTTTGAAAGTTACAGTTAGTATACTAATTTAAATAATCTTTTAAATTATGTATGTTTATATGTATGCGAAGGTGTATTGATAATATATATGAACATATAGCGCAGTTTAAATCTTCATGTTACATGTATGCTTGTCTCTAGATTTTTAGCTTACATCTATTGTTACTGGCTTACAGACCTGCAGAGCGCTGTTAAACACCATATGTACAAAAGGCATTTGGCAAGATAAACTATAGTTTCCAGCATGGTTTATGTGAGAGATGTTAGTAATGCCAAAACTGCTAGAGTGTCATGTAAAATGAGGTTTTTATGAAGAGTTACATGCCTCAGGGTAGAATAGTGCCTGCCAGTTCCTGGATAAATATTAAACTGAGTTATTTAAATTCCTCTGATTATTTTGTGTAAAAGGTGTAAATGACAGTTACTGCTAAATAGTATCATTTCTTCTATCTCTGGAAGCTCTAACATTAACACATTTCTTAAAATATTTTGCATGCTATTTCGTAAGTTATCAGTTTATGAATTTTTAAATCTGAAAACAGTTCATGAAATTTGTTCATTAGCCAGGTTAAGAAATTGAGTTTATTGTATGAAGCTGCTGTGCAGTGAAAAGAAGATCAATTGCAGCCATGAAATTATATGTGAAGTAATGAAGTAATACGAAGAATGTTGTGGTGGTTAAATTGCAATTCTTGAACAATAGAATTAACTGTATTTTTAAAATAAAGCTCTGATGTAGTTCAAAGGTAATGTTCTTAATTTGACAGTTACAGCATGTGGTAGAGGCAGATGCTGTATGAAATACTGTGTTTGTTTATGCTGTAGCACGATGAGTCTCTGTTGCTTTGCATATTCAGACACCTCCAAAATAGATTTACAAATAAAATTAATAACTTCATTTATTTTTGCATGATGATGATGTATTAGCAAGAATACTAATAATGTGTTTACTTAATTTGTAAATTCACTTTATTGTTATGTCAGCCAAATAATTGTTTACAGTAACAAATAAACTGTTTATTGAAAACTTGATCAAATTGTTATGAAGGCTACAGTCTATGCCCAAACATCAACCTAAGAGTAATATACAACATTTCATAGAATCATAAAGTATTCTTGGAAGGGACTTAGGTGGATCGTGGACTTCAACTCCTGTCTCCTTACAGGACCACACTGAGAGCACTGAACTTGTGCAGGCTGGAGTTTTTCCCCAGAAGTGGTCATGGTCCTGATAAAATTATGACAGGATGAAGCGAAAATGTCTGACATTGATACTTAGAGAGTAACTTAATGATTTCCTTTCCAAATAAAAGCTATATTAAATGCAATTCCACAAGTGTCTTTCCTATCCTTATATTCTGTGTTTCCTTGAAATATCTGGTTCATAGAACTGAAGGGTCCGTTCTAGATTTAATTTTCAATAACTCTTTAATTTTTATATTGCAGAAATTGAGGTATATACCTTTTTAGAACAGAAAGATTATTTAACTTGTAGAAAACAGGGAAAACATTAACACATGTAAAAGAAATGCTATTAATTATCTTCCTTTTTTTTCTGATGGCTGTCACTGTATTAAGCAGTGTTCAGGAGTGTGAATTTGAGGCAGACGTGTTTTCTTGTAGTCTGAAAAGCAGTGCATATTTAGCTGTTTAGAAGGACCTTGTTTTTATAAAATCAAACTGAAATAGATGTAAATTCCTTAGTCCACTCTTACTGAAAAGCAAAACTACTACTACTTTTACTATTCCTGACAAATATTTATCTTCCCTTCTTGCAGAGACTTTTAGTGATAAATGTTTCGATAATAAAGCAGCAATTCACTCTGATAGTTCTGTTTGCTCATTATATGAAACTTTTTCTTTCAATGAGAGATGTTCTCACCAAAAATGCATTAGTTCTCTTCTAGTATGATGGGTACAAAAAGGAGATTATTCCTTTCTTTGGCTTAGTGGAAAGCTGTTATCTTCCCTTGACCTTTCACTCTTCAGGTTAAATAACTGCTATTTTTTCAATAGTTCCTCGCTGGTCATATTTTCCAAATTTCCTATCGTTCTTTATTTCCTCAGGACTGCTTCCAGCTGTTCCATGCCTTTCTTGATGCACAGTGATCCTAGATGAACATGATACTCAGATATGCTGATGCCAATAGCTTGTAGACTTTATTGCATGATATGCCTTGCAATCTATTTACTTCTGTGACTCAGTCCAATCTCTTTCACGATAGCATGGCACTATTGACTTTGATTAAATTTGTGATCCTTTATACTCTCCAGATCCTTTTCAGATGAGCTAGCTAACTAGACTGTAGCTTGCACTTAACTTTTTCTAGATGAATTTAATAGTAGTGAAAGAATATTTACTGTAAAATAAATAAATAATTGAAGAGGAAGAATAGAGGTTGAATCATTTATCCTATAAATAACAGATGGAAGAGTAAAGCAGAGAATATAATCAACTTGCAAATATCTAAGGAATTTGAATGTGTTCCCATAGTTCGAGCTAATGTTCTAACAACTGAAATCTTCCTTGTTGTCCTTATTAATATTGAAGGATATGAGTCCAATAGAAACTTGTCTCATTCACATATCATTAGCATAAAAGAATAAAATTTAGATTTCTTGTACTTGTATGTCATGATCCATTTTTTTGGTGCTGATTTTCTGAAGAAATATGAGTTAGTTTTGGGATGGAATAGGAACATAACTATCTCTACATAGAACTTATAAAAGGTAATAAATCTCATATTTGAAATGTATGAATTTGGGTCAGTCAATTTCTTTTTGCTATTATTCATCAAAACATTATCAAATTATCCTGCTGGAGTGCAATGCTCTGTAAACATGTCTATTATCCTCTGCTCTAGAAAAACTGAGAATTTTGCAAAATAAAATCCTTGTATGAAAGGGTTGTGTTCACCTCTGCTGTACAAAGAAGTCCTTCCTAATTGTGTCAGGGCCAAACTTTGATGTTCTTTAGGGAACCTAGGACTTTAACATCTTCAGGGCAAATTGGTATTTCAGGTATTTTATTTTGTGAGGATATAAATGACTTGAAATTTAGTTTAGCTAGTTACCTGTACCATCTTGTATTGGCTTAGAACTTATTTCTGATGGCATTGGTTTAGTCAGTGGTCTCTCTAGTGTTGTGACTAGGGTTTATTTTTATTTGCTCATTTTTGGAGGTTATAAACAAGTATTCCCCTGTGATGGAAAAAACTGCTTTTTTCTTCTGGGAACTTATGTAACAGCTTCACTTTCTTTTGCAGAAGGTACTAATTCTTTATTAATTTTATGTGACTCACACAAAACCTTTCAAATCTGTTTTGCAAAGTGAACAAAGAAAACATGAAGTGAATGTCTTGGTCTTTAAAAAGAATCTGGTATTTTTATGGTGCAGATGCCAGTTCAACCTTTTGTGAAAAGTGCCAGTCTGATGTTTCCTCTCTACAAAAGGAAGGGTTTGGGCAATAATCCTGAAGTATGGGAACTTCAAGGGTTTGACCATAACTTTTGCAGGCTACAGAAGTACTTTGTCAGGACTTGGATAGAAGGAAAGACCTGAAAGTGACATTATGATTTTCTTCTAAGCCCAAAACCATGGCTGAGCAGGCCAGAGTATAATATTGTAAGATATTAGAAATAATCCTGTAGCTCTGAAATGGACCACATAACATGGAGAGATTGAAATATGTGGATTTGAATTTGTTTTCTTCTGAGAATGTTGGTGGTTTATTGGGTTCTCTGGGTGTTCAAACAGACTTCCTTGCGCAATCAACTCATAAACACGGAAAAAACTCAAGTGTGCTGGGTTCTTGGAGTACTCTAGAGGGTGCCATCAGACAACATGGATGACTTGTTCTTTGAAATGCTGTCTAGAGACTGTTCTAGGAGGGTACAAAGCATGGCACATATTCAAACTGTGTTTCTACAGCCTTCAAAAGGCCTGCATGATGTGACATCCATTGAGCAATCATCTTGCTCACTGCACTGGTCATAGTGCTTTGATAGGACCAAATTTCTCTTGAGCTGAGAATACATTTGTACCAGAGAGGCTTGCAGACCATTTTTTGTACTGTGCAAAGACTTTTTCAGGATATAGCTGTATTTGCATCTTAGCCACAGAGTGCTTTGAAGGCAGAATCAAAATGGGTATGTCTTTTTCCTTCCCTTGATTTTTGATGTAGATTCCTGGCAAATGAAAACTGACACTGCCAGCTATGTCTTCACTGAAGGTTAAAGCAAGGAGAATTCAAGTATTCATTTTGTTTAGTATCATCTGGATTGTCAGTCTCCATAGGAGTGTTAGTTGGTCAGTCTGGCCTGTACATACTTCTGGATTAACTACAGCACATTGTCTTGCCTGGAACGATGTCATGGGGGGAATGTGGGAAACAGGAGTTAGTGGTAGGCTGTTTTAGCATAGAGGAAGGAACAGAAAACAAAACCCTGATGTCCCAAACCTGACAGTTTCTGCTGCTTGCAGCTCAAATTGCTTGCTTTATCATTACATTTGAGGATTAAAGAGTAAGACTGGCTCACAGAGGTTCTTAAATATCAGCGTTCATGCTGCTAAATACAGGGGCCTGTTATAAGGTTTTGGAAATACATATTTTGGCTTGTTAGTTGAATATAATGCTGTTTAAATGTTAAAAATACTGTTTCTTGAAATTAGAAATGAAGCAGCCGTCTGCTTTTATTCTCATTTCAACCAGAAGTGGAACTCCGCCAAGAATCATTAAATCTTCCATCCTTTGGATGGATTCTTATTTTTTATGAAAAAAATGTTGTGATTGGGTAATTTGTGTATTGTGGCTTATGTTCAAAAGGTTGTAATTAAAGTTCTGTGAAATTTTAGATTCAACCTCAATTACTGTAAGCCTCATATTATTATGTTGATAGATATACCACCACCTTAAAGTGAATATGTTTGACAAACATTGATGTGTCTTTTCCTGCAGCTGGTTTATAAAATATTTCATATTAGAAATCTGATAAAAATTCAGTGCTGATGAAAATGATTTCAATCAGCTGGAAAAAAATTAAGACATTGTATTAAAAGATCCCATTTGACTGAGAAGCATTCTTGTATCTTTTTTGTTAAGGTTTTAAATATCTTTCTGTATTTCAAAAATAGTATAATGCACTTATAAAACACTTTAAGCAACACTTAAACTTACAGTAAGTGATTGTAATTCTGCTGATCTCATTGTTGCCACTTAGAAGCATGAAATAGGCCTTTAAGCTTTACCACCAAAGATCTTTTGGACAAAACCAAAGATAGTATAGGATGAATTGCCCTTCGGGGATACTTGTGTTCCAATTGTTAAGACTTGACATGTAACTTCAGACAGGTAATATTAGATGAGATTAATCTTAATAGTGATTACAAAATTACTGTAAAATTTGAGTTCTAGGAAATTTTCTGAAATGGGTATTTTTGTTTGTATAAACTTTAAAAAAAACCAAAAAACTAAGATGATACAGAAGATGATACTTCTAGTATTCTGGACAAAGAAAAACTGAAGCACACCATAGGAAGTAGTTGCATTTTGTCTAACTAATGTACTATTGTAATATGCTATCAAAGTAGTCAAACAATGATCCTGACTGTACATCTAAAGGAACAGAAATATCCTTCCTTCACCTTGATTTCACTGGCACTGCTATACTGTACTAGATGGTGAATAAAACAATACAGACAAAGGTAAAAATGACATAATAATAAAAATAAAAAGTTAAAAACAAACACTGTTAAATGTGCTTCTTCGAGCATATTTAAAGATTACCAGCAGGAGACCACCCTGCTTTTTGGAGCAAAAACTTATTTTTGTTTTGGACTCCCTATTTCATGGTAGGCCCTGCTTAGCTAGAATCTCTTGATCAGGTAGATTTTTTTGGCTTTCACTTGTATAGGAATGTTCACATGCAGTGTAGAAGCAAAATAAATGAGCATTGATATATTATAATTAGTGATGATGCCTGTTTTCAGCCTACTTTTGTGGCATTGAGGTGTATCTGATTAATGAAACAGTTTATTTTAGTTATTTTCTTATTTGTTGGCAGTAATTTATACCATATTTCACATAAAGATATTAAGTGGTTATTGCTTCCAGCAGGGATAATTTAACAAATGTTTCCCTCTGAAAATGTCTGTTCCCAGTTTAAAGTAGTGTTATTCTATCGGAGTATCAATACTTGTGGGCTACTGCAGGTTAGAAGTCACAAAAAAATTAAGAACAAAAGATTGATTTAATATTTTTTTATTTTTTAATGATGACCCTGGTCATAGATTAATGGATGTAGCATGCACAAAGTGATATCAGTTAACATATATGACATTACTCAGATGTCTCAAACTCCGGAAAAAGCATGTGAATGATTTATGGAATTGATATTAATCTCTTTCCAGTAAATGCATTACTAAAGTTACATGGGAAATTGATGTTACTGCTGTAATGCCAAATTAATTTCTTTCTTGCTAGGTCAGCATTTCAAATTGAACTAAATATTAACCTTTTAAATATCTAAACAGAACAAGTATGGAAGACACTTTTACAAATGGAGGAGTGCTTTGTGTTCATGTGGTATCAGCTAACAAATACAATATTAGTCAAGTATATTAACTTGGGAGAAATGGATATAAATGACTTATAGAACTAATGACAATGTGATAAGAACTATAGAATATAATAGTATTGGTGAAAATTAGGGCATTAGCTGTAGTTGGTGTGATATTCATTTTCAGTCTGTTTATTTGATAATTGTGTTGCATTTTTCAAGACTTAACCTTTCCTTCCTGCCTCTTGCCATGTTTGCATCCCCACAGCAAATAAAAGCACAGAAGTGATTGACTTGTTTGACTGGCCTGAAGAAGGTTGAGAATAGGCAACTGGAAATGGATACAGAAGTGTCTTAGATTGGATAATTTTAACTTCAGAGCAGAAATTCAGTATTCTCAGTATGAGGAACAACAAAATAGAGTAGGACTCCTTATTCAAGAAAAGAGACAACTGACAAAGTATATATTGGAGGTGTATAAAATTATAATTCTCAGTCAAAATGACATTGAATATTGAACAGTGGCTCCCCGTCTCTTTTGTACAAAAGGTAACTAGCAGATAACATGTGGAAAGCAAACAAAGGGCAATGGTTACTTGCATGTTGATTAAGTAAGTTGTGAAACTTGTTCCTTTGTGATACTGTGGCTGCTAGTTTGCGTGTCATGCTTTCTACCAATAAAATATCTGATCAAACCAGGAAAGAGGGATCATTTGAGAGCTACTATGCACTGACACCACCTTTGGCTCAGAAGTTTCATAAGCTGTTCGTTGTAAATCCAGGGGTTATTCATAAGAGGCATCTTTAAATGATTGAATTGTTCCCTCTCTCTTATCTAGGGATCCCTTTCTGGCACTGTTTCTGCCTAGACCTTGATCTCACTTGGTAGATACAACTGGTTAAATGTTTAGTCATTTATAGCTCATATTTATATCTTTGACTATATACTAAAAATAGATTAAAAGCAGTAATCACAACATCAGAATCATTCAAAACTGTAATTTGATCAGATAAGTGGAAGGCAAATCTTAAAGTTAACATTTCCATTCAGAATAATTTCTTACACAGGTAATGGTTGAAGATGCTTTGCTATCATTAACAGCAGTTATCCAGAAACACCTTTGCAGATCCTTTCTTGAGATTTAGTGCTATACGTTCCTTGTACCTACTTACACTTACATCAAACTTCCAGATTTTGGTGTTTTTGTTCTAAAAAGTCTCTCTGACAGAAAATAAATTATAGAAGATCAACAAGAAAAATATTGCATACAGAGATGATTATGATGTTTTTCAGAATAAGTAAAAGAATTTTAATGTATACTGGATTCTGAGATAAATTTCCCAGTTTCCTTTTTCTGGCTTCATTCAGATTTTTCCATCTGGAAAAATGATAGAGGGAAATACAAGAAAGAATAGCAATGTCCTTGCCAGTATGAAGGAACATTACATTACACTGAGCAAATACCCTTATCTGAATGTACAATCACTGAAATAAATGCAGCTGTGTTTATTTCAGCATAATCAGATATATTTGAATATAAAATCATTGACATAAATGCAGCTGTGTTTATTTCAAACTGCACATGTTAATATGAACATGAATATAACATCAGTTAATCACTCATGAATGTATAGAGATAGGTGCATACAGTGACACAACAGCGGGGCCTGTGACTATTGGAAGGACAAAGAAAAAACACCCAACTGAGTTCATGATTTATGTAAGAATATTTACAACAGCATTGGATGTGGAGAATGAGAATTCTCCTCTGAAGTTCCTGGATTTGAATAAACCTACAGTTACTCGTCAGAGAAACAGGTGAACTATTCTTTGGTTACTCAGGAAATGATCACTCTGAAATATTGATTCTTCAAATAGAAAGCCGGGTTAATTTTCAGTCATAGTTGGGTTCGGGTCAATCTCTTCAGGTGGTGTAATTGATAGCATTGCAGATACTGTCTTTACCTTAGTTGTTTTTTCTCTGATTTTGAGCCTTGAGAAAAGCTGCGAACCACTATTACAGAATTTCATCTTGGTGAGCTCTCAAATCAAGGGAAAATTCAGAGAAGAGCAGTGCTGATGGGGGGGAGGGGAAATGAGTATTTTTTGTTTTATTAGGGATACTACTTGCCCTTTCCCCATTGTAGTTCTCTGCCTTTCCTGTGCTGTTTATTTTTATCTCTTCCTTTTTGAATCAGAGCTATCCAGAATTAGAATAAATTTGTAAATTTTCTTTATGCAGATGATGGTATGTAGATGGATCAGAAAGAATGGCTGTACTCAGAATAAAGTGAAGTGCTGTCAGAGTAGTAAATATTTTGTAGCTAAGAGGTAGTTGTAAAACTTTATTTTCACCTGGGAGAAGGCTGGAATATTCTGCTAGACTCAATAGTGGTATTTTGTTCAGTTAGTTCAATAACCCGCATTAGTATTCCTATTATGAAGAAGATAGCAGCACAAAAGACTTGGTTCTTGACTGCCTAGCAGCTTTGTGAAATGAGTGCAAAGTGGTCGAGAAATGTTGAGTGCCTTGCATTAGTTTCATATAAACCAGATGAATGAAATTTAGGAAATTTTATATCTTGTATGATATCTATTAGGATTTGATCCAGCAGTGATGTTATAAAGAATAAGGAGAGGGGCTGAAGCAGTGAAAATACAGTATGATTTGAACATTTCCATCAGGTCCTGCACTTGAAGGGATATTGTCCACACAGTTTGGTGTTGCCGTTACTCTGCTCTCACTGACCTTGAACTGAGGAAAGGAATGGTCTTGGTCATTTCCAGAGGTCACTTAAAATAATCTAGAAGATAGTTACTTTTTTAAAAGTTAGAATACATCTCAGGTAGATTGCGTTCATTTCCTTTTCCCTCTACGTTGTTTATAAATTCTCAACTGCCTACTGTTCCAAAGTTAACAATCCAAATTAAGAGCTTTACTGTCTTTAGCTGCCAGTGTAATGTATGAAGAGGCAAAAGACTCTGAGATATGTAACGGTCTGTAGTCCTGAAAGAATAGTTGTTGAAAAACATAATTCAGAAGTGGTGCTTCTACATCAAATGACAAATTTGTATTCTCTGATTGATACTGTTTGATTTTTTAACAGAAAGTATTTTGCTCAGCTTAGCAGTACTTAAAAACATTTTGGGAACATTAAAGGTTGGTTTGCATTTATTGATTCTGTTTAGTAACCTAATTGCCTTCTAGGTTTGGCCTTTAGCATACTAATTTTGATTTAGTGTTTGTATTTCTGAAAACAAACTGGGAAGAAAGCATATGTTATCACATGTGCTCTTTAGACAGCTACTGGAATTCCAGGAACTACTACAGTACCATAATGGGAAGGTAAATTACCCTAATGCATTAAGGATTTATTATTATATTCCAACAATTAGTGGTTGAATCACATCTCCGTTTCTCTCCACTAAATCTATAACTTTGTGTTCATAGGAAGTATGATTTATTCTGTTTTTTAAAAAATTGTTTATTGTTGCTATGTACTGCAATGAATAATTTATTTCCAGTAACCTTTTCGAAGTTGGTAAATGAATGTCAAATTTCCGATTTGAAAAACTTTTAATCTTTTTCATGAATGCAATATTAGAAAAAGACAACCACACAGCACAGAAAAAGAGATTAAGCATTTTCGTCTTCGACTTGAGAAATTATGTTCACAGTGAGTTTAATAAGTTTGGATTTTTTAGAGACTTATGTTCTTCCTTTATTCTTATTTGCACTTTTTTATTTGTAGTAAGGTTCATTTATGTGATGTCTTTCATATATATCTTACATGTTGCTGTTATATGATGAAATATCTTCAATGCTCTATTGATCATATAAAAACATATATACCTGCACTGAGTTGACAGCCCCTTTTGTAAACAAATGCATATTAGGTTGCATAGCAATGGTAACATAGCCCCAAATGTCTTTAGACAAATACTGAGATGGTTATTTTACTCTGAGTATTGTGCTGTTACATTGCTGTCAGAATATCTGAACTGGCCAGTTTGTGCCTGTGTTGGACAATGTGATGTGATGCACTTATTCCTCTGAAACGTGTCATAGACACATTCCCTGCTAAATAGTAAAGCTGAGAGAAGGAATAGAACACCAACATAGTAAGTAATCTGTGCTCTTATCCGGAAGCTAAAAGATTATAGTAAGTTGTAAATTCAGCTTTTGGCTATTGCTCTGCATTTCCTACAGTTCTCATGTTTCAGTAACTTCAGAATGGATTCATTTTCACTTACTCCAAATAATTGCCATTCTCTTGTTTGGTTTTCATAATCTTTTCCTGTGTTGGTTTTGTTTCCGCGTTTTTCTAAATGCTATTTCTGCAGTATCATTTTTTGTACTGTGAGAATTTTGGGCTTCATTTCATGAGTGCATATATCCAATACTATATCAAATTAATGCTTGTTATCTGCATCTCTAGGACTCTTATTTTCTTTCCATTAGCATCTACTTTGTTTTTCTCTACTCCCGTCTGTGTGCTCTTTATCCTTTTGGATTTAGTGATATATTTTTTTTCCTTTGCTCATATTTGCACTAAATTTTCATCAGGAAATGTTTCAGTCCATTTTATTTCAGTTATGATTTCCCATTCTCTCATTTTTCTCTCCAAATATTCCCACAATTGCTCCTTGAAAGATTTTCTTAAATGTATCCTTCCAAAATCTCTCTCCATTTTATTAATTTTTTTAAAAATGGACCAGGATATGCTTAATCTGTCTGCATGTTCTTTTGGACAGGAAACTTTCCCATAAAAAAACACTCTGCACATTCAAACTTTTCTTCAGCATGGAGGATTTATGCTGACAGATACTTATGCTAAATCTTTAGGGCCTGGTTACAAGGAGAGATCTTTGGAAAGATTTCAGTAAAAGTACTGTGATTTCTGTTGTCTTTGGATGAGTTATATGTTTGTAAAACTTTCTATAAATTAATAGTCATGTGGCAGTTGGGAAAATGTTCTGCTAGTCAGAGGGCCAGAGGTCAATATGAGTGAATGCTAGAAGAAAGATAACTGATTAGATGACTTGAAAATAAGAACATTTTGAGTGATTACAATCAGGTTCAATTAAGTGTCTGCTTGGTATGTCTATACTGTAGCAATCATTATGACATCTACATATCTTTTAGGGTGCTTATGCTTAAAGTCTCTTATTACACATTTTTCATTATTAATAGTGACATTTAAAACAACATTAACTTGCTCCTATTTCGTTAATACAGTAAATATAAACAGATTTATTTCTACATGAAGTGTACCTTATAAAAATTATGCAGACTGAATATTATTAAAATTTGAAATGAGGAATAATTAGTTCATAAGGTGATAATTGTTTTCTTTGTACAACTTGCACAGGAATGAGATAAATGTTTCTAAAGCATTTAATATAGAGAGATTTCTTGTGCATCACAATGAACATGTTATGACAAGTGTGTGCACATAAATTCAAACTCAAAATTGCAATTAACCTTGGATATATTTAAAAACTAATTTTAATTAACCCTTTTATCTTCTGGTTAATGTGCTTTATATACAAAAGGACTTATATTAATACACCAGTTGCTGCTTACATACAAAGAATTATTTTAAGTTTAAATTTCAGTATTAAATGACCTTGCTATGGATTTTCTGACAGGGTGTATGTACCATTAGTATAATACAGTATATAACAAAAGTAGTGTTTGTTTTTTTTATTTTAATTGAAAAGATCTGAATACACCTTTCAGTTATTACATAAATAGGTGAATTAGCACCTCTCTTTAGCAGTCCAGTGAGACTGGTTTTGAATAGAAATAGTGCTTTGTGTATGTCATTGCTTTTGAAGACTCAAAATAAATGTTTGAGCTGTAATTGATCAAGGTCATGTCATGCACACAAGAAACAGTAATACAGCTCAACAATCACTGCATTTTTCTTGTTTCACAATATTGATTTATTTTCCATTTTTCCAACCATCTTTTAAGAAAACTTGGTCTGTTTTTAACATATACATCCTTATTTTCTCATTTTGTATTACTATGGTCCTGCCAGACAGAAATAACAAACTTGGAGATGCAATAAAATTAAGGTTTTTTTTAAAAAAATAATCCACATAATTGGAATCCTAAATGAAGCTTAACTGGACATGCTGATAGGCTGAAAACTCTGGATAGCAAAGAATTACTATAAGAACAGAAAAGTCAGTATCTGATGGGATTGACTTTATCTATTAATATTGGAGCATCCCTGCAGACTGTGCCTGTAGATAGCCCAATCTTCCCACTTAGCTCTCCTTCCAAGGTTTTGCAAATAGCTTATTGACTCAAATATGCCTCTGACTATACTGTGTACTTCAGCCTATATATAGCCATAAGTAATAAGAGAATAATCTGACTGCTCATCTTACTACTTTCTTAATATGGAATAAAAATTGCACAGATAAAGCATCTCAGCTGAAGTCTTGCTGAAAAATAAAGATTGTTCCTCCTCATTAGGAACCAACTGGTATCTGCAAAACCAGGTGCTACCTGTCTTTCTTAAGAGATTGATAAAAATCAGACTTGCAACATGATGGAAATACAAAGAGAAGCTGACAACATGTTTATGAATCATGAGGTGGTACTTCCCCTTCCAGTAACTCTGTGTTTCCTTTCAGCCTGGAAAGGAGAATACTTGCTCCTATTACATGGATATAGGGAAATTCTCCTGTCTGTGTGTCTTAGACTCTTCAAGGCCTCTCTGGGCCCTCTGACTCCTTTTCGTTGCCTACTAGCATAGCTGTGACATTAAGTACTATTTTGTCATAATGTTTTTGATGTAGCAGTTCCCTTTTTTTGGCCATCAGAAAGGCACTGGGATTGTGGAGACATAGTTGGGAGACATTGTGCATTTTGTTAACTGTACTGTCAGTATTTGGCTAAGAATTCGATTATGGTTGTAGCTGAAATGCTAAGTCACAGCTTGAAACAGTGATTGAACACCTGGTGGGCAGGCAGGGCCAACCCAGAGGAGATCAAGAACATGCAGTGCACCTGAGTGACCAGAAGGAGGTGGAGCCCTGATTTACCTCTTCACAGACATCATTTAAGGGTTGGCAGTGGAAGTGATGGTATCTTGTTGGAGATTCCTGCCTATCTGAAGCCTTCCAAGGCTAAGCAGCTTTTCTTTTCCTCTATTTCTGCATTCAAGCTGCTGCATTTTGACTTATCCTTACTTGCTGAAGCCTAGGACTTTGCTACCCTGCTATTATTGCTGTGCTTTCCACCACATTATAGTGTTACAAGGTAAAATAGGAATTAAAATAAAAGTCACATTTCATAGAACTTTTAAAGTCATGATTTCCCATTTTTATTTTTGTGTATTGATGGTAAATATGATAAATAGCAGTAAAAACAAAAAGGTGGGAGACTTTGTTGGGCTGGCTTTACCTCTTTGGAAAGGGGAAACCTGAAATCCTGGGTTATGAAAGTAGTATCCTGTAGTAGTAGCTTCTGTAGTATTCCCTTCCTGCCTTTTGTGAGGACATGTGAAAGCTGAATACAAAGGGCATGCTGAGAAGGATCTAATTAGTATTGTGAGTTATTTATTTAATTGTAGCACTTGCATTGTGTCTGCATATATACATAATATTTGAGCTGCAGTAGGTATTGTAGAGAAACTGAAAGATTGAAGGTGTCTTTTACAGTGTTGGTTTAATAAAGTTGAATTTTACTATTTAAATTTATTGAAAGAATATTTGTTTCATTTGTGTTTTTATGCTGCTTTATGCCCCTTCAAAAGGTGCATGGTGGTACACAGTGGAGCTATCTGGAGAAAAGGGAGATTTCAGCCTCTGAGAGCAGCTGAACCTGTTTGGAGGTGACATGCTTCCAGAGCATGAAGTGAAGCAGGTGAGGGAGTGAGGCTGGTACTGCAGCCAGCAGTGAGGCTGGAGTAACTGGTAGAAAACATGAAGAACAGATATAGGCTTGGCCACTGAATACCCTGGGTGTCCTAGAGGAAGCTATATGGAATTTGTTGCAATTCTAGCAGGTTGACTGAGTAGGAGAATAATGGTAACTGTGGGAACAGGAGCTCCTCCTAAGCTCCCTCCCAATGGGCAGGGGGGATTTCTATTTTTATTCCTTCTTAATTAAATAGTTTTCCTTATTTGAAAGACAGTCCAGTTTACAATTATAGCAAAAACCTCTATGTTCTGTTCTAAATTTTTTATTGGCTTTTTGGAGTACTGTCTTACAGGAATAAGACCTAGACAGTTCAGTTTTTATAATATGCCATCCGTCTTAAACCTGTTTTCTTTCTTTAATCTCTATGCCCTGGTCACAGTTTTCAGACTTGGCTTGTTTGTGCAGTAGTTTGCAATTTGCACTTTTTAGACACTTCTATTTCTGACAGACGAGGCACGCTTTCATGACTGAGGCATAAGTGGCTGTAAGCAGGAGGAACACAGACTAGTGGAACTGCCATGTAACTAACACAGGATGTTTACTGTTGGTGTCCAGAAGTGAGAGTCTGTATGAGTATAGAGTAAATCCTTCTTTTTTTCTGTCATACTGTTGCTTCTTAAATCTATTGCTTTGCAAACTAGTCTTAGTGTTTCCTAACTATGTGAATCCAACTACTTTTGCTCATTGTATGAGTAAAGTAACCTGAAATTTTAGGAACATTTCATATACATGTAACTTGCTGTGCCTCATGGCAAAGCCATTACTTGAAAAATAGCTTGGTATTTACTTGGCTACATATGCAACTTCAAACTTCAGGAGTTTCCTTTGGAAGCGAGAATGTTACAAAACAAATGCTTATAGAGGATAGTAGTGCATTTTTAATGTATGTAATGATGTATTCAAAATCAAAAATATACCCAAATGTTAACTTATACGTTTATACCCATGCAGCGTATGTTCATAAAAATTCCTGTTTCTGTACATGTAGCTGTTTTACAAATCTCAGCTGATTAATATTTAAAATTAGAATTTAATTTTACATAATACATCCAATTGTGGAATGAACATCTTTCCTACCAGTTTCCTCTTTCTAACAGTCTTTTCCTCCATTGTCTACGTCCCCTTTTCTTTGCCCTCTACTCTCTATGTGCTTTCAGCATTACTTTCTGATGAAATCGTCGCTTGTGTAAGCTTGGGGAGTAAAATATTATGTTGATGGTTTGGATTCTGTTGGTATTAAGATGATCCCCATGTAATGTGCTGTCATTCTTACTGTAACTGTCCAAGGCTGAGAATTTTATTACATTTCTTGAATTATCTTTTTACTTGCATCTGAAAATGAAAGAAAGCTGAATAAAATTAATTTTACATTTGAACTAAGCTGCCTGATCACTTATGTATATAAAACTCCTTAGGAAACCAACTTTATCTGTTAATACAGTTTTGTTCCCACTTTATGACAATTATCATACAAGACATTATTTATTTTTTTTTTACTGCCAGTTTAAACTGCGAGCATTAAGTTAAATTAATTTAACTTTGGTTGGGTAACGGTAATAGTAGTACTTTAACAGATGTTTGCTTTCCTGAATTGTCCTTGGTGCTGAAATTGCTTTTGTATCTAAACAGCAAAATGTGTTTATAGGGCTACAGAATATGGAGATAAATTCAGCCTGTCAAACAGATATTATTGGGGCTTTTTTATACTGCGTTTCTGGGAGTAGTACTTGACTACAGTGCTTTAATTGTAAGCTGTGTTGTGCCTTTGGACATCCTACAGAACTGTTCATGGAGCTTTTCTGTTTGATTTATGACCTTGCCTGCATGGACTTCTGATCAGATTTTATTCTCATTTAGTGCAAGAAGGGCTAATTATGAAAGTGACAAAGACTCTTTCATTGTGCTAAAGCTTTTTGAATGACAAAAAGGGGGCTTTAAATTAAAATGAACTTTAACAAGGCATTTTCACATTGAAGTGATACACACTCTACCACTGATAGAGTAATTCATTTTCAACCCTTTCTGATTTTATAAACACATTGTCTCACAAGATCAGTAATTTTTTACCTCTCAGGCTAATGAAGAGTGGATTGTAGACCAATGAATTCTCTTCTTGCAGAGCTGTTTTGACATTCTTAATTTTTTCTTAAATATCAAAGAAAGGACAAAGAGCTGTGATTTTATTGCATTAATATTAATAATCATTTATCTGCCAGAAAACATTTAAATATCACTTGACATTTGCAGAGAAAGATTAATGTTTAATTTACTACAAACACAGAAATACTTTGAAATAATAAGAAAATGCTTTTGGATTTGCAAAATGAAAAAAAAGAACCCCAAATTAAGACAGACATTCAAATATAGTAAAGTACTCTTTATATACTATAGCAGAAGACAAAAACATGTTGCTGCCATTTAAATGTCAATATTTAAATAATTGCATATGATTGGAAAAAATTACATCAACTAGATCTTTAAAAAAAAAGAGTGCAAGCAGTTGTTTTCTTTGCACATCCATGTTGGTACAGGTAAAAAAGCTGCTGTAATTTTGATCCAACAGTGTAGCTGCTTGTATATAGATTGTATATTATGCACTGGAATAAAGCTGAGTTCTAAATGGTATGAGCATTTTATAATTGCTGTTAAGACTGGAGTTTGAGGGCTTCCAAAGCAAGCTGGTGACTGGAGGACTGCTAATATACCAGGGCACAGGAGTCCAAAGAATGTACATGAACAAGTTCCATTTCTGAAGGATCAAAATACAGTATAATGAATGGGAACACAGAAATCACCTTGGTATAAAAATGCATCATACTAGGAGGTACAACAGATCAGCAGGTAGATGATGAAGCTGTGCATGTCTAATCTGATGAAATAGCTAAAAATGTGCCTAGATTGCAGGAAAATTTATCTGTAAATTTTATAATGGAGATTATAATGCAGTGATTTCAGTTCAAGGTAATTAAATAATGGGGATAGTGTAGTGAATGAGAATGTTTCTAGCCCTCAAAATGTGTTTCTTTTTACTAGATTCATACTAGCATAGAGATAAAATTCAGCCCTAGTAGCAGTTTTATATAGGACAGGCATTGTAATGAAAATCTATCTCAGGTCAGCATTCACTGAAACTTTTAAGTTTTAGAAGGAAAATATTAGCTGTAACACTTTCAATTTCTTAACTAAAAAAAAAAATATCCCACGTGATGCATCTCAAATGCAAGATTCCTATGCAAGATGGTTATTGGAGCCTTTCAATTTTTTCTCTTTATTATTACCTTAAGTAATAACAAATGATCAAACTTATTTAGAGCCGCAGTGACTATGGAGAGATCTTTGAGGAAATAATTTAACTATAGGTCTTGAGACTGATTGAGGTTTCTATTAAAAATATTTCCTCAAATGGCAGTTAGTAATTACATTGTGGAAAAATTCACCTGGAAAAATAGATCTGTAAGTCAGGTGCTAAACTAGACTGATTGCAGAATTACAGCAATGCTGTAATAATAATGCTGTAATAACTGAACAGAAATATCCTTGCTTGTAGGATGAAAGAACTGCTTTGTCTTTTGTCTTAGACCACCTAGTCTTTGCCAAATGATGACTATGTTGAGAAGTAAGCATTAGATAAATAGGGCTACTGTAATGTACTTCAGAATAAAGATGTGTAGCTTTCATGCTTTAACTATTTGCAATGTGTTATTTGCCCATTTGTGATGTCTAGGCAGCAGGTAAATAAAAAAAAAAGTCATCTTGTATAAGAGGCAGCACCAGCCTTTAATGATGCGTATTGAGCATCATGCTTGGGCAAAATAAGTAGATATATTTCTCCCTAATATGTACCAGTAATGGCGCATCCTGTTGTGGTACAATAGTTCATATTCTCTGATCTCGCTTGGTGTTTTCTTCTATGGTTAAGGCTGCAGATCTTATAATTTATTTATTAGCTTATTAATTATTTATTTAGGATAGCACCCATTATATGCTAAGTGACTTACAGACAGAAATTTCCCCAAATGCTTTTACTTTTAAAGCTATTCTTTGAAAGATGAGGTACATACAAAATAGTGAGCTACTAGTTCTGGTAACATGTATTTTAAAAAAGCCGAGTTTCATGATACTAATACAGAACTGTATTCTCATTTTCTTTTAACAAAGATTCACTGCTATGGATAAATAACTGCCCATCTGTCATTGGAGGTCTTTGGGGAGTTGATAAACAAGGAGCAGAGAAATCAGTAGTATACTGTTTTTTTTTCTGGGCATTTAGTGGTTTTGGTGTAGTGGGTGTACAATGGCCACCTTAGGATATGAGCCACCACTTTTTATGTTTTCATGACACTCTCATCTACTCTTGTGCCCTTCTACTTTACTGCTGTCTATTTCTGTATTTAAATAATTTCTACTTCATTTGGAGTATTTATACTGCAGTCTTGGACTCTACTGATATTTTTTGCAATTCTTAAAAATCTCACAGATGACAGATTAAAAATACTGCTTTTTTCATTCTTTACAATTTCCATACAAAATGAACATTGATATTTTATTATTTACAGCTCGAAATTTTTAGCTCCTTCTTCAACTGAAAGCATCACTATTTATTGATAATGACAGTTTTGAAATGAGGCTCTTTGGCTGGAAGGGATTAAATATCAATCTGATCTGATCAAAACTATAAAATTCCTGAAGCAAGATTTTTATCATAATTTCATTATATATACTGGTAAACCAGCTGTTTACACAATAATGCTTGTAGTATATGGGGCTGTCCATTACTATTTTGCTCATGGTGGTTATTTTGAGCAATTATCACAGAATTGGAGGGGTTGGAATGGACCTCCGGAGGTCATTGAGTCCAATAATTACGGCTGTTAAATATTTAGAATTGTTTACTGCTTTTTGTCTTTGTTCTCTAAACTGCCATCAACATCAAAACAAGTTTGGTTAATGAATGTACAAAGACAAAATAATTCAGTTCTCTTAGCTTATGCTTTCCTGAAAATTATGGTAGAAGCAGAACAAAGGTTGCTCCAGAAATACCATGGAAAGTACAACAAATAAAAATTGTACAATATGACTACTTGATAGAACAAATTCTAAGCTAAGACAATGTTTTCAACATTCACCTCCATTAGCTGTTTTCACCAGTGATGAACAAGTGCCTGCATGCTATGCCTGTAAGAATCTATGTTGGTGAGAATGTTAACTGCTGTCACCACTGCTAAAATGTATCATCCACCACCTCACTGTTGTGGACATCCATTGTTTGGTCTCCATAAATGTTTAGCAAGTGTTGATGAATGTCTGTGGGTTCCCTTTTTTCTACATGGAGGAATTCAATTTCACACCTTTGCTTCATACATACTTCCATGTCAGATGTCATTTTGTCATACTGTTCCTCTGCTTCCATCTGTCACACAGCAAAAAAATGTAATGGGATATTGTTGGGAATGTTAAATTTCTACTGCCCTACCACCAGCATTCACTTCTGATACAGTGGGCCAATGCAATAAAATGGCAGGAATTACTTTTGGAGCAGCTCTTGTGTATCTCATGTCTTTATAGGTGAGATGTGGTACTTCTGTATCTTTTTTGAACATTCTTCCTGCCTATACATGTTTCTAATCCACCTTGTCAAAATTCATGTGAAACTCTCCTGCTTGTTTTCTTTCTGAATGCTGTTGTTTCTTCTTCTGAATTATCTTTAAAGCAATGTTTCAGGTAATATGATTAAGTAGGCTTTGGGACAAATGTTTGAGAGGATTTAAATAATTTATTTTGTGAAATCTTTAATAGTGTCTCCACTGAAGGAGAACCTTCAAAGTGCTGCCCCCAAAATATTAATGACAAGTCCTTTTCTTGCAAAGGCTTTTGCTTTCAGTAATTTTCTACACTAGAAAAAAAATCCTTTGGCCTCCTTAAAAGTGACCTTTTCCTTTTTTTTTTCTTTTCTTGCTTGATTCAGAGGCCCACAACTTTATTTTAATCTAATGATACGAATTAGAAGCTGTGAGTAATAAATTCTGCCTTTGACTCTAATTACAAAGTTTCAAGAAGATTGTAGGTGTGATTTAGTCTAAACCACACTGTTTATCAAATTAAATTTTGGAAATATTAATACAAAGGATTTACGTGTTTGTTCATTATGCTTTATGGGATCACTCAAGCAGTCGCTGTGTTCCTTGATAGGACAGAATGCTCTTTAGGGAATGGGCCTAGTGCACCTTACTTATATCACTTGTGAGGAAAAATATTGGAAAAAGTATAATTTGAAGTAGAATCCTGACAAAGTATGAAGAATTAGATCATGCTTTCATAATTTTGAATCCAGAGGAATACCATTAAAATCAATGTTTCACGAAGAAAATTGAATTGGAAACGATAAGAGCATTTTTAAGTTTTGGATTCAACACTCTCCATGATATTGCTGAATCATTTCATAGTGGAATAAATAAGCTAATGGAGACCAGTAAATTATATATACTTAAAAGACCAACAAGATGTATTTTATGCTTTATTATTCATAGACAAGAAAGGTGTAAAAGCTAGAATTTTGGTGTGCTGTCAGTCACAATTAGATTTTATCACATTGTCTAATTTCAGTCAGAATGGTTTGGCTTCTCAAAGTTGTGTATTAATGTGTACATCTCTTTCCAGTGATGGGAGCTGGCCTTTTACCAATTGATATTTATTCCTATAAAGTCCTTTTCCACAATTCCACAAGAAAAAAAAATCTTCTCATTTGTGCCCTTTGGATGTGGCTATTGATAGAAATTTTAAAATTTAATGAAGGCATGGCAATTTTAACTTGTTTAATTGATGTCGGGTGGGATAGAGAAGAGACTATCAATAGAAGTCTGAAGCGTCTAGCCATGTACTTTTGAAACACTTTGCCTGTTTTGATATCACCGAATGTTTTTCTAAGGCTATGTGGGTTTTGATAGAATGTTATGATCATCAGTATTGTTTTACAAGAAATATCAGGTTCTCAAAATGCTTAATTCTGAAAAGTATTGTGATTATTTTCAAAACATTGATTTAACTGCAGCAGTGTAAATATTACTTTGCAGTTTATAAGTACAATTTCAATAATTTAAATATATTTAATTTTACACTTTTTACTTATGCATATGTGAGTCTTATGGTATTTGTTTTTATTCAAATTTGTGTTCTTTGCAGTTTCATTCTTGAGTTGACATATGCTTTGGGCAGGAGTCCAGATGATGCAAAAATAATCAGGTTTTCAGATATAGTTGTTACTTCATCATAGTTTTTCCTATTTAAAAATCAAACTCTATTTACAGGTGGTTTGGTCCTAATAGGGCTAAACTATTTTTTATAAAGTCTTTCCAGAGATAAAGTGCGTAAAGCTAGTGGGAATTGAAACTGGTATTCTTAGATGTGTGAAAGATTACTTTCTTCTGAAAAAAGCACAAGAAAGTTTTTACAGATCTTGGTCCCAGTGATTCTGCTTCCATTTAGGACATATCAGTAAAATTTCTTTGTTATCATCTCAATGTGTTTTGTGATCTTTAAGTATGAATACTATTGGGAGTATTCCACTTTCTATTTTGTAAGATATGGAATTGCATGAAAATATAGATTAATGCTGTATGGTGATCTTTGGACTTGATCTCAGGTTCAGCTGGTGAAAATGATGTATATTCCAATATGTTCCTTGGTTGTTTTTGTTTAAAGAATTTGTATAGATTGAAATGCAGCTGCAAGTGTATTAGTGATTTTTCTATTTCTTACTTGTCAAGATTTTTATTGTGTGGATGAAAAATAGTATTTCAAAACCTGGCAGCATATTGACAAAAACAGAAGAGCACTTTATGTAATTCTCTTTTTGAAAAACTACCTCTTTTAGAGGCAGAGATTGCCTCGGTTCCTTCCATTCATATGTAACTTGATCAATAGATTTATTGATAGCTTTTAGCCAAGGTTAATTTTCCCCCACCCCTCCACTGTTCACCATAGTGCTTGCTGTTCGGAATTAAGAAACTAGAATTAGGCTCCTGTAAGCAAGGCACACAATATGCAAGTGCTCTAGGTGTAAAAGGAGGCATTTGACCTTTTGTTGCTAATCTGTGACAGGTGCAGGCTATTTTCTTCCAAATGGTGTTAATTTTCATGTGCAAATCTACCCCCTGAAACCTGCATTCTATGTATCCACCACAGGGGAATTGGTGGTCATCATGAGTACTGTAATGGACAGCTGAGAGGGATAATCACTGATATTTCAGCACATTCATGCTTTGCAACTTAGTCGTTTTTAGTGCACTTCTGTTTTCACTGCTTATTAGGGAGGCTGAAGTTAGTTATTCATTGCTGGACAAAAAAGTGTCTGAGAAAGTTCATGTGCAGGGAACAGCACATTGTTACAAATTAGTTTCCTTTACCATTTCTGGCAAACTCATTACAAAGTAATCGTGCCCTACGCTGAAGTGCACTTCCTCTGGGACCAATAACTGTAAATAAGCAGGGCTGCAAGCTGGCTGATAAGTTGTTGTTCTGAAGATAACGGTCCTTTTTAGCAGAGTGTTTGACCTTTTTCTTTATATTGCCTCAGGCTTGTCTAAGACCCTCAAGGTCTATTTTTCATCTTAAAATTCTCTGTAGGAAAGCACAATGTGTGGTTTAAGAAGATTTTAGGATTGCTTAACATATCTATATTTTTCTAGCATTTTTATGATAATTGTTAAAATGCATAGTAAGTTTAGCTACTGTTTTCTTAAACAGGTTTTCTTTCTTTGTGTAAAGTATATTTACTATTGATGTAGGAAGCAATATATGTTAATATTTTATGAGGACTAAGTGTGTGTTGCATGATTAATAAATAGTAACATGTTTTTTCCCTGACTTTTATAGAAACTTGAAACGTGTCATTGACCCCTTTTACTACTTGCATTTTGAGAGCATTGCACTAAACATTACTCTGTAAAGCAAATATAATTAAAAATTTCAGCTTGAATGATTAAAGAAAGGGATGTCTCTTCTTTTCTCAGCATGTAAAGAGTATTGAACAGAACTGTGACTGAAAATTGAGCATGTCTTAAAAACAAACCTCAGGGAGACCTCAGGGCTAAGTGAAAGTCAGTTTATAGACATTTGGGAACCTAATTTGTTCACATCTTCCTTCGAGTTTAAAACAAAATCTGTGCCAGTATTTCTGTAAAGTAAAATAATGGGGGAAAAAAACCCACAACTATTCTCAGAGTGACCAACTCTATAATGGTTTGTGAAGTGCTGACTACTCCAGCAAATTGTTTATTTTATTTTTAATATACAGTCCGTGATTTCACAACTGCAAGTGCATCCAAGCTGTAAAAAGAGAAATAAAATAAGAAATATCTTAAATTGTCAATTCCAATCTTACTGTTTAATTTGTTGTTTTTCCTCTGCTGACCACATTATTTCATTAATAATGATATTTAAGATAAATATAAAACTGAAATCTTACATTTTACAAAGTTATTCACAAAATATGCAAATCACAAAATATATGGTGACGAACCCTCACAATCTCTTAGTTTCTGATGCATTTCACTGTGTTATGTGTAGTACTGAGATACAATTCTCACACATTAGAATATATTTCCCAGCATCACTGTGAAATTGTTAACTTTGATTATGATTAATGTTGGGAGGCTTCCTTCTTTGATACAAAAAAACAAGTTGTTCATTTTCTATGAAGCATATATGAAAGTCAGGAAGTGTTTTGTTCTTGCAGTTCTAGGCTTCTTTGTACCAAAACTGCTGTCTTGTTTAGTGACGTTGCTATATGGGTTGAAATTAGGCTGACAGATTGTGAGCAAAGGCTGTGGTACCACGAACAATAGCCTATTGAGCATGAGGAACTTGTTGAATTGGTTACCAGAGGCATTAGTGTTAGGTCCAGCTTATTTAGCATCTGGAAGACAGAGAAATACTGTGCTAATGGAAAGTACAAATGATACTAAACTGCACATGGCTGCAGGTGATTGCTGCAGCTGAGTTGTATTGTGCAGGAACCTAGTAAGGAGCAGTTCTGAAGGCAAAGGGCAATAAAGTGAGATACAGCTCACAAAAGGAAAATATTGCATTAAGCAGGTAAGTATTCAAACTAAGTATTTGGGATAAATAGAATAAAGCAGTGTTGGGAGTCCCTGGGAAATCCTTCACACAGTGTTGCAACTGCTGCTGGGTTTGAGTTGAGTGTGTAGCTCTCGCAGGGCAGACTGGGATCAGCTTTTCACCATCAGTGATTTCACTGACCGGTTCTAGTTCAGGAATCCCCTGGGAGATCAGTAGCTCTGAGTGAGCAAACTGTCCCTGTTTCAGTTTAGATCAGTTTGATATTAAAACAGAAGCTGAGATGTGTGATAGGTCAGAAATCAAGATCTCCTTTTGCTCTGTTTTTATTTATTCACTCAATCTTTTAGTTTTCCATGACTTGCAGTTGAAGTTCTTAATGATCTTTGAACATTCAGACTTAAATTTTATTTGGAAATCTTTCCATCAGATTTTGTGCCTGCTGTTTTGTGCTGCAGGTAAATTGCTCTGCATGGGTGGTTACTGGGATCATTGGAGGCTTTTACACCTTGTGATTTACAAGCAGGACCTATTCCGCAGCCTGTATTCATCCAGCCTTCTGCCCTCATGTTAGAGGATCTATCAGTACTGCACAGGTCACTTGAGTTGCCATGACTCTGGGTGCCTATGCAGTAAGCTATGTCCAGAGAGGGCTTGTGACCCGTGACCTGAAGAGTGGCCCGTTCTATTCTTGTTTCCCTGTGACCCTACATGAGGTAACTGGAATCCAACCTATGCTGCTACGCAGCTCAGACCACCCAGCTGTACCCTCACTGCCCTTCCTCAACAGGAGGGGAAGAAAATAAGATGAAAAATCTCATGGCTTGAGACAAAGACAGGGAGGTCAGCTGGCAATTACCATCAAAGGCAAAACAGAGTCGATGAGGAGAAAACTTTTAAATTTATTACCAATTAAAATAGGGTTTGGATAGTGAGTGAGAAAGTTGATAGTGAGTAAGACAAATCAAGTATCACCTTTCCCCACACCTCCCTGTTTCCCAGGGTCCTTCATTTCTGCCCCCACAATGAGTGGCACAGGGGCATAGAGAAGGGCAGCTTCTCAGTTTCCACAACAGCCCCCTGGTGTGCATCCTGACCAGGCAGCGGGGTCTTCTGGAGCAGGGGCTGTTTCCTGTGTGCTCCCTGCACAGGCTGCAGGTTGTCTGGCCCTCAGCACCTGGAGCACCCATTGCTGCCTCCTCCCCTGGCTGTGGTGCTTGCGAAGCTGCTCCTTATCTGTTCCCTCAGCCTGTGTGCCATGTTTTGCCCTTCCTTGAGCACTTCTTCATCCCTAGCATTGCTGAGGGGCCTGGCCATATGCTGAGGAGGGGCCGTTGGAGCAGGCCCAGCATCTCCTCACCACGGTCCCTGCACAGCAGGTGATGTTATCGGTGTTTGCAAAAGATATTCTTGTTGCACAGTATAGCTTTTCTTCCCCCCCAAGTATTTCTAATTCCAAATGTATCCTTCAGGCAAGTGGTTAGAAATAGATTGTTAGCATGAAGAGGTTTTCTGAAGTGGGAATCAGTGAGAAGAATCTTCGTCTGAAGAGGAGGCTGTGGGCAGGAAAGTAGAGGATAACATTAAAAATAGGGGAAGTTGAAAGTGCTTGCTGTTCAACTGGTAAAGCCAGTAACAATTTAATGAAGAAATTCTGCAAATGTATTGGTGAACAGATTTGAATGTTATTTACTGCTTCTTCACCCCAAAGCAGCTGATGATCCATATTTTCCTACTTCTGCTCATGTTTACTAGCATACTACTAATGATCAGCTATATTGACTGAGATGAGACTTGCTGAGGAGGAAGTTGTTTAGTTTCAATGATGTTATAAGTAACTATTTGAACAGCATATATCCAACTTGGGGATAATGTTTAAATCCACAAATAAATCTGAAACTGCAAAAACCGATCTGGTCATCTTATAGTGCTAGTTTGTTTTACAGGCATAAATTGTAGCAGAGCAAAGTTCATATTATAATGTGTGATAGGATAATATTTGTTTTGGATGAGGAAAAGGAAAGGGTGGTCAGGCACTGGAATGCACTGCCCAAGGAGGTGGTGGAGTCACCGAACATGGATGTGTTCAAGAGACGTTTGGATGTTGTGTTGAGGGATAGGATTTAGCTGGGGAGTAATGGTGATGGTTGGACTGGATGATCTTTTAGGTCTTTTCCAACCTTGATAATTCTGTCATTCTGTGAAAATGTGAAATCTTGTTCTTGAATTAGTGTTTTTGTAGTCCACTGTGAAGTGGGCAGTCTAAACCCTGTATTAGGTATCTTAGCACACCTCAAAGGAAAAGTGCCAATTTAGCAATTTAAAACTGCTTAGTAAGTTTTCCCACTGCTGAACTTCACTTCTACAGGCTGTGTGGTTGCTTGCTGAATAATGCTGGGGGGAATGGTTTGGCTTTGGCTACATTTAAAATTTTTATTCCATGAAATTCACCAGGAAAAAGATGAAGGTTTGTAGTCTCATTCGTTTTATGGAAGGAGGTGTTACTGTCCCCATATTGTAAAGAAGTATTAAGACTGCTTTTGTATCATGGAAAATGTAAGGTCCTTGCTATCTGAGGGAAGAGTGGGGCAGTGAGCACCAGCCAGAGGTGCCAGGTGAAAATCTGAGGCTTTCAGAGTTGCTCTAACATGAACAGCAAATGGCAGGAAAGAAATCCATGCACAAGGGAGCTGAAAGAGATTTAGGGACTTTTTTTCTATAAAGTGGGAAAATCAAGTTAATGTAAACATCCTACTATCATTTTTCTTAACTGAAAGATTCAAAGAGGTCGATTTGAATGATAAAAGCCCTTGTGGTTGTTTTTTTGTTTGTTTGTTTTTGGTGTATTCTGGTATATTTTCTTTACTGGTATATGTGAGGCTGCTCTGAAAGTAATGCCTCTTAATTTATTGGGTTGGCCCATGACATCAGAGGTAAATGTTGGTGGTATGGCAGAAGGGATTGAACCTTCTCACTGATATTTCATTACATTTTGTTGCCGTGTGGCAGATGGCAGCAGAGGAGCAGCCTGGCAAAATGGCATCTGACATGGAAGTGCATACCAGGCAAGGAGTGTCACTGAGTTCCTCTGTGAGGAAAAAATGGACCCACTGAAAATTGTTGACAATTACTTAATATTTGTGGAAACCCATAGGTGTGAGCACAGTGAGGTGGTGGGTGGTGCATTTCAGCAGTGGCTACAGCAGCATGAAATACAAACCACGTTGTGGATGGTCACACATTTTCACAAACATAGCATGCAGGCTCTCGTTCATTATTGTTCGAGACTAGATAGAAAAATATTGTTTTGTAGTTGAGAATTTGCTCTACCAAATAGTTACTGTGCTCTTTGTAGCTGTTGAAGTTTCTGTGGAAATGAACTTCTTTAAGTGACCTATGTATTTTTACTCTGGGATCATAATTCAGTCATTTAAAAACAATTTTGTTCTATTGTAAAGCCCATTATATATGCAACATGCGCTTTAAACAGCAAAGTTAATTTTTTAAAACTTTTGTTTGTAGTTCTTGTTCTGGGACTTATCCATTTATTAAAATGCATTATTTTTCAAATCCTTTATGTAGGTAACCTTGGAAGAGTGGACTGCGTCACAGAATTTGAGTATGACCTTTTCATCAGACCAGATACCTGTAACCCACGCTTTCGAGTTTGGTTCAATTTCACTGTTGAAAATGTAAAAGAATCACAGGTAAGTACATATTAATTTAAATAGTATGATGGCTTTAAACATTGCTTACACCAGAATATCTTATATTTTCCTTCTAAAAGAAAAAGGTGCTGTCCAGAACTTGTAACTATCAACTTGTTGTAAAATGTTTCTGTCCTTTGAACTTTGGTAAGTAAAAGCAATTAGCATCCTGACTGGATATCACCATGTTTTTTCTGCTGTCTAAAACTGGTAGTCATTACAAAGACAGAATAAGAATTACCACCTAATATTATTTGTACTGATAATGGCTGATGTATTCTAATATATACACGTTTTTCTGATCTATGTATGAAAACCAAGTCCATGATATGTGTTCAAGTCTTAGCACTTAAGCCTTTATTTAAAACATCTAGAGCAATGAGTTTGCATTCCAAACAGATATTACTGTTGTGCCTTGTAACAGAAGAGAGGTGGTCTTTTTATGTGGGCCCTGTGGAAAATGTTTATATTTGAATGTGTAAGAACTTGACAGGAAGCTGCTTCTTTTACTTCTAAATAGCATATATTTTCATTAAAAATGAAACCAGGACAATGAAAACACGATAAACAACTGGAGCAAGTAAGTATTTTTGTTAGTTTAAAACAAGTTAAAATAAAAAATGTCTTTATTTTCACACTGACAAGTCAACAAAGATTTATTTCCACTTTCCACAAGTTCCTTGCATCTTATTCTGGTATGTTATTGTTTATCACAGTTGGACTCTGATTTTTCACCCAATGAGGGGAATAACTCCACACTTAGTAAGAGGAAAAACTGGAGAATCTTGATACTTGTATTCCTATGAGACTAATATCTTTATATCCACTGCTGTACTATTCCTGTTACAACTAGAAATCATGAAATTGTTTATCTTCCTGGAGCCCGATAGTTTATCAGACAGGCCCTTTGCCCTGCTCTGCCTTAGTCAACTGTGATCAAATTATATAGTCATGAGATGAATGAGAATGTGTCTCAAGGAGGCAAAGAGATCTGGTAGAAAGATACAATATATATCTAGTGCTTACAGGATATTTGTTTTCATGGTTGTCTACATGAAAGAGAACGGTTTCACTATTAAGTTTGACTTGTGAGGTCTGTTTTTATAATGTGTCTTCCTATAATCTTTTTTTCATCTCTCCAATTTCCGTTAAAATGAGACCTGCATGAACGTAATCTAGTCTGGAACCTTATTTAGGTCTTTGTGCTAGCAGACATGGGCAGTATTAGTCATTGCATCTCAGCTATATTAAATGATTCTAGGAATTGCTATTTCAAATGTTCTCTGTAACCTGGTTTGTGCATTTTGATTATTTTTATTGCTGTAAAATAACAAAAACCATCCCATGCCGTATTGCTGAGAACTGTTGCACTAATGTGCAAATAACTTCTAACTCTTTGCTGGCAGAAGCACATATCTTAACTCTAAGTAATTGTCTGTATAAATTATACTTATTATTGCTGTAACATATAGATAATGTGTTAGGTAGACAGATCTTTGTGTTAACACATCTCAGGTCTGGTTTCAGCCATTTAGGTGAGGTTACTAAATTTATTACTTTTTCAAATTATGTGTATTAAATTTCCTTCTTACTGTTCCTTTTCACTGTTTAAAAATCTTAACTAGTTTACTTAGATTTAAAATAAAAAAAAATTGAGAATTTTCATACTGTAATAATCTATTGCTTAATATTTCACACTAAAGCTTCATTCATAATGAAATTTATTTCAAATTTATCATGAGAAAACAAGCAACTTCCTTTCACTATCTGGCTTAGCAATCACCCATTTTATCTTCTGTTGCGTCAGACATGGACATCTAACAGTGGCAAACTGATTAAAAAAAAGTGAATGAAGAAGGCAAGGTAGAAAGGCAAGAATGATACAAACACTATTTTTCATTTAATTTTCAGTTCAACTACTAGGAAGTAGTGATTTTTACAGTATGTTTAGTGCACTGTGGTGTATTATGAATCCAGAGAGAAATACGAGGAGAAACCTTGGAGATATTCTTGAACCTTGGAGATATTCTTGTCAATCTCACTGTCCATATGTTGTTCTGTTTTTTTCGTGCGATTTTGTCTTAAGCCATGGAGCTTTCACCACTTGTATTTGGAAACCTTTCATAGATTCCTCTCACTAATACCATTGCTTGATATTTAGTCCAAAACTTCTCTCTATTTAATCACTTTATTCTTAGTTGTAGTTTGGCTTAATAACTTCTCCTGGTACAAAAAATCCTCTCCATCTTTAACAAACATATACATTTGTTATCACATTCTTCTGCATTTATCTCTTATCCTAGCTATCATGCTTGGTTCTTTCTGTCCTGTATCTGACAGATCACTTCAGCTTAAAGTATTTTTCTGCTCTGGGACTTTTGGACTTTCATAAGTGAATCTTTCCAACCCCTTTGATAATTAGTCTAGTTTGCTAGGGAAACAAGTCTTATGTGATCACACGGTCTATGTTACACTTGCTAGCCCAGATTTTTGTGTGGTTAATGATCTTACTCCGCTCCCTTCTCTCTCAATAGCTTCTTAACTCTTAGCCAATATCAACCCCACTGGACAGGAATTCTTGTAAGTTTCAGGAAAGTAAACAGCCAGATGGGCAAAAGACCCCATTAGTATTCCCACTGGCAGAAAGGCTGTAGTATGAGATCATTTCTTATTCAACATCAGAGAATCCACGGAGGAGATGCACAGGAAAAAGTACTCATTGGAATTTGCATATTTAAGATAGCAGAGAATCCAACCATGAAATCCAAATCCATAGCTCTTAATGGTTTTACTTCTTGCAGAACTTCTTTTATTATTATTTCTCTTCCTATTCCTACACTATTTTCTTCATAATGTGGAACTGGCATTTAACAGCCAATTCTGAGTTCACTAGCATGCCAGCTTACAGACGAGATTCTGGTCCCTTTGCTCTGCTGCTCTCTTAGTATAGACAGCTGAAAACTGCAGCAGCCTTTTGTTACTTTGTCACTATGGAAACCCATACCTAATTTGTTGTTTGCTATCATACATAAGTCTTTTTCAGAGTGATTGCTTCCTTTCTTATGTTACACGTGTGTTAGTTCCCTGATGTACTTCACTAACAGGAGCAGGTAAAAGAACTGTTAGGCAGCACAGCAGTGAGAACCAGAATTTTTCAGAATCACTTTAGGAAATTTATGATAAATTTATTTGATGCTTTTTGCTGTATTACATTAGAACCAGTATAAATTTTCTTTCATGGGGAAACTGCTAATCAACCTCCTTTATAACTTGGACTTTCAACATCAACTCCATTTTTTTTAGGCGTACCTTATGTCTTGTTTTTAGCAAGGAAAAATAAAGTAGCTAATGGTTTACATTTATGGGTAGAAAGAACTGTTATATAATATGCCTGTGAGGTGTAAAATTTAGCCTTCTGGTCTCCCCATATGGTTTCTGACTTGCAAGTCAGTGGGTCTGATAAGATCTGAACTGTGGATTCCTTTAGTAATTTGTTCAATGAATTCAATTAACACCAATATGGGAACAGACAACAAAAATACTCACGACTGATGTGTTCCGTGTAAGGGCTGTAATCATGCTATGATTACACTTACAATAACCTTGAAAAGGAGAATGAAGAAAATAGGATTTTTCTGTAGAACACCATTCTGATGGGCAAAGCCACCAATTTCTCTAATTATACATCTATCACAGGCTACTGTCTATTTCTGGACAATGCTCTTTATTGGGTAAGGTTTTTTCCCATTAATTTTAAGCATGGCCTCTACAACACTGTCTGTGATTTTGCTAACCTTCTTTGTGAAACTGAAAACTGGATGAACAAATGTCACATCTAGTTTGCATTTCAAGTATTTTAAATAGACAGTGCTTCAGATGCACGATTGCTTCTGAGCTAGAATGTCATTAAAGGTGTTAAAAGCAACAGTGATTAATTTGAGAACTAAGGAAAAAAAATGTGTGTACATGTGATAAATTATTAAAAAGAACTTGCAAGTATACCTCAGAAGATTTTACAGGTGAAAGTAGTAATTATTTCATTTTGGGGGCCATACCTAGGAATTAAGTATAGACCATCAGTGTTCCAGATACAGTAGCCGTGCTAGGGAAAGATGATCTCTGTACTGGCAAATTTACTGCTGCTGAATTTCAGAAGAGATAAGAGTTGAATGCAGCAAAGTGATGAAAAGATGAAAAATGTCTTTGAGGTTATTAATTCTTCTAAAGAACAGCCGCCATATTATACCAGTGCGTATTTAGGCTATACGATCTACTTTGTATGTGTATGTACTCTGAATAACTCTGCTGATGAATCGTGCTCAGAAGTGATATTTTCACTGAGATTAAAAAAAGAATTTCCAACATAAGGAAATTCCTAATAGTGCCAAATTTTGTTCAGTAAGTGTTGATAAATACGTTAGGAGTTCTCCATCATAAAGATACTGACAAAACATATTGAGAAGGATAGAGGAAAAAATTGGATATTTGGCAAAGGATTTGATCATTATAGTTAGGAAGTAAACCAAGGTTAAAATCAAAGAATCAAATGTTATTTACTTAGAAGGCATTGTCCCTGTTCTAATTCAGTTGCAGCTGGATTGAGAATAGAATACTGATTCAATTTTTCTTCTTGTTCTTATGTGTTTCTATGGAGCAGGGCATAAGGTAACTTAATTTTCTTTAGAAGTTAAACAGGATGCCAAGTTAAGACAGTTTATATATTTGGACATTATAAGTTCACAGATCTTAGTAATAGTTTATTTTCCCTCCCCCACAGAATGATTTTAAAAAATAATTTAAAAAAAAACACAAAACAACAGTAACCAAACTGCAACCTGTACAATCTCCAGTTTATTTTTCATTTTCAGTATATATTCATCACCAGCACTGGGCTTTTTAGTTCTCTCAGGTCTCTGTTACTGTCCTATAACAATTTGTAGATCGTTATTGCAGATTTTTTTTACATATATATCTGCATGCTTTTAATACATAAGACAGGCTATTTTGAGTGCATTTTGACACCTTTTAGGTAACTGCATTTAATACAGGGCAAGCAAACTATATTTTCGTAAAACATATGCCATTCAGCTTGGGGGGGAGGAGGGTGGGAAGGAATGACATAGCCAGATTCATGATGCAAATTTTGTAAGATCTTATAGGACTGTAACGTGAAAATATGGATCCATTAATTTGTTATGAGAAGGGCTTGAATTATCTGAAATGTGTATTAGAAAACATAATGGGTTATTTTGAAGGAGCCTCAGAACTTCTAAAAAGTGGTTTCACCGATCTCTTCATTAGAAAGCATCTTAATATTGTTATAAATTGAAAGTGCAGAGTGCTTAGGGTTAGATGATATGTATAGTAGTAATTGAAGTAATTATTTACTCAAGAAGCCACATGAAATGTTAATTAAATAAGAAACAAAACAATGACATGTGAAATAGATTTTATGTTCATCTCAATATTAAAAAAAAGAAAATCAATTGAACATACTGCAGTTCTGAAGAAAAATAGTTTTTCCATTTTTGAAACTTGTGCCTATGTTGGTCATGTATAAAATTAGATCTATAAACGATGGTTCTTCCAAGTTGGAATCCTTTCAAGTATGAGTAATTTTATTTTGGAACAATGACGTTGTTGTGCTTGTAATAGGTTGAGGGTGGAGTTTTGTAAGTTCAGTACAGTGTGCATGTCCATGAAATTATCCAAAATTGTCATCACGTGTCATCTTTTGAAATGTTACAAAGTTTAGTAAACACAGACAATATTCAGTAAAACAACTGCTGTCCGGATGAAATTTTCTCTTGGCATGACAGTGTTAAATTCATAAACTTTTACAGGTGTCACTAAGAAAATTTTAGATGCCAGTGTTTTCTAATTATTGCAAACATACTGTGTGTTTGAGATATTACTCTGGTTTATGCTTACAGGAGACTAATGGCCAGGTGTGTTTAATTTCCTATTATGATGGCATCTGTCACTCTGAATGTCAAAAATATGTGATAAATGCTATAAACAAAATCAGCATTATGTCGATCTTGATGTCAGTGATGTGACATGCTTATTTTCTTTCATTTTAAAAACTTTATGATTAAATACCTCCTTTTTTATTTCCAGTCTTAATTTTCTTTCATGCAAATCTGTTTTAACTTTCTTTTTATAAATGGAAAGTGTTTATGTTAGGGTTGTCATTGCAGTTTTTCATGGGGGCTTGTAAGAAAGATGGAGAGAAACTTTTTGTAAAAGCATGTAGTGATGGGAGAAGGAGTAATGCTTTTAAATTAAAAAACGGTAGATACAGATTTGTTATATGGAAGACTTATTATTTTTTCATTATGACAGTGGTAAAATCCTGAAACAGTTGTTAAAAGAAGTTGTGTTTCTCATCCCAGGAAATTTTGAAGACAAGACTGGATGGGGCTTTGGGCAATCTTTTCTCATGAAAGATATCCCTACCTGTAGCAGGGGAATCAGACTAAATGATCTTTAAAAGCTGTTTCCAGACCAAACCATTCTACAGTTCTAGAAAGTGAAGCTGAAAAATTGTAGAAAATTGTTTTCTTTTTTCTGCCAAGAAAGGTCTAAGAAAGGAATGATATTTTGTAGGACACTGTTAGCTTAGAAATACTTTGGAAAGAGCACTGAAGCAACCAGTGTTATGGCAGGTGATTATGAGTGAGTCTATTAAGCATATACTTCTAAGAATCCTCTATTCTGCGTTTAAGTGTTAAAGATGAAATGAGAGCTAGATCCTGCAACCTGTTTCCTTCAAAATTGTTTCATGCTACCTGTGATTTTAACATGTGAGCCCAGTATTTGGTCATTGTGCCCAGAGTGTCTTTGTGTTTCTGATACAATAAATGGGGGGAAAATAGGGAGCACCAATAGCATCCATCAGAATAAGTACTACATGATGCAGTACTATCACTTTGTTTTGTTGGGAAGAGTGTGTATTTGGGAGACCCATTTAGCTAGTGTGGATTGTCTCACTGTTCACCAAACATCAATTTACTTTTAGTCCAAGTATTTCACACACTTTTCAGCAAGTTTTGTGGAAATCCAGTCATGACTCAGGACTTGTGAACTCAAATCATATTGTTCTTGGATTGCACAAGAAAACCACAAGCAACTGGTCCTACTTTTAGCTGAAGTAGCCTTACTCGCTAAATGTTGGAAACCTCTTCAAAACATATACTGACAAGGACTGCATCTCTGGAATCTGGGTCTGGAACTGCTCAGGAAAGCTGAGGGGCATTTGTCTAATAACAAAAAATGATGGAAAAGCAACCCACTTGTTCTTGCTGTATTCTGTCCTGTATCACTGATTCTCATCCGTCTTTCCACTTACATCGTTGTTGTCTCGTCATTTTGTGGAAGTTAGTGGAATCATATTCATGTAGCAGTCAAGTTAAGGATACTTCTAGTCTGGTCCCCTAACCTGGACAATGTCCAGTTGCTGATGTTTAAAAAAAAAAAGTACTATTATGAAGTAGGAAAATATAGAGTAATCCTCATTTTAAACACCTCTGTCAGCAGTATAGGCAGAACTTATCTGTGCACGTTACATATTGCAGGAGAATTCTGGTTATCTGCTGGACAGCCTGATGGATATTCATCATGCTGTGTGTTGTGATACCATAGAGTTCTCACCCTTCGAAATGATCAGAAATCACCAGAAGTTGGCTCCAAATTACTTTGAGCAGGGGCAGTTGGATTCTGAGAAATATTTCATGTCTGTCTAACTTGATTGTATATTTTGTGAACTTGAAGCAATATTCCTGCAAGTTAATTACATGGTTTATATAAAGACTATTTTCTTTTTCAGTTGTGCTGGTTAACATTCACTGTCATTTTTTTCCCATTATGAGAAATAACGGATCAGGTATTTCTATTGATATGTCTCTTACAAACGTACAATTGATTTGTCAAATTCTGAAGATAGTAAGCTTTAAGTTATACTACTTAAAAACAAACAAACAAAAAAAAACATGCAGGGAGGAAAGAAAACGAACAGCCCCTGGTTTCATAGCTATTAGTTATTTTTACATTAATTGAAACTGGAAGTTATCTCAGCACAGTATAGGTGACCAAGATATTACAATAAGTATAATTAAATCAGTTTTTTTCTGAAGCCAAAAATGCGTAAATCTTCCTTTGAAGAAACTGTGAAATCTCTTTTTTTTGGGGGGAGGGGGGGTGGAAGCAATTTTTTTGCTTTGGGAAATCATGAAGAGCAGTGGATTTACATATTAACTCCCCCTCCCCCCCCTCAAAAAAAAGAGAACCAATGGGTATTTAGTACGTAATATCAGTTGGTATCACTAACTGATTATAATCATAATGGTTGTGTATATTTGCACTGGTGTAAGATCAGGCCTGCAAGCCTTCAGTAGCCAATGTCTGCTTATACATGTCTGCTCATGATGGCTCTAATTTTTTTTTTTTGCAAATTGAGAAGCTCTATGGAAGCTTCTAATTTTCATACTACTACTACTGTGATGAACTACAGCTCATTACTGTAAACTGATGGCAGCTGTTAATAGTGTTACAGGCAGACACTTTTATTTAAGGGAAACATTAGCCAGTAACTGGTAGATTTCTGACACGGTATTACATAAAGCTTCCTGTTAGGAAGGGGAGCAAAGAGAAATGGATTTGAACCCATTAGTATCAGAATTACGTGTCAAAAAGCTAGAGCAGAGTTCAATTTATTTCTGCAATAAAGTGTAAGCTGGAGATTGACTTGACAATTATTTTACCTTACATTGCTCTGGTTGTTCTGAGATGACTATTCCAACATCAAATCATGTTGTTTGGACATCTTTTACTAAATAACGTGCTAGTCTAAATATGCATTATGTTATGTTGTAGCTAAAATTCAGAAGGCTTTTCAAGAAGAAATGAGTTTTTTATTACTGTTTTTACTAAAGAATGCATATACAGTGGAACGTATTCAGTGTAGATTTAAAACAACTCCAAGTGTTTCTATGAAATCTGGTGAATGTTGCTGACTGTAGTTTACATTATCATTGGAAGGATAATCTTTCTGAAGCTTTTAGTAGATTGGTATAAGCAATATAAATAATCTGCCACAAACTTTTGTTTTCTCTAAGCCTGCTACTGTATGAGATTGCTTCTGTCTGCTGTTTTCCCTACTAATTTTCCAATGTAAATGAGAATAAATTAACCACTTTTTCACTATAATTTTTAAATGTGAGAAGGGCATTCTTATCAACATTCTTGTGTGTTTTATGTGTGTCTAACACTGAACTCTAACAATGAAGACCATGAGTTCAAACCCTTGAATTTACACATTATAACAGGCTTTTCTTGGAATGTTGGATCTGGCTATTTGTCCTACAATGAAATGGTGATTCTCTACACAATGCTTCTAGTTGTATAGAGTATTTTTTGTTTTGTGGAGTCCTCTTTAGTGTGCTTATACAACCCTCTGAAAGCTCATGTGAAGCTTCATACACAAGATTATTGTTTTTGTGCACTGAGGTACAGTTTCTCCTTGCAAGACTTACACACTTTAGTGCATGACTGTCAGAAGAGATGCAGCAAGTAGAATGTTGCTTACACTGCATTTTGTGTGTTTGTATTCTGTGCAGTTCTGTGGGCAAAGCTAATCCCAACGCTTGAGGACTAAAGAATATTGTGGGATTTGTGGTAGGACATATTTACTCCTTAAAACTTGATACTGAATTCCATATGTTAGATAAGAGTTGCCTCAATAGCCAGATTAAACAGAATATCCTTTCAGGAGGCGCGTGGAATGGCAATTCCATGGGTTTGGAGTAGCCAGGATTCAAGTATAATAGCTCTTTCCTGTGCATTGTGTCCTCCCTATGGCTGTAGAAGGAAAAAACAAATCTATGTGAAGCAGAGGCTAATACAGCTTCCTACCTAAGTAAACCGTTATTTAACATGAATTCTAGCTGTTTTTATCACAAAACTAATTTGAGTAATATATATTTATTTTATTGATTTAAAGTCTGCTAACTATAAAAGCCTGCAGAAAGAGACTGTATGCATAGAGGAAAAGAATTTCTTTTTGCCAAGAATATCTCATGCATAAATACAAATGAATATTTTAAATGTAAATGTTTGGTTAGATTAGTCTTCAGAGACGCATATTGATTTCTGTTGTTACCCTTCAGTGAGATTTAATGTAGATAACCAGGAAATCCTTTCCAAGCACATACTGGAGAAAAAAAAATAAAAGGGAAATATTTCCTTGACAGTCAGTGAAAAGAGACAGAGTAAATATTAACAAATTAACTGTATTTGCTCCATCATCCCTACTGGGAGTGTCTTTCAGCTTTTTAAAAAATTACTCACTTGATGCTTATCACATAGAGGTTCAAATTGTGGTTGATGTGCCTAGAAGATTTTCCTATTCATAGCTCAGTGAAAACAAAGCTTCAGTGTTCTCGATTTTTCTTTCTTGCTCTAGATGTGGAGTTGTGGCTCTCTCACCGTAGCAGTAGAAATAATGTAAAAATTTGTAGTTTGGACTACTGTAACATGCAATAATTTGGATCTCATGGTATTGGAGGTCAAATTCAGTACTAAAGTATGTTCTATTCAGTTCTCTAATAAGCCTTGTGTTCAGAAATTTTTGAATGTTTCATTTGGTTTGATAATTAAGGATTATAGTAATTTTACACTTCAATGGTTAAATACGCATTGTTGAAGAAATAAGATACTTTATCCATATTTTTTCTTCTTTGTTATTTAGATGGTACAAAATATTTGAACAATTCAATTGGTCAGAATAGGAGCCCAATAGTTTTCCCCCACAGTTTATATAATTTTATATCTATCTATAAGAAAGTATCAATTTTAAGTCAGTCACTTTTAGTTTTCAAATACTTACTAGAAGATTTGAGACTCAGGAAATATTCTTAGATCATTTGGATAGAACTTTGCAAACCACATCTGGCAAAGCAGGGATTTTCCCCCTCTTGTTCTGCCAGATTGGAAGCTTTAGATAAAGCCATTTGAATTAAAACAAAACCCAGCCAGTTAAAAGGAGTCCTAATATTATCTTTCAACTCTTATTTCTGCTAGTTATGGCCATTTGTGTAGTAGGGTTATTTAATTTGCAAGTAAGCCATAGTATTTTATATAAGAAATGCAGTCATTCATATGTGAGTGTAAGAGCTATAAATTTATGATGCAACCAGGTACAAGCAGTATCCCATATCAGAAAATGAGTAAGAAAACAGCTACAACAAGCAAATGCAGTCTGTTGTAGGTCAGTTGTATTTTTATTGGTACTGATTGTGTGAGTAGAAATTAAAGTTATTTTAAAACTTACGTAGTGTTTTTGTCTTGACAGTACTGTTAGCTTTAAGTGTTGAACCTTGATATTTATTATCTACATCAACAAATCCTAACAAATCATATGACAGCTACAAAATGTAACAATTTTGGCTTTCTTGACAGTGCTATTGCTAACCTTTTCTTTTTTTTTCTTTGCAAATGTTTCAAAACTAATATCGTGCCACTTAAAGGACTGTCGGTGCAGGAGATGACACTGCAACACTCCTGTACATTACTATATTGTAATAAGGTTAAATCAGACATCCTATGATCCACATTGCTTATTGTATAGAATAACAAACATTCAGACTTGTTAACAAAACTGCTTCTGTTATTTCAAAGGAACAGCGGTGCTTGTAGTTGTGTAGGGATAGTTGTAAAGTTACAAATATGAAAATTAAGCATCTATGTATTTGTATGTTCTCAAAACATTTGGGAGCATTTGGAATTTGGCTTTTATTATGATCTCTCTCAGATGTACTTGAGGAAACAAAGCAGAAAGACTTTAGGAAAAATATTAGTCTTTGTGGTAGAACTGGCTTTATAAAAAGTCAGCCAAGCAGAGGCTTTTAACATAATTTTCTCCTGACTTAAAACAATCTGAATTTTATCACTTTATCAAACTGCATTTCTTTGCATGAAGTATGTGCAGGAGATACTTCTGAATTTGCATTTTCATTAGATTTAGCATTCAGCACCTAATGCCATAAATTTGTTTTTGAAACTCTTTAATTCCCCTGAGTGTTCCAACATATTGAATGCTATTTGCTTTGTATTATGTTGGCAGCAAATCTGCAGTGAAAATGCTGTCAATATATATTCATAGCTAACATTGTTAACTAAAAGCAATATTGTTTTTCTATTGTAAGCTGTCACAAATGTTTGGCACCCTGTTGTGCAAGCCAAAAATATGTCAAAGAAAGGAATGAACATTTCTGAAGAAAAGTGCAGTGATAGTGTCAGATTTTCTACATTGAAATACTTTTCTGTTTGTACAGACCTTTACATTACTATGAAACACAGTTTTTAAGAATTCTAAGGTTAGGATATTGTGAGAGCATGCATGCTGTTAGAGATATTATGTGACATGATAGGAGCACAGTAAATGATACAGCTATTTCACTTTCCAATGCAGTACTAATCAAGCTGTAAATTCTCTTCTATTAACCAGATTATTTTGTTAAAGATGTACTATTTATGGAAAATGAATGAAACTTTAAAAATACATTCAGGTATAGTTATTTTTATTGTGTATAATTAACTGCAAAGTTTTTAAATATTTCTGTAGGAGTTATCCTTGTCTTCAAGTTGCACTGATTTATTAGATTTATTTTTTTTTCCTCAAGAAGTCAGTATATTTTTGTGTCTGCATACACCTCTCAGAACAAAGTACTTCTGTGGGTAGCAATAAGTGTAAGAATAAAAAGAATAATCTATCTACTACACAAATAGCTGTGGTAAAGCTAATAAATAATAAATGCCTATAAGTTAAAATAAGACAAATTGAAGTTTTTTATGCTACTCTTGCAAATATTTTAAGCTAAAGTACTTTTGACCTAGGCAATGTAAATTGAACTTCTAAGTAAGATAGTAAAAAAAAAAAAAGGTGCAAATGAAGATTGCTTGCCATTAGGTATATTACAATTGTTATCAGCACAGAATTCAGGTAATAACAGGGAAGAACACTGAAAAATGAAAACTTCAACCCTGTCTCACTGAAATTTCAACGCTTTACAAAGATGCAGATTTTCTAGTACTCTCATTTGCTAAAGGGTAATTTTCTTCCATATTTACTAAGGTGAAAATATTAATCCACAACTATCCTCGAAGAGTCTCATTTGTGATTCCTTTCATCAGCCCTTAGAAACCAGTGTCATTTTTGGAACTTACCTAATCATAAGGTCATGTATTTGGGAAATATTTCTGGGAGAACCTTAACATATTGAATGTTCAATGAAGTGTTCAAAAAAAATCCCTTATATATTCTAGTCTGCTGTTCAAGTACAATCCTTGGTAAATCTGGCTGACCACTTCTTTACACCCAGCAGTATAGTGGTGATACATACTAATGTGAATTGTCTTTTATAATATTGGCATGTATCCCAAGTACACTGATTTAGCTACATGCTGCCAATAATAATTTAGTTATCCCTTTCAGCTGACTTTACCATTCTGCTTTATAGTAATCTCTGCTTTCTTACGCAGTTTTCCAGGGGAACTTCTACCACAAGTGATTTCGCAAAGTCTCTGTTATGGAATCACGATTTTCACACGTTCTCTGAGAATGACAAAATAACAGAAGTTTCCAATGACTTCAGCGGGATTAATAAAATACAATCAGTGTGCTGGAAAATTGGCCATTTTATTTGCTTGCACAATCTTCTATACGTTCACTAATGTACTTTCAAATATGATTGCAGAAAATTCAGAGCTTCCTGCAGTGATAATGGAACAACGTATGACAGAGGCATAATTGTGGTGTACGCAGCAAATATTTAAACATCAGGAGACATTTGAAGTAAATATCTTTAATGCTGTTTTGCTTTTTAGTCTCCAGTAAAGAAAGTTAGGAGAGACATTTTCTCAACCTGTTTAGAGCCCACCTTTATGGGATCATGTTCCTACATTCATTTTGAGAAGACAATCACCCACCCATAACTTTAGTACTTCAAGAGAAGAGCATTCATCAGTAATCACTTTTTCTCTTAGTAACTGTCTACATAACAGATGCAGTAATGTGAGGCACAAATTAGAGAAATAGCAGAAACATAAAGGCACATACTGATGGCTGCCTTTACAACTGGTGCCTGTGACTTAGTCCTACAAACTTCTATACGTTTGTAGAATAAACACAGAAAGACAATACTTACTATTCATTTTCTAGTGAAAGTCATAAGCTTTAGCCACTTCAAATTTTTTTTTGTCCATTTGTAATCTTGATGTGGACTGAGGGAACCACTACACCCATGCAGGGAGACTCCCAGTACTTCCTAGAACAGTGTAAAGGAGATTGGCCAACGTAAATGAGGATGATAAAAATCAGAGCCATGAGCATGTGGTGTTGTGTGAAGCTGGTAAAGTAAAATACACTGAGTGTGCCACCTCTGGTAACCTAGTTTTGTTTATTGTAACAGCCAGCATGGTGTAACTTAGAGACAGAGAAGTATAACTAGGGCTTATTCACTTACAGACATAGCATCCACTTCATAGACAAAGGAATAGTAGCTTCCAATTTTTCACAAAAATAAGAACATGCCATTGACAGTAAAAAAATACACCGATCTGTGATTAAGTAGACCATAACTTTGCATAGCTACTTTCATTGCTGCATCAAGAATGTAAAAAAAAAAAAAAAAAAATCTAGAAAATATTTTCATTTTCAAGAATTATCTGGCAATCAGGAAATGAAATTAGTGCTGAGAGACTTTAGAAAGTGGGAAGTAGATTTTTTTCAATCATTCACCTTGGTTCATCATGTCTGATGAATATGCTTGTGTACTATGGTAGTCAAGAGATTCTAGCAGAAGCAGCCATTTCTGACTATCACATTCTGTACAGTTTTAATTAGGTTACATCTTTTACCTGACTTTCCCACTAATGTCCAAATTATTGACTATATTGAAAAATAGTGTTTTGTATCTTAGAATTTGCTCCATCAAATAATGTTATTTTGCTCTTAGTATTTGTTATAACTTCTATTGGGACGAGTAGGAGTCATTACTTCTGGTGCAACCTACATACGTATTGTTCAGGACCATTTTCACCATTTTATTTTTGCTTTACTGTTTTGTTAGATAAAAATTTGATGCTGTACCGAGAATGGAGATATGTACGACAAGCTATTGTGCACAAGTCTTTGTTTCTTTATCTTGTCCACATGCATTTCTTTAAACATTTGTTCTTTGTCTATTACCCTTGCATGAAAAAATACAAATATTTCTGTTTTATACTGTTCAGTTTAGCCTTTATAAATGATGGCCTGTTGCCAGTGTCCCTTTGGAGAAGTGATGGCACAGAAATGAGCAAGACACTTCTAAACTTTTTCTGGTAGTTAGATTTATGCTTACCTATTGAAGTATTTATATAAAGACTTCTCTGTGATGTGTTACCCTCTTTTTCTACTAGAAGGAATGAGTCAGAATTATTCTGTGGGTGGCTATTCCTGCAGTGGAGCACAAAGACTAAGAAATTAATAAAGTAAATAAGAAAGACAGTAAATATAGACCAAAACATCCTCATTTACTGTTAGAAATCAGAAAGGAACAGTATTAAGGTACACGGATGAAACAAACCAGCACTTATCCACAGTGAAATCTATAAAATGTCTTCGATTGCTCAAGGGATCTTTAGATACAGCATTATTTTCTCTATCTTATGGATGACTTGACCACCTCCGCTATGAATTTTTCATGATTTTCCTGACCCAGCAGCTCTTGCCTGTGGAGAGAGTAATACAGTATTGATTTGGGTGTTAGGTTTCTGCATTTTTTTTTTTTTGCCACAACAGGATTTTTGTAGACTAGAAACCTCAATCCCTGATTACTCATTAGGGATTTGAACAACTTTTCTTAGATTTGGAGTGTAAAAGGAGAATCACTTAGTTATATTCTCATAGGTAGTCTTTGTAGTGGAATTCCATCTCATCTTGATAATTAGTGTTGTTGTTATTAAACTTTTCTAATTGAATTGGCACTACTAGGCCTTCAGGTTGAAAAGATACTGTTGTCTGTTTAACAATTAGTGTATTTGCAGCAGAATTATGCTGGTGATTGTGATTAGTTAGAAGCATACTGAAAAACAGTAGAATAAGTAGGGGTCTGTCCTCTTGCATTCATCCTGGCATTGATGTCTTAGTGACTTACTTTCTGTGTCTCTCAAGCATATTAGAACATTGAAAAGAGGCCATAATGTTGCTATTTCTCATTTAAACTGTTTTGGTTTTTTTAAATAAAAAAATCCATATCTTACATCCTCTGAAAACTTACTCGCTGCATTGCCATGGAAACAAGATTTTTAAAAGGGACTTAACTGAAATTTAGCAGCAGTTTTTATTTCTTTGTGATTCATACTTCATAAAAATGCAAATGTCAGACTAATACACGTTTTACCTTAATATTTTATACTACCATTTTTAGCCTTAATTGGTCTAATGTTTTTCTTAATTAAATTTTGAGCATCTTTGAATGATTTCGAAATTGTACTGTGGACCTATCAAGCTTTAAATTTTGACTGTGTGACAAACATTTAAGATATTGTCATAAAGAAAAATCAATCATTTCAATCTGTAATCGCAAGCGCAACAAAAGATTTAGAAGATCTAAAAAGCCTTTTGTCCTTCTGGGAAATTTCTTGTCCTTTGTAATCTTCATTTCTAGTGAAGTATCACACAGCAAAAAGCATAATTTGTTTCTTTTTCACTTTATTCCATTCTACAATGGATTATTGGATAAATTTTGTTGTTCTCTTAAATACAGCTTTTATTCATAGATACCTTAAGAGGGATATTTTGATTATCCAAGGTCACAGCTTGTACTTTGGTATACACTCATATCAATAGATGTAAATATGCCACATAAGCTGAATGTTTTCATTAAAAATGAATATCAAGACCATTAGAGTGGACAATCCGATCAAGGCTGAAATGCAGTGTTGATGTAGAAAGGCAAACTGATGTGCTTTTGCTTTTGGTGTGTTCTGTTGAAAGAGTACTGAAGTACAGACTGAATATGACTTTGTTTAACTTTAGCTGGCTTAAAAAGATAGGTAGAAATGCATTATGTTAGAAAACAGTTGTATCTGTATTTCATATTCCTAAAGAAATATACTGTTGCCTTTGAGGATGTGTATATAATCCTTTAAAATAGTGCCACAAAAGTGTTTTGAAATTTAATCTCTTTGAAAATTTAGGTATCAGACATTTTACTGTGATGTCTTTTTTTTTTTTTAATGAAGAGGATTTTGGGGGTACTGTTAATGATTCTGCTTGTTTGCAAAAGGTTAGGAAGCCAGCTATTTTTCTTATTCTTTTTTGGCTATTACAGACTTAAATATTTTTATATGAGTCTTATGAATAAATGCACTTTTTTTTTAACATTATAATGGTATATTTACATGAGAAAAATTCCAAAATTTATGGAAGGTGAAAATCAGTTCCTTTAGTTCTTTATTTTAAACTTGTGTATTGTCCACACAAAGCAACTTACACAGTGTTGTAGCCACACTAGTTCTTCACTGGTGAAATAAGACTTAGTCCATTACTTCAGTGAGACAGCCACTTAAAGCCCGTTTCTATTCTATGATTGTACACTCAGCTATGCACCCTTAAGAGTTCGTATTAGTAGTAATAAAAAGCTAAAAAAAAATAATAATAAAAAAATGGTGTTCACCAATGCACTCAGAAATTGCTTGTGTGGTACTTATGGACAATAGATGATACAACACTGAACTGTAAATAAACTACATTTCCTTTTTTTCTTTGTATTTTAGAATGTTTTGAACATGTCAGCTAAGCAGAAGATTCACGTAAAATTGTTTTACTGAAGAAAAGAGAAGTGTAGTCACATAAAATGCAGAAATATGAAAACTTTTTCCTAATTAATGTAAATTTTATATTAAAAAACTATCTCTAATTTACATCCTTTATCTTAGTTTGGATTTGTTTTACACCTCCTCAAGATTTACGAACATATGCATTTTCCTCTCTCTACAAATACCTTATTGGGATTATAAGGGTTGTAGATGTATGCTGAATGATGAGAGTCAAACTGTATTTGAAGCTAAATTTTATGCTAATTTTCACTGAGATTAAGCAGCATTAAATATTTATAATAGCCTGCTGGGAAAGAGGTAAGTTTTCCCATCAGACAGTGGTTACATGAATTTGGCCACTCAGTAGGGTCTGAGGAAAAATGTTTTAGGTATATTTGTAATGTTTTGTGCAAGCAAAAGATAAGCGTGTTTATTCTGAAGTTGTCCATTCTTTAAATACATGAACACGTCAAACAAATGTATCATCACTGTCTACACTGTAACTGCATTTAAAAGCTCAGAAACATGTTGGTCAGGTTCCCAGGGCTGCCCACTCAGATTTAGATGAGTGTATAAAAGCTTTCTGTTGTAAACACAGCAAGTCCTACAGTCTGAGCAGTGTGTTTGCCCATTTTTACTTGCTCAGCTTATGTACATCCTTTTTAGGATTAATGCTTGACATTCGCGATGAGTACTTCCCACAATGAAAGATAAAATTCTTCAGTATACAGACACAAGCGTGCATTTGCAGGAATAGTAGCAGAGAACCGAAATAAACATACTGAAAACTAATCAAATCTAACTTTTGTCCTGAAAGAAGCAAATGGTGTTGTTCAGCGTATCTACAGACACTGTTGCTAGCATATTAATATCACACCTAATTGACACCATTCCTATTTATGCTTTGAGTGAGGTACTACTTGCAACATTCAGTTTTCTTTCTTAAGTCCTTGTTTCGGCAAAGTTGAGGCATGTTCTTCCAAGTTCCTGTTTTACTTAAGATATATATTGGCAAACTTTTGTTTTCAATGTAATTGATGTGAATGTGTTTAGCAATTAGTCTTGAGTTCCTCATCTTGTAGTCCTTGAGTGAATTCAGAATATGTATTTGTCCATAAAAGAACAAATGATCAGACTCGGTGTTTGTTATCACATATAAAACTGGGAAGGAACATAATTGTTTCACTTTTCTATTTCCTCATCTGTGTGCATTCAGTCAGTTGTACATAATACATTAACTTAAACAGTTTCATTTTCACTTGGCTTTTTAAGAAGAAACTAAGGGGCAAAGAAAAGTTAATGACTAGGTTGTGATCCCTTTCTGAAAGGAGCACTTCTAATTTTCACTTTGCGTAGCATCAAGGCAGAAAACACATTTCTGATAGATTTTAGTAACTGCATGTTATTTAGAAAAAAAAAGTTCTCAGCATGGGGAAACGGTCATTTTGACTTCAGGTGCTCGTGTGATTCCTACATATAGTCAAGGTATAATGGAACATCTGTAAACAACAGGATATACAAAGATGTCTCCAATCTGTAGAGTTCTTAAAACTAACGAACAAAATCAAATAGACACTAATGATTGCTACCATTTATTTTAAATTTTTTATTACTAAGCCAAAAATAGCATGGATGTTATCCTAAAATTTATGTTACCAATTTGATGTTCTTTTTCTATTTTGACTCAAAGTGTAAGAAAAACTAAATGCAGTTCAACCAGCATGTTGCTTGATATCATTTTTATTTTTTGTGGGTTTGTTTTGCTTGTCCCTAGAGAAACCCATCATTATTGGGTATGGATGTCCAGGCCTGTTTGCATGGGCTTATTGAGTGGTAAGCAGTGCTTTGCCTCCATGAGGGATTCCACTTGCCAACAGCAGGGTCATAAAGAAAAAAGTGCAGAACAAAATATGTTACTACATATACAGTAGTATATACAGTATTAACACAGTAATGGATATGAAAGGAGCTTCTAACTTAGTTCAGTGCTTTCTTCTATGAGATAGCGCTACTGTGCTCTTTGTATCTCTTGTAGTTTCCATAGAAAGAAATAGAAGTCATTACTTCCAGGGCATCCTATGTATTCCTATACATGCTGATAGCGTCAAATCATTTTAACTTGTAGCTTTTAGTGAGAGTAGCAATTAAACTTGTAGTGACTTGTATTTCTAAATGTTGCAGTAATTAAAGGTCCACAATAATGAAAACAAGACGTTTCACGAAAAAAAGCTGAAGACTATATCTGAAAGCAATACATTTTATTTTGTAAGTGCTCTTACAGTTGCATGAGTCTGCTAGTTCAAGTTTCTATGTGTGCTTTTAAAGGTTCACATAAAATAGATGTAGATTTTTAGTTTCTTAAGCTTGTTTTGAGCACTAGAATTCTACTTGAAGGGAGAAGTGTAGAGCCAGGACTGTACTTTAGTTTGATCAATACATTCATTCTTCCATTAATATCAACTCTGGTCTCAATATTATGAGATATAAATAAAATATTAATGCACATAATTTGTGGCCTCATATTTTCCTTGGGTAGCCCCAGAGCAATAAAGCATTGGTAGAAATAAAGCTGTAAGCATGGCTGCTGCAGAAAGATAATTTCAGATTAGTATTGTGTGCAGGAACTGTATCAAATATGGGAAATCTGTGGAATGTGGTTCTTTTCTCATAATACTAGGTTTTAATTGTTTAGTTTTTCTGTGTGAATCCTGAGACCACACAAACACATTATAACCAGTAACAGTTGTTTATAATCTCCCACTAAAATTCCTAGAAGTCTCACTTTTCAAACTGCAGTGCACTGCAGTCTACTAATACCATTTTGTTTGTTCAGCATGGTGATCTGAGTGAAAGGCTGATTGTAGTAGTCTTATAACAACTACCAGCATTTTCCATCTACTGGTTAGTCAGTTAGTCAGGGATTGATAAAATAGTATCAGTCAAAGATGAATATCATATCAGATGCATGAAGAGAAAATAGAAATAGGTAATGAAATACTTGTTTAGCAGCTTAAATAATGCTAGTGAAGAACCACTTTTTAATGACATGCTATGAAAAGATAAGGTAGCATTGTATGAAAACTGGTCTTTCTGCCTATCTTGCAATCTTGAAGTCTATATTACATCAAGATAAATCAGAGAGTGTTAATAGGTAGAAAGCTTGAGAATATGGTGACTAATAATACAGTATAATGCTTTATGTGTCTGTACGGTGTGATTGGGTAAGGGTCTACCAAAAATGTGCTAAAGGGAAAAACCTGACTGGTCAAAATAGTTGGTTAAATTTCCTTCTGTTTTCTATATGTGTTGTTATATACGTGGCTATAATTTACTTGGCCTTTAAGATTTCTTGGAATAACACTAACTAAAGATAGGAAGGAAATATCAGCTGTTTTGTTTCTTCTTTTTTGAGAGCCAGTGAAAATTACCACCTAATCAGAGGAGAGAAAACTCTAGTTCATGCATCAGCAAGTCTAAATTTGATAGTAACATTTAATATTCTTTACCACGCTGAAGCATTATGTATTTGTGGACTCACTCTATCTTCCTCCAAGACTGAAACTTTATTTGGTAATGATAATGTTCAATGATATACTGATGTTTGTTTTTCCTTTTTTTTTTTTTTTTTACGGCTTTTTCATTTTTCTTTTTTTTGTTCTTTCCTCCCCTGTTGGTGGTCAGAAATTCCACAAGTATGTTATAAAGGAAAATATTCACTATTTTAGCTTTACGTTCAGTGGTAGACTTTCTGCAGTGATAAATTGTGCTGACAAAATTTTAAATCTTTATTCCTCTTTATTTTAAATAATTTATTTAATATTATATTTATTTAATTATTTAAATATGAAGTATACTTCTTTTGTAACAGGAATGACAGGAATTTTCCTGGGCAGCCTGTTCTAGTGGGTGACAACCTTGTCCATGGCAGTACGGTTGGAATTAGATGATATTTAACGTTTCTTTGAACTCAAGCCATTCTTTCTATGGATTGTATTAAATTCATAGGATTTTCATAATCCTAGCCCTTAGCACTTCTGTTGTGAATGGCAATTCTAGTTTTGCTGTATGAATAGTGAACAGAGTGCAAGACCCCCTGTCAGAGTTACAGACTTTCATTTAGATGTAAGGAATTTTTCAGGAGTAGAGAAATAGACTTTATTGGGGACTATCCTCATTTCAGGAAGCAAATTGTTATAATTACTGAATAGGTTACTTTTCAGCATAAATCAAACTTTGGACCAATGAAATTTAATATAGTATTTGAACTTGTAAGTAAAAACTGATTTTCACAATAAAAGATAAAAGGCAAAGAATGTGCTAACACAAAGAGTAGCATTTTAATAGTGATTTGGAAGTAACAACAGTGGGGCGCTTCTTGTCAGAAGGGGAGGTAAGAGCTGAAAATGTAAAGGAGGCAGGAGTGGACTTCTTGCAGGTGAGGGAAGTAGGGAAAGACTTGGGATGGTAGCCAGAGTTAGCCAAGTATCTGTATTGCCATGCATGTCCAGACTGACATGCCAGTGTCAAGACTGGGGGTCAGACTGGAGTATGTAATAAGGCATATACCATGCATACATACAGCTCACGTGGAAGTCAAGGTTGAAGCATGAGCTTAAGTGCAGCTCACAAATGAAGTGAAGTGGCCCATGCCCACACCCCTGCATCTAGCAGTATTTTCTTGAACAGCCTGAAAGAAGGTTGTGCATCAGGTCTGGCCCTGATAAATGGGAGCTAAAAGGTTTCACAGAAACTGAGATGGATGTTTATGGGCCTTCAGTAAATTTTACTCTTAACAAGGGAGGAATATTGGAAAAAATAGGGGATAAACTGTAATAATTTTTGTTGTTTCCTTTTTCCCAACTTTGAAGAGCATTCAGAACCATGATATAATAGGAATTGAGGAGTTGAGATTAATAATTGTCTGAAAGTTAATAGTCTTTGTAGCATCAGAACTTATAATTTTTACCTTCACTAATGTCAGAGGATTTTTACAGTCATGTATTAGAGAGCTAAAAAAAAAAAAAAAGGCAGCAAGGTAATCTAGTTATTGGGGAAATAAGGAAATTATTTTTGTCCTTTTAAAATGCCTGACTTTATTTCTTCTGGTTTAGGTGAGCTGAAAAATGAAATTTGCAGAACCTTTGAAAGTCTCTATCAATGCAGAATTGTATGTTACTAAGATTTTAATTGTAATGAATAAATATATTTGATTAATTTTTTTTCTAAAAAATCCCAACTGTCAGGAAAATACCAAAAAATATGAAATAACAGAACCTGTGAACATATTAACAGAATGAAGGTAAGAGAATTGCTTTAATAAATATTCTGGAAATGTTTATGGAACAGTGGAGCAAAGATTAAGGAGGCTGTATATGTGACAGGAAGGAAACGTGAACCAGTATGCAATAGTGGTCTAGTCAAAAATTGTACCTGGAACCGTTTTGTTCCAGTTGTAATAATCAGACAAAAGCAGCAGCAATGTTATTAAATCACTTTTGTTATTTTCATTAATTATTCATAAAAAAATTTATATAGGTGTAAAGCAACGTATCTACTGTAGTATACAGAAATGTGAAATATGAAAATAGACAACACAATTTCTAGTAAGTCAAATGTAAGAATTGAAACTACTGTAGAGGACAGACATATAATGAAAAATTACTGAGCATACACAAATGAAAAATAATTACGACCAAGATGAAACTGATCAGTGCAGTACTGCCAAGTTTGGTGACAAGTATAATTTTATTTGACAATTTTCTAAATGATATGGAGGAGTAATAGACCTTGAATTACATTCTTACATTGTACTAAACTGGAAAATGCTGTGTGTTAATGAGGACAATAATACTTCAAAGGTACTGAAAGGTTTTAAAAATATAAATATATTTTATTAATATTATAAAGTCAAAGAGTTTGAAAATAAGAATCCCTTAAAAGAAAATTAAGCCATAAATGGTATGTTGATCATATATCTGAAAACTGGAAAATGAAGATTTTACTAATCTCAACTCGACTACTATTGACTTTTATAGGGAAAATATATTCTGTTAAGAAGCCTTAAAAGAGAAGGGTATATTATCTGGCAAGACTGCAATCCTTTTAAAACTCTTCATTTAAATAAACAATATTTCCTGTAATGTAAAAAAAAAATGTTTACTTTAGACAAATTTCATTATGTTTCATGATGCAGATTAACAGAATGCATTAGACAGAGCAGAATAAATTTTTCTCCAAGTCTGAGTGATTTTATTTACAAAAATGTCTCCAGATAGTAATACTAGCTTATATTTCTGGAGTATTTCCGTACTTTCTGTAGAGATTTGTAGCTTGATTAATTTTAAAATGAGTAAACTACTCATTGATTAATTTTAAAACGAGCAAGTAAATTTAGGTAAACAGCACAAAGTTGCAAAGTGTGGGTATCTTTCTAGGATTCTCTTTGCAGACTACTGCATTAAAATTAGACATGAACTTTATATCTGCAAATATGTTGATATACTAAATTTTGCAGAGTACAGACTGATTTTGGTTTTGCAGACTTTTAAATAATAGCGCCTTCATGCATGAACTTCTCAAATTTTTCTCTTAGAAGGATGGAGAGAGTGGGCAGACTACAGGATGGCATTATAGAATCCTCCAAGGTTATTGTGATGAGATATATATATATTTAATGAAACGAACTGATTTTTGAAGCTTGAATATCAGACCTATGTTACAAAAGTAATCAGCTAGGGAATATTTATTAATTAAAATAAATGTAAAAGAAATATAGCTGAAAGCTGGAATAACATCAAATTGGATACTGCTCTTTAATTTACTCAATAAAAATACAGTGCTACATTCTGCTGAACAAATAGCTTACTTCCTTTATTATTCTGAGCATACTTCCCTAAAGTTATTATTTTAGCAAAGAATTTTCTCATACTTCTGCCTCATTTTCTTGCATTTTATTGCTTTTATATTTATTATGTTTATCACTTGCAAAAGTGTTACATTTTTAAATTCGGCATGCATGTTGGAATGGTATCCCTAAAATACAGGAATGTTATGAAGTACTGATCCTCCAAACCACAATGTATGTGTGAGGCTAAAGGATGAGAGATGCTCATGAAACATATATAGTGCACCAGATAACCTCACTCAGACTTCAGAGTCAGTTTTGAAATTGAAGTTTTTACTGTCTCTGTCTTGTAAATATGTGCTTTACCTTCTCGCTTTATATGTGGGCAGGCTTCTTTTTTGTCTATCTGTCATATGAAAAAAGTTATAACTACTGTTTTTTTTCTAGAAGGGCACTGCAGAAAAACACTTTGTCAATCTACAGTAATACAAAGCTCTATTTGTTGTTCAGTAAACAAAAATTTCATCCGCAGGAAACTGTTCAAACAAAGTGTGTAATTCACATCCCAGGTCTTTCTTTAAATAGAAATACAATGATAGAGTTTTCTCTGGCTTGTTTGAGGATATTTAAATTTCCTTTTCCTGGCATTAGAAAGAATTTCAGACCAACGATTCAGTGGTTTCTTCATTGGAACATAGTTTTTATCTGCTTCTGAGCTTCTTTGTCATTTTCATTAGTAGTTTTACCATAATTGTATTGTGCCAATGAAATTTCAAGAATAATATGAAGATGGGAAGCATTGTCATTAAAGACGAGGATCAGATTTGGTGAACACAGAGAATCATGTAAAATTTAAGCAATATAGTTGAAATAAGGTATGACAACATGCACTGAAAGATTTTAGTGGTTAATAAAATGAATTTGTCATAAAATGGAAGCTGTTAATTGCTAAACACAAAACATGAGAAATTGTTGTGTATATTAGCTGATTATCTGTGACTGTGAGGCATCAATAGTGCCATTATGAGAGGCAAGACCTATTGCCTTCAATTCTGGTTACTGTTAAAAAGGAGTTCAGAGATTAACAACTACAGAGAAGGGTTCCTACAATTATAGATAAGTGCAGAGCTATCTTACAAGAAATGACCAACCCTTCCTTTACCTAATATCTGTTAATCGTGAAGAAATTGTCCCAGTTGCTGAATAAGTTGTTTTAGCTGTTAATTATCTCCATTAACAGAATGTTGTTCCTTACTTGTGTATTTGTCTAGTTGCAGTTTCTAACTATTGGGTATCATTATGTCTTTTTCTTTTGGAGAAAATTGCTGTCTATAACTGTCTGGCATTTTCTACAGAACTTCAGCTGCAACACAGTCTGTTTTAATCAAAATTAAATTGTTTCAATCTCTTTTAATTCCTTTATCAACTGTTTTAGTTGTTTGAAGGAAGATGAACTTGCTGCTTATAGTATACATTCACAATTCCAGAGAAATTCGTCTCTAAGAAATGTGGATGTACACATGCATTTCTGTCTTTGGGAAATAGAAATTTGTTTGCTTTCATGTAGCTGGCTGTCTTTTCTGACTCCTTAATCTTCTAGCAGCCAGCATGCAGAGCCCTTATAACATAAAGAAAAAAATATTCTCACGGCCTCCAAGTTTTGGACAATACTTATATGAGATGACCTTATATTTAAGGGAAAAAGGGAAAACACTTATTTCACCATTTACGTGTTAAGTATTTTTATGGATATCTATATAGTGTTTCCCACCAAATGGCACTAAAGTTATCATGGCTTAGTGAATTGGGATTTTAGAACTGCAAGGCTATTCCTTCCAAAGCAGTTTTTGTGAATTCTTTTATATGCCAGCTCATGTTGGTAAATCGGTAGATGATTCTTTAATTAGTAATGCCAGCAGGACTGCAGATGGAGACATTATGCTCTGAAGGTGCAAATGAAGTTGAGATTCCGATCTCTAGTGAACATTAAATCTTCTGTATGCCTTTCATAGATAAGTGTTGACTAAATATATTCACTAGATTGCATTTTGGTCTTTGTTTCTTATCTTACTTCTTATTTCCATCTTACTGTGGTTAGAAAATGTCAGTTGTATTTCATCTGCAAACTATACATTTGTAATGGTATATAGAGACAATTTTAACGTTAAGTTCAAAATATATATCAGCCAAGCATTCTTATAAAACAGTTGAAGCTTAATTTTCTGAAGCTTAATTGTGTTTCTGTGTTTCACAGTCCAGTGTTACATATCCTATAGTATTTTCCTTGTGTCAGAAGATAGGTCTGGACAGGACAATGGAAGATGAAAAAAATTCAACCATTTCTTTGTAATTCTCTCACAGTTGTCTCAGTAAAGCTGATAAATATAAAATGCAAAGTTACAGAAGTTTTGTTTCTAAAACAGCTGGAAAAATGTTATATGGAATGCAATTTTTGACAAAAACAGTATTCTCTTTTCATATTGTTATTAAACACAAAGTATACTCAGGCTCATAAATATATAGGAGCTGAGAACTTCATCCTTAACAATAAGTGTAGGACACACAATGAAAGAGCAGAAAATTTATTCTTTGAATAGGTTTTCATTCCTTTAACTTCTTGGGCAACAAATTCTTTTAAAATTCTGGTATAGTCTCTGGGGATTACCACAGCACCTTTTCACTCGATAACAGAAAGTCTCCCATGTAATGAAAAAAATTACAAAATCCAGGGCTCTGTCACCTGTAGAGATTGGTCTCCAAGACTGGTGTATAACTAGTACATGGACTTAAAACAAAGAGGAAATGCGCATTAAATAATTTTGGATTGAAATATATGCTATAAAAGTTATTAGCAGAGCAAGAGCTATTGCTGTTTATTTATACATACCAGTCACAAAAATGTCAACTGTAGAAAGGCAGCTTAGAATATGTAACTAGTCTACATACTGCACGACGTTGACATAATAGCTACCCCAATTACAAACAAACATATGTATGGAAGTAGAAATAGAGCCTTCTTTCGTAACTTCACTAAATGTGTTCAGCACTGAAGCTGGAAAGACTTCCTTTAGTTAACAGGAACGACAGATTACATGTTCTGTTCTGCTTAGGCTGGTGTCTATTAGAAGTCATAGATATAAAGCCAATGCCAGGCTTTCTAGCATTTGTAGGATAGGAAATTCCATAATTCAGGAGTTCAGGATGCTTTTAATTCTTTCTTTCCTTCACCCATCTCTTCCTTTCTTACTTCCTTCTTGCCTGCCTTCCTGCTTCTTCCTTCCTTCCTTGTTTCCTTTTTCCCTCTCTCTTTGTTTCTCTTCCTTTCTTTCTTCCCTTTTTCTTTTCTCTTTTTTTTTTTTTAAACTTTTTTTTCCCCCCAAATATTTTAACCTGTCTGTTGCTTGTCCTATTTTCAAGGACATTTGATTCCGAAGATAACTTTAAATAAACACTGAAGAGTGTTAACAATATTTATTGACTTCTGCCTGCCAGGAGGTCTTATGGCTATGTGAATTTACTTCCAAAATGTCTAGGTGATCAGGCTTAATCATCCTTAGATAACAGAAAATTTAGAATTGCTGAACACTCTGTCCTTCTACATATCTAGAAACAAAGTGTGCAACTAAATATTTAAAACTTCAGCACATCCATAAAGAAAGAATCTTTTAGCTGAATGCTAGAGGAGGATGGCATCAGGGTAAACTAGAGGGGTATTCCAGTGTCACATGGTGCAGAGGATCAAGGCTCAGAGTTGCTACTTCTCACACTGATCAGAGGAGAGAAGACTAAAGCATGCGAGTTGTATCTTGTTTGGTCTCGTATGGCATATGAAGTCATTCAGTATTTTTTAATTACAGCAAGAAAACTTTTTTTTTTATAGTCAAGATTGAACACTACACACAGTTCAGTAGAATTGGTCAACGTAATGGGTTGCTTCTAAGAGTCTGGTTTATTTATTACTTGAATTATTTAAACCTCTTTTTTCTCCCAGCATAGTTGTTGTCATCGTGGATGACTCCTCCTTGGAGCTTTTCAAGTCAGGTTGGATGTCATCTTGTGCAAAATGATTTGGTGTAAGGCTTCCTTGCCATAGGCAGAGCGGTTAGAAATAGATGGTGTTTAAAAGTCCCTTCCTACTCAAAGCATTCTATGATTCTATAGTTCTACAACCTGGAGTAATGCAGATGTTACTGACTGCAGAGTAATTCTGAGTTAAGGACAATCGGAGCTATCCAAAACTGACAAAAAAAAAAAAAAAGGAAATCACAACTAGTGAACCTCTTATGGGTTTTGTTTGAAACATCGGAAAATGACTTCTTTAAATTTTTTCAGACAGTACTTTACTGACATGCTGACTGTGTAGTTCTAAGACTGAAGATTGCAGTTAAGACAAGATTATTTGTCAAAATTAATTTGTTAAAGGAAAAGAGAAAAAAAAATCTATTCCTCCAAATTATGTATTTCTGATATAGCCTGGAAATGCATTTTCTCTAAATAATCCTTTTTTTTTTCTTTTTAATTTGTTAGTTTGCTCTTTTCTCTTTACACTTGAATCTGTTTCATTTCCATTTTTCCTCCTTCAAGCACAACTGAGCTCTTTTACCTTTCTGACCTTGTCTAACAACTGTGTCCTGGTCTATTTACCAGCTACGTGAGACTCAAGGGTATTTGAATTCAATTTGGGTCCATCTTTATTCCATCAACAATGTTGCTAAATTAATATCATTACATATTGCTATGATACTGAATAAGAACACGATGTGGCTAAGAAATGTTGAGGTTTGTTTTTGTGGCCAAAGTAACTACTGCATGGTTATAATTGATGTTCAAAGATAGTACTGACATACTATAAATTCCAAGCTCTGCTTCATACTCTGCAAAATGCTCTCTTGTCAGTTCTTTTTCAAAGTCGATTCCCTGTAAGAGAAGTTTTGTAGGTTTTTTTTTTTAATGATTCATTTAAGCTTGACACATCTTAGTGAATGCTGAAACACTGGGGACAATATTTTTCCCCATTTGCGTTCTTACCAGACAACAGCTTGTCTCTTAAGAGGAAAGATTCCCCACAGTAAACTGTAAAAGCAATGTAGTTCTTTTTGTTCAATAAAAGAGAGATAATATTAGAATGCTTTTTAAGTTTTTCTTACAGTTATGACATAGATGGCTTAACTTCAGTTTGTATAAAACAATTCTGAAATGAAGCAAATATGAAATCCAAGAGAAGCTGAGGTATAAATTCAACAGCAAATTCTGCATAGTTTCAAAAAAGAATATTTTGTAAGTTTTGTGGATAGAGAAGAAACAGTAAATGCTGTTTAATCCTGATTTATCCGGGCTTTTGTCTCTTATATTTCTAGTATTATTAGTAACAAAATGAGGAAGTAAGGCCTAGATGAAATTATGTTCTGAGTGATTGAGTATTGCTTTGAAAGCTATCTACAGGGTGGTTTTTAATGGTTCAGAGTCACAACTGAAGAAAGTATTGAGTGGGACTCTGTGATGTTCTTTTGCTCCTGTTTGAGTTCCTCTAGAGTTTGATGATAGAATTAAACTTTTAGTTAACAACAGCATTCTGGAAAAGATAATTAGTATACTGAGATACAAAAATTGAATTCAAAATAGTCTGACAGCTGGAGAGGAGAAACAGCATCCTTCAGTGTAGAAGCAAAATCATAACCTACAAAACACGTGGAGTAAATTTTTTAGCTCTGCATAGCATGAGAACGGCAAAAGTGTAACTTTGCGTACTTCCCTTCAAGGAAACAGTGAACTGACTGAACACAGCTGAAAGAATGTGAAGAGACTGATCAGAAATTGTGATTGGAATAGTAACTTACAGACTTAACCTGAGAATTCAAAGTAGTTATTAGGTGAAGGTGTCTAACTGTGGAGGCAGCAAACCACTTGAACAGCCTGCCTGGGAAAATTATGGGGTGTCCATCATTATATATCCTTAACAGAGATTAAACAAAAAGCTGCTTACAGTGGCAAAGATAGACCTGCTTCTTCTGTGTGTTAGTGGGATGCAGTAAATGACATCTGAAGCCATTTGCTTTAGAACAATGCTTATTTTCTTGGTAAATCAAACTTTAATTCATGTTATATTCATACTAGCAGGAAAACAGCAGAATCTTGATTTACATCTTGATTACCTCCTTTACCTTCTCATTACCTAGGGGAAATTAAGTAGTTTGCATTAAAATTGGCTTGCATATAGAACAATGTAAAATATTCACTATGAAATATGTACAAACTGCATAGTGCAACCATTCTTGCATTCAAATTAGCAGTTTCACACATTCCTGTTGACAAATGATAATCATAGGGATTTGTATGTAAACCTTAATTCACATATGGAAGCCTGATTTATGCAAGTAGCTGAATAAAACGACTTGCTTTTATGACACCAAATATGTTTCAGAATTAAGTTATTAATTAATTGATTTGGGGTCAGTCCTGTGAAGTTGCAAATTGGGACCCCCAATTAAGTTGATTGTGTCCAGCATCAGTGAAATTCTCCTTATGGTGCAAATGAGGAGTTTGTTTTACTGGATGATTTACAGTATGAAGGCCTGAATATGCACCATCCTAGTTTGCTGAGTCTTATTTAATCAAAAGATTCCTTTGATATGTTCTAAAGTGGAAAATCATGAGGTGTGTTACAACTTGAGAGAAAGCATGTCAATACCAAACAATTCAAATTTTTTCCATTGAATAAAAATGATGTTGGCTCATAACATTATTCTGTAGAGAGAAGTTGGAAATAAGGAAGTTCTCTGCCCAGATTATATCTTCACTTATATATCCAGGGGTTCTCCATACTGTTAACTCAGCTTCACCTGTTAGAAAAGACAAAAGTACATCATATATTTTTAAAATAATATGTATTTGTGTAAAATACTACGTGAATTATTGGTATTGTTATTTCTTACCTTTTATTACTAATTCTAATTATTTTTTCCCCCAAAGAAATATCTACAGTTTAGAATACACCTAAATTCTATAGTATGTGTGAAATATATTACCTTAATGAAAGTCAGCTGAAAAAATACTTGTATTTGTTGCATATAGTGTAGAAAAACCAAAGTAGTCTATAACATCCGTAAGGCTGTTTAAATTAAAGCATCTAAATTAAGTCTGTTGGCAGAAAGATAAAGTTTGTGTACATACATGTATATCTATTGGTTTAAATGGGTCTTGCTGCCAAGGCATTACAAATGGGACTGTCAGTATAGCAGCAGAGTACATCAGCAGTATCAGGACAGGAGACTTGGACAAAATTCTTAATGGACAAATCTTATTTAAGAGTGGATGTAACTCACTTTTCTTTTACTCTAAAACAAGAAAAACTATAATTTTGAAATAAATGTGATATTTTTTAACTGTCACTAAAAATGACAATTTCTGGGGAGTACTCTATCTTGAGTAAGTATTTGGCTATTCCATACAGTTTTCTTAAAAATGTCTTTTGGGGGAATCTTTGCCAAATAGATGTGTTCTACTTTTATTAAAGTCAATGAGAAATGTACTTGTCCAGATTAGAGTATAATCTGTGCCTTTGCTCCTTACTTAAATATAGGAATATATATATGTGTGTATATATACATGCATATGTATATTTATATATATACAGTAGTTGTGTTTTTAGCCATATAATAACATAGTTTTCTAATGGATGATGCAAAGTACTCAGGGCTGTACTTGAACTATTCTTGTAAACCAGCTTTTGATCTTCAGATATTTTCCTTTAAAAATGGGATTTTATTCTCTGTTTGTGAGATGGGAAGTGTTAAACTACACTTGTCCTTGATTCAGTTTGCTGCTTCTTCATGGTCCAAATTGCCCTTCATGCAGAGCTGAGCTTGTAATATGTACTCTAGATGCTGAGTAAATGCTTTCACTGGCTGTCCCTGGCTAACTTACTCAGCCAGTCTGAGTCACCTTCAAAACATCAAGATTATGTGTACATGCACTGCAATAAATAACCACCTGCACTGAGGTAATGCAAATTGAATTTGTTGAAATATGGCCTATTATATTAAAATTTATGTTTCTATTATAATTTTTATTGTATGAAACAAATTTGTCCTGTATAAAATTACTGAGAAATAAGACCTGTATCTACATACAGCAAAGCTTATCTTTTCTTGTGAACTATTTAATAATAGAAGATATGTGCATGGCAAGAATCTAAGTGACTTTTTTTTTTTGCATCCCCTTAAAAAATTCATAGCTGGATTTTGTCATCCTTAAAACAGGTCAAACGACTTAGTCACAAAGTACTCATGTACGTACTCTGAATTTATACGATTAGAGTGTTGGTTTCTTTTTGTACTTGAACCAGTTATTTTCTAAATAATGTCAATAGATCAGAAATGCAACTAAAGCATACTCATTAAAGGAATTTCAAGACAAAACTCAGCTGTAGGACTTTTCTAATTCCAAATCTGTAGAAAAGATAAAGATACAGGAGACTTGTATTACGCAGTTCAGAAGTTGATGAACCTCTAGCCTTTACTGGACTAAAGCAAGTTACTTAGTGAACCGTGCACTTTTTCTTAATGAGAGAAATAAACATTAAAGAAGAAAATTTGAAATCAATTGGTAAATATGCAGGTACTACATTAGCCTTATTTCATGTTAATTCAGCTTTATTGAATTCATATTGCCGTCCATAAAAGCTGCTTCTGCTGTTCAAAGTAATATCCAGTATATCTCAATTAACAATGTTTTAACCTTTCATCCAAGTTGGCAGAGTGAAGCTACATTGTTTAACTATAAAAAACAGAAATAAAAGCCAAAGAACAAAAAAGATAAGTTAAAAGTATTTTTATGTCTGATCATTGAAAAATTATAAACAGAACAGACGAAATAAAGTTGGGAGTGTTCAAGAAATGTTTGGATGTTGTGTTGAGGAATATGGTTTAGCTGGGAAGTATTGGTAATGGTTGGACTAGATGATCTTCTAGGTCTTTTCCAACCTTGATAATTCTGTGATTCTGTGATTCTGTGAAAGTTAAACCATGAACATTCCTAAGTCTCATATAATGGATAGTATTTTTGTTTGGTGTTAGATATTTGAACTAGACTTACAAAAGCTGCAAGAGTTGAAAATATAGCAGTAGGCCATACCTGATTCTAGGTTCTGTAGCCTGCTTAGGCATAATAGAGAAACATTACATCTGAAGAGGTTGTATCTGTCTATTCCAGCAGACAAATGGGAATCTTGATTGAGTCTATTCTGGCCAGCCTTCTGTGGATTATTTTACATTAGTAGTCTGCACTTGCTGGCCACTGCAAGGAATAATGATCTAGGTGTTCGTTGCTATAATTGTGACAATATATTTCTATTTATTTAAAATTCAAATTGAATTTGTTTAGTTTGTAAAATGTATCTTTCTGCTAGCTTAGTTCATAGAAACTACAACTAAGTATAACAATTGTCACTCATATTTTTGGTCTTGTTTGTTCTAGTTGTAGATTTTAATCATTGGGATGGGAATGGGATATGAACTCTTTGGAATTCAACTCTTTTATTTTCTATATTTTCTGAGTTTATCAGTTTAATACCAAGTTGTTATTTTTTTATTAATTGCTCTTGGCTTATTTTAAACATTATTAGCTGTATGTCATTTTTCTTTTTAATTCGTGTAAAGGCTTTGTGCTTTTATTTTTTGTAAGTAAAGAAACCTGTGAGGTTCCAGTAGTGTGTCTCACAAATACACATTGTTATACATTTAAACTATTTCATTTTTCCTTTTTTTCTCAAAAGTAGTGCGAGTACTGAGTTTTTAGTACTTCACGTTCTCAAAATACGTTATAAATCCTTATTATAGGTGATGTTTCTGAGTTAGTGTTGCTATTAATACTTTCACTCTTGAATCCAAATTTCGCTCCTTTTTTTTTTTTTTTTTTTTTTTTTCTGTTGCAATCTGATTATGAAGCTTTTTCTCCTTTACTCACTAATAGAAATGGTGGCTGTCATGAATGGAAGGGCCATATGCTGTTTTGAAAAAGCAGCAGGGGCCATAGAGGCAGTTTATAAATGATCTGAGTAAGAAATGAACAGAGACCAATTAAGCTAGTTAGGAGGCCAAAGGTTTTGGGAAGTGAGGATGCTAAAACTGATTCCCTTCAAAAATAAAGATAGAATGAAAAATTACTAAAAAAAATGTTTCTATCTTTTCCCTAATAATTCCTTCATTGAGTAAACTAGGGCTTTATTTCTTCTTTTTTTTTTTTTTTAAATGTGAAACAAGGAGTTCAACATTGGAAGCTGTTGAATGTCAGTGAAATTACCAGGGCAGAAGTAGTGGCCACTCACAATGGGTTTTTTGTCACTGAAGGAAGTCTGCGCATTAAAGAATGCATGCACAATTACCACATTAATCAGGCTGGTCAAAACAGGTGATCCAGTGAATGTCTTTGTGCCCACTGCCTTTTAATGCTATTCACCCATGTATCTATTATAACTATTCATTTAACACCCCAGGTGTGCAAAGTGCTTTGCAGATAACCTGAAGATGAAGCTTCCTTTCTTAAAGAACTTAAATTCAGAATATCCAGAATACAGATTGGATGTTAATAAATGCAGGAAAAATCTGAGTGATTCTTTTACCATACTTCTGTTAATTTCCTGATTCTTATTTAGTGTTTGAGAGCTATTTTGGGAATATGTTTTAGTCTTTTTCAGGTCTCTGGAAAGCATCCAATTAGTGAGAGAAGAGGAAATAGCCAACCAAGGGTTTCCAGATGTAAAAGGCAAAACGAAAATGTGCTACAGAAGGGAGCTAAGGGACAATTTGAATGCAAAGAGCAGGCAGATTAAGACGCAAATGTTTTATTATAGTTTCTATTATATATTTCATAAATGCTAAAAAAAAAAAATACACCCTAAAAACTGAATTCAGCATTTTATCTATATTAATTATGTAGAAAGAGAAAAACAGGAGAGACATTGTGCTGACTTAAATGTGTGGGGAAAATTCATATTTACTGTTATGAAGACATTTATCACAATACATTTAATCTATAGGAAAGAAAATACTTTCTACTAAGGAACATCTGAGTAGCCCTAGACAACCTTAGATGTTAAAACATCGTGGATATATTTAAAAAGAAAGATTGCACAGGTGACTACCTCAAACTTTATATACAGTGTGTGAATGACTACAAGTTAATATTTGACTGCTTAGTGATAACAGTTCCAAAATCAATCCATTATTTGCTTTTCTCTTTTTCTCTAGCATAACTTTGCCTCCCTCTATACATACATAAAACCGTGTGACAAGGGCTAGACTGCTGGTGTATGGGAAGCATACAAACATTCATTTTGACCAGTGCTGTCTCACTGTTTCCTGGTGCTTTCCCATGTCTGCCTCTTTGTATACTGTATGTAATGCTCCTTTGACAGTGATCATTTCTTATTTCTGTTTTCTGGCAGCACCCAGAAGAAGAGAGATGCCGATCAATGTCTTAATCTCGTAGACATTAGGGTTATATCAGCAATACGCAACAGAAGCAAAATAATGTGAATAATATAGATTTCTGTTTGGCTAGATAAACACAGCAGCATAACATAGAGTATATGAAGTGTACTGCATATTTAAGTACCTCAAAACACTTCAAGATTATTGTGATTCATTGTAATTGCATCATGATATTGCCATTATATTGCAGTCATGTTATCATTTCAGTAATAAGCATTTATCTTAGGAATGTTTGTGTGTACAACATAATTAGCTCTAGAATAAAGCGTGCTAAACATGAGGTGTGATTCATTAGAAGGATGATACAATTGATTTTTAAATTCTAACAACTTTTTTTAACTGTCGCTTGTTAAAAGTGAAGATAGACAGTAAAGTTTTGTTAATTACAAACTCTCATGTAAAACAAGTAGTGATTGAAAGCTTATATGTATTTAAATACTAGCACAATTAGTTATTGTTGAATTTTTCATTTTTTGTCACTATAAAATCTAATTAGTAAGTCTAGATCTGCTGTATTTACAGTGTGAGGTCTTAACTAAGAGTGTCCTTTATTTATCAAAACATGAATTAATAGAACAATTTAAACTGGATCTTCATGGCAAAATCTGACCTTGAGATTCAATATAAAAGTAGTTTTGTTAAGTAGCTATAAAATAAAAAATAATTCCATTGAGTTATTGAGATAATAATCATAAAAGCAGAAGCTGGAAATCTGTATAAAAGTTTGTTGAATTTTAAAAGCAAAATATACTGTTGTAAGCTAATCGCTTAATTATTCCATTTGTTAAAACTTTTGCCTTCTGAGGTTTGTCTGCATAAGCTAATGATCTAACTCTAACTTAATTAGCTTTGTTACTGGAAGAAATATAGTTGTATTAGCTCAGTGTTTATATAACAGTAACTTTTATATTGTATCTGTGTTTTCTGAGACTAAGGATGTCATCCACTTCTTGTAGGTATGACATACAACACCAAAACAAACAGGCAAACAAACCCTGGAATTGTTGAAGTGTCATTTTCATAACATAATCTAGTAGTTTTTGAGGTCAGTGCAATTAGCTGTAGATTGAACAAATTAATTTACACGCCATTTTCACTGCTGCATTTGGGTTGCTGTTTCTGAACAACCTGAAATTATGCTTACTTGTTTACCTGTGTAGTTGCCTATGTGGTTCCTGCTGAACCACCTGAATTTTGTCTCAGTTTGGTGGCAATTTTTAACTTAGGTGTGGTTACTATTATATGCTTTCCATCAATAAGAATCTTTCAAAGCTATGGTGAAAAAAATCAGTAAGTGTATTATCATGTAGCGTATTATGCTAAATATTTCAGCAGATATCTGAATTTTTTTAATGTTTGTTTTCTGTCTGATTTGATAGAAAAAAAACCAAACTTGTACATCTGGACAAAAATTAATGCTTGTAATGAATACTTTTCCAGATCTCAGTGTGCAAAGCAAAAATGGTAGCTTTTGTTTGTGAAGATGTTTAAGGACAAAAAGGGGGCTATGGGGAATGTAGAGAATGACCTAGTTTCTTTCAGCTCCACAGAAGGCACAAAATAATGGCTGGCTTCTTGCAAAGAAAGTTCTTATCAAATTTAACACCTATAAGCAATAACATTTTTCTACAGTACTTTTAGTCACTGTATTATCTGCAGGTTTTTAAATTGCTAGTCAAAATTGAGTAGTCTGCAGCCTTATAGGGAAAATAACTATCAGCTCTTTACTAGTTATTATACGTTAGTCATATTAGAATCAAAGAAACATTATAAGTCTGATCTGGAAGGGATCTATCCAAACAATTTAAATCTATGTCTAAATCTATCCTGTATTCAAGTTGAAACTTTCTGTAAGAATCAGATCATGTATTCTTCAAAGTGATAAATGATTGTTTACTATAGGTAAGAGCAGGCCTTATTTCCTAGACCTTTTTTAGAATGTTGTGATGTGTCATCCTGCCATTTTTTTTCTTTATTCGAAGATTTTTGGTGTTATGTTCGCTAAGTAAATCACTAAAGTACTTAAAACCCAAACTAGTCGAGACTATGAGGTCTCCAGTTTTTATTTTTGTTTTTCAAAATATTCTTATGAATAATTCCAATTTCTCCTTTATTTTACAACTTTGTGACAACTTATATTGTTTCAGTATGGTTTGTTGCAGAATGTAACTGCTACCATTTCTAACTCTTCAGAATTAATTTTGAAATTCTTTTACTGTTAGTCAAAATAATCCCTTCATCATGTTCTTCTGTTCACAAAACCATCTGCACTTATTTTAGCAGTTCCTTGCATGCTTTGAAAATGGAGGGCCAGATTTTCCGAGATCCATGTGAATTCATTTGCCATATTCTTCTTGTCACAGCACAGTCTCTGCTTTTATTGAAACAGAAGAATGTAAGGGGAAAGCATGTGAAAACTCTTTATCTGATCAACAAAGTAATGTGAAGAAAAGTATCTGATTCATCAAGTTTTTCAATGGCCAATATGTATTTATCAAAATATGCATAGAGAGCCCAGGATCAGAATTATATCTTGAGTTCCCTAAAGTTCATACTAAGGGAAGATGAATTAATGAAAATAATTTAGTGTTTAGATTTTATATCGGACTGATAAATCTTTGGGGATGCTTGAAAATATAATAATATAATCTCTGTAAAAGTGCAGTTATTCCTACATGTGCTTTAGTAGTCACACTGTGATGATCAAATAGAGCTTGGCAGATGTGAAATAAAGTGTTATTGCTCTAGTTGATTTTTATTTTTTTGAGAAGAAAATAGCATTATCCTCTTTGGAAATAGTCTTTTAATCTGAAGATATTTTCCTCTGAGGACATGTGAGTTATGCATGGGAAGTGGTACTCACGTCTTTGAATATAGACCACCTATGAATTTTTTTCTTTATATATATATATATATATATATATATGTCTTAATAACTTCAGCAAAGAACAGCTTCCTACAGTAGTATGTAATTTTGGACTCTTACTTATTTAAGTAAGTAATTTACTTAATGATTACTCATCATTAATATCACAAAAGAAAATGCTGATGAAGGTCACAATAACCACAAACTGGGTAAGTAATAAATAGTGGAAAGGATGGGTGTGAATGCCCATCTAGGAGGGGAACCTTTATCATAGAAAGAAAGGCTGTGAACAAAACCAGGGTAAAATCAGGGTAAATTATGAACTGAATATAAAAATAAAGTCAAGAAGTGTCTGGATAAGTTGGAATGCTTTAGAGAAGAGCCACAAGAATGAGAAAGCAATGCTTTGATAATGAGCTCTTGAGTTCAGTAAATAAGAGTTTAAACAATCACTGAAAATTCATAGAATCATAGAATGGTTTGTGTTGGAAGGGATTTTTAAGATCATCTAGTTCCAAACCCTGTCCCATAGGCACCTCCCACTAGACAAGATCATCTCTACTATAAATTCTTCCTTAAGTTGTTTTGCTTCTGGTAAAATAAATAAAAATGCTTCTTTCAGGAAAACAGTACATAGTTACTACCAAGCATTGTCAAGGTGAAGTGAGTGGTAGGCCTGAAGATTCTGGGAAGTTGTACGCCACAACCAGACTACTTCATTTTAATCAGAAATGGTATCCTCCTGAGATAAGGTACATAAACAAATAGAAATCATAGGGAAATTCCTACAATTGAAATGTGTTGTCATATGAGTAGAATGGAAATGAAGCTTGCAGAACTACAAGTTCTAAAATTTGAGGATATATTTAATCATTAAGAAGACATATTTCATGTGTTATGTTCCTTTTCCAGGCTTGTGTATGTTTCTTTTAAGCAGCATGTATTAGCTCTTGATTAGGGTGTTGAACTAGATAAACTTAAAAAGGAGTTAATTTTTTGCTAACCTGCATTAAAATTTCAGGTTGGTCAACATGATTTTCTCTCTTTTAACACTTCGCAAACAGCCTCACTAGTTTGCATTGGAGGTAACAATATCATTAATCACTGAGCAATTAATCGTCATAAGATTTTGGCTGTGAATTCGCTTTCTCTTTAAAGTAAGAAGCAGTGTCATTAATATCAAGAAATAAACCTTGATAGGTTGTGCAATAGGCAGTTACCTACTGAGTAGCCAGTGTGTTTAAGGGGCACAGTGAGACACATTTCTTCATGAACTGCTCCATCCTGAGTCCTTCCCATGGAATACAGTCCCTTTAAGAACTGCTCAGCATGAATCTTTTCCAAAAAGTACGGAGCTCTTTACCTGTTCTATGCAGGAACAAATTGCTTCAGCCTGAGTCTCCCAAGGGCCACAGATCCTTCCAGAAAACCTGCCCCACTGTATGTTCTCTGTGCGCTGCAACTTCCTTGTGGCATGTCCATCTGCTGCATCGTGGAGTCCTCCATGAGCTGTAGGTGGATATCTTATCCACTGTGGTACTCCATGGACTGTACAGGAACATGTTTCTCTAAGCTCCTCTCTAGGGGCTGCAGGCTAATTTCTGCTCCAGCGCCTGGAGTACTTCCTCACCTTCCTTCTTCACTGACCTTGGTGTCTGCTGAGTTGGTTCTCTCACATTTATCTCACTCCTCTCTCACAGGTCTAGGTTTCCAGACTAGATCAGCTGTTGAAGTTCTCTCTATACATCAAAAGCTCTCAAGGCTCTCTGAGGGGCCATTCATCCCATTTTAAAACAATTTCTAAAGGGGAGTGATGGACTGCTCTATAGAAATACCTGTTTGTCTCAATTTCTCCAAACCTGTGCTTTTGATCACACCTATCATCCTGACTCTTTGTTTGATCTATATCCAAGCCTTGCAAGCTCTTTCTTTCATCTGTCACAGATGTTATTTCTTCCCTACACATACTCCTAAAACTCTTCCTCCACAGTACTTCCAATTGAATTGTTGTGGTTCCGATGAATTTAAGAACCCACGCTTAGATGTGCACACACTTTACATGAATTTATATGACCAGGACCCATACCAAACAGGAGTCATTATAGTTCCACTGCTCTGTGGATATGTGAGCATCCCATCCCACATTCCCAAGGAGAAACCACATCAGTGTTCTGTTTTGTCTTCTGCTTTGGTTGGTCGTGTGTAAACAGTGAGGAGATGAACTTCTTTCTCCTGAGCCAAAATCCTGTGGCCACATCTTAGCCAATAAGAACATACTTTTATTTGTGTGCCTGTTGTCAGTCAGAACACCTTGGAAGGACTAAAATATCTCCTCAAACCTGCAGGTACAAATTTTGCAACAGTAAAAATTCCCCAAAGTATAAATGCCATGGAAAGGAAGTTAGTCATTTTGTTATTGAATGCTATATGTAAAGGACAGAAGACTGACTTTCCATAAGGGCTAACATTTTTTTGACAGATACAATTGGCTGGTTTTGTCTATGTCCTACGTTAATGGATGACACCTGTAAAAAAAAAAAAAAAAGTAAATCTATTTTTAATGGGATAGTATGCCTAAATGACCCAATTTCAGGAAGAGTGCACTTTCATGAATATTTATCTAATATGAATACACTAAAGTAAACTAGAAACAACATTCTATAAATAAAAACATCCCAGAGGGTCAAACAGTGATAGACTGTATGATATGAAAGGTAATTTAGTATTGCCTTATGCGTTAGGTTAGCAAAACAGATGCTAGTACGTAGCTGCTCCTCACAACAGCAGTCAGTAACTGTTTTCTTACCTTTACATCGGCAGCAGGCAGTTTCTGTGTACTAAGGCACTGAGAGCATAGACTAAGGAATGTCTGACGCAGATAACGCATTTTAAATGTGTATTCACATAGTTTGCTGCAACCCTCCCTTTTTTTCCCCACACTCCAATTTTCTTTCTTTCTTCTATACATTTCTTAACATTTGTTGTTAGTGTGGGCTGACATTCCAGTTTATAGTATGTTTATGCAGGAGATGTGTTTGAGCCTGCACGTACAGCTGAATCTGAGGTTATCTTCCAGATTCTTGCCATTAAGTTTAATTCCATCAGGATGTTCCTATTCAATATAGACTTCTTTTTCCTATAGTAGAACAATAGCTAGTGCTATAGGATGTCCTGGGAGGTGAAATTAATGCCATCAAACATTTGGGGATGTGCACTTATTGATTGTATTCATAGACTATCTGACAGAGTGAAGTTAGTCCTCTTCAATGCTCTTGAAAATCAAATGAAGTCGTGTCGGCCTCTCATGTGATATATATGTTTTCTTAAATTGGCTGTTTTTTTGTGTGCAGTTTATTTAGTTTCTAAATATATCAGTAGGCTCTAGGAGTGGGCCACTAAGTACTAATATTAATTAGAACTAGATTGTACTCTTATGTCTGTTATGCTTACAAATGAGGGGAAGCGATCTAGATAATGAGAAGATCAGTATTAGAGCTGAACAAAGGACTGTACTCACATATTCTTTCTAATAAACATACAGAAGACCTATTATTTTACTAATCTTTATCATAAAATTATATTGTAGTCAGACAAACAACATATTTATGCTGAATAACTTTGTTCTAATTATAAGCAATTACATTTATTTCAAAGTCATTCCTATAAAATTTTGTAATTTTTTAAGTTTGGCTTTTTTATATGTAAGTATCAAAATACCCTATCCTTGACCAGTGTTGAATTTGTTGCTTTACCCATTAAATCATGTAATGTTGATCATAACATTTATCTCTACTACTTTTTGATAGAGTAATACACCTTCATTTATGGAATAATCAGCATTTGAAACAAGACAACATGCTGATATCACTTCTTTTTTTAATTATTATTACTTAAGAAACACCAAATCATCACTTTTTGAGATTAAAAGAATGCCCAGTTTAAATAACAACATATATAGAAAGCATGTGAGAATTGCTTTCCTATACAGAGATATAACTATATGCAAACCACCTGATTCCAGATGGACTGCAACTCCTGAACCCACTAAATTCTTACAGGTTCAGTTTAGCGCTGGCCTGGGTGCCTTCCCTTGCAGTCAGCCAGGCTTTTGTCAATTAGGTTATCATTAACAACTTGCTGCATGAAAGCTAAAGCGCTCCATGGCATTGGTAGGAACACCGAGCCCTGGAGGCACTTTCTTGTAGGAGGATGCTGATTGGATTCATTTTCTCCATGTCATGTATCAGTCCCGAGCTTGAGTTATTTTAGTATCCACCTAAAGCAGCGAGCCTCTTGACTTACCTTGAGGATGGTGAATACTTTACACATGTTTGTTCCTCACATATTTAAAATTACATGAGGTACAAGAAGATGGAAACATTTTAAGAGCTGAAGAAAATGCTTTATAGTGGGAGATTTAAATAGCTCAATCTGTTTATCTTATCAAAAGAAGATTGATAGGTAACATGATTACAGTGTGCAAGTAAATTCACAGGAAGAAAATACCGGGTATTAAAAAGCTTTTTAAAATTAAAGTACAGAAACTAATGCCTGAATCTTAAAACAGATAAGTCAACTTGGGAGTAAGGCACAAATTCTGACTGATCGGCATCATTAACTACTGGAGCAAGCACTTAGAATGGGACTGTTTGTCTTGTGACATCTTTGAAATGGGACTCGATATATGCTAGCAAAACCTAAGTCCTTGAACTAAATAAGAGGGCGAGTGGCATCTTTAGTGACCTATGAGCTGCAGGAAGCAAGCTTAAACATCTTACAATGCTTCTGGCTGTACCCTTTAAGGAATCTAAGAAATGCCAGAATTCTCTTCTGCTGGAGACATATTGAGCCCACATGATGAGTTTGTAAAAACACTTATGCACATGCCGAACCTTGAAGAGTTCCAAGATAGTCGAAACCAGAAATGGGAATTTATTATTTGCCAGGACTTTAAAATATTATTTTGTGTGACATTTTACAGCAAAGATTCTCGTGCTGAGGTTCAGTGGTAGTGCTCACCTCCTGCAGCTGATCAGTTGCACAGGGTTTTGTTTTTCTGTTTTTGCCTAACAACATGTATTTAAAAAAACAAACCAAAACAAAATGCTCTTTGACTTCACAGAAGTCAAAGGCAAACATCTAACAAGCTGTGACAGGGCTAGGATTTCACCCTACTATTTAGCTAACACTTTTGTCTGGATGTATGCAGGTCCTGTACTTCTCACAAAGCTTTTAAGGTTTTATGAGTTGGCAGATGGAAGGCGTTGGACAGTACAGTCGCGAATGAAAGAAGTCGATTATGAAATTACCTTATTATTATACATTATTATATGTTATTAATCATACTAGGTGGAGTGCTATGATAAAATATTATGAAATTTTGTTTTGTAGACTTCCATATTTTACTTATTGCCATATTTTATTGTTATAAGGTCATGGCAGTGAACTGATATGTTGGACTGCAACAGAATAAACTGGGAGCATCCAATATATCTCCACATATACTACAAACATTTTTATTTTAAAAGTCAGTAAAATAAGTAAATGACTCTTTCTTATTTTACCAGTGCACAACTTTTTCGTAGATTGTTACCAGTTTTTCATTTTCAAAGTCCCTTTTCTGCTTTTTTTTGTCGTGCATCCTCATCTCCCTTTTTATAACACTGTCTCAGAGTGATTCATTTGTGACAGTCACAGAAGCATGCACTCCAACACCCACATGCAGGTAAATCTGCTGCGGTGATATATTTTAATTACAGATTTAGTCAAAAGTAATTAAGGTTTTATGTCACAGGGATAGCGGAGAGTTTTAAAAATTCATGTGGTTTCAGTCTTTGTGAGTGTGCAGTTTGTGACACAATGGCTTGCAAAACAAAAACGACCCCTTAGTGCTGTTAGATTAATTAATAGAAAGAGAATAAACTTAATGGAGCTAGAAAAGTGCAAAAAATTGTGTTTTTTACACTGTATATCACACAGATGGAATGGTCGTCCTGGGATTGCGGCGGGGGACAGTAATTGCATTTTAATTACAGTGCTGATGGCTTCTGCTTCCTACCAGATGGAAGGCCCTTTTAAAATAGAGGCACAATAGCAAGCCTCTGCTTATTTTCTCTTCTGATGCTGGCTAACATAAAGTGACACAAGACAAAAGCTATTATGGTATGGTTTGATCAGAAAGACTTTATTCAGTGCTATAATACTTTCTAGTATGAAGCAAATCCATTCTCTGCCAGTATTAAAGAGACACTTTTTCTGTCTAGAAACTAAAATGCAAATACGCAGGAAACTACCTACTGCTTTTATTAGTAACAATCATAGTTAATCACATTGTTGCTAGGTTGATAATTTATAGAAGGAAAGACAGACAACTAAGACTTTCTTTGTTTAGAATACATAGCAAGGATGGTTCTCAGGGTGTGTGGAGCAAGGTGTAGGTTAGACTGAAGTTAGCAGATGTGAACTTTACTGTATGTCCTTTATTTTACAAATATTATTGGAAGTTAGCAAACATGAAAGTGCTGATTATTGAGAAACTGGTGTTGCAGAGAAGGGTCAGATCTGTAAATAGTGTGAAAATTGCATTCAAAGCTATTAAATTACATTATGAAGCATACCTTTGTAGATGCACATACAGTATTCATAAGTGAATAAATGAATTATATTTAATAATGTTTCACCTCTTTGTCATAGTTTAAGTGCTTTGTACGTTAGTTTTCTTCAGCAAGATGTCCTCCTGCTGTCATTGCATCTTCAAAATCAGTCTCTGTTATTTTTTAGTTTAGAGAGAGAGATATATATAGCGTTAATATTATTTAATAATCTAATAATTAATAAAAATTAGCACATTGTAGCTCAGAAAGGTTTGAATTTTGAAGCTAGGTTGCCAGCAATTCAGCTTTCTCCTGGGCAGTTTCCAATTAACCCACTGGAGTCATCTCCATATTATCAAGTATTTCTGCTCAGAAAAGAAATTCTAAGCAGGCTTCCCAAAATGTATGCTGTGGGGCTTGTGAAAATGGGGGAAATATTTTGGGGAGATTGGAAGGTCCACCAAAAGATTCCCCCTGCCCCTTCTGAAGCTCTGTGGATTTTGAACACAGGCAGTAGTGAAACATCTCTAGTCTGATTATTTTTTGTAAAAATGTATTTGCAAATATATACTAAATAATGTCAAATTTTTTACTATTATAAAAGGTCACTTTGAGCATCAAAATGAATTACAGAGCAAGCAAAATATTCAGTTCTTTCCTCAGTTTGGTTTTATTCAAATTCTAATCAGTTAATTTATTGTAATAAGTTAAAGTGGGAAAACTAGCAAGCCTGCTGGAAGAAGGTCTGAGAATTCTGAGTGATCTTGACAAAACTGCAGAAGTGATTCAGTACAGGCAAGATCAGAGTGTTAAATGTAGAAAGGAAAAGTAAACCTTGAATGAGCTGTAAGATCTTCTACTAGAGAGTGTGCCATCTGTAATGGAGGGTGACAAAGAAATAAAACCTGAATTTGAATTATTGTAGCTGAAAGGCAAAAATGCCCAACCCAAATAACAATGACTGCAAACAACAGATATTATTCTGAAATTTGTAACTGTAAATTTGTTGTGTCTAAAACATATTACACTTTACCTTAGTCTCTGATGTCAACATGGGTAACATCTCTAGTGTAGAGTTAACTTGAAAGATAGAAGAAACTTGAAGTCTAGAGGGAAACAGTTTAAAGAGACGGTAATCAATGATTCTTCTTATCTTCATGCCATGGGATTTTACTTGCAGAGAAAAATATTTAAATTTAATTGTAAAGGGTTTTTCTAACTACAGGGATAATCAGGCATTCAAACAGACTGCCTAGGTCATATGACACCTCTGTTTTTTTTTTTTTTTTTTAGACTTTAAAGATATTTCCATTATCTAACCAGGGATGTGCTGTCAAGATGAAATTGCAGTTATTTGGATAAACACCTATGAAGAGTAGTTTTAGTATATGCCAGTTTATACTTTGTCACTGTTTATTATCATCTCTTACAGTCCAGTTATCAAGTGGTTTCTTATAGCTCTTCACTGCTTACGATTCTTGCTTTTTTGTTCTTTCTCTAGTTCCTCTAGATAAATATAAAACAACAGCAACAAAGCCAGACATTAGATAAGATGGCAAAACAGTGCCCCATATAAGATATGAAATTTCTAGTTTTGAAAATCATGTTTCTGTTGGGAGTTACGAAAGTAGTATAAAATGTGAATTTTTTTTAAGCAGCTTAAAGTGTGACTACAGTTTTTTTGGACATTCAATTCAGAGAAACACTGGTATGTTGAATAAGTCATGAGAAAAATGACAAAAATAATAATGAAGTGGAAAATAATTACTTGCTACCATGGACAAGGATTGGAGGTCATGATGCAGTGAAAGAAAACATGCACTGAAAGGTATACATAGGGTTAGCGCATCCTTTGGTTAAATGCTCCCTTGGGTAAGATGTGATCAGATAATGTTTGGGAAAGGCACACGATGATGACCTGTAAATACTTAAAAGCTAAAAAACTGGAAGGAAGAGAATTTTGATACAGTGTAGGAAACTATTAAAAATTAATGGAATAAAAGCAAACACTATTCTTCTGCAATATCAGGAAGTTATATATCCACTTACATCTGAGGATGAAGGTATGATAGTGGCATGTTAGGATGGTTTTTGGTTTTTGAAGAGTGGTGATACATAAAAACATAAAGAGGGTAGCATAAGGTTGGAAAGAAGTCCATGTGTGACAATCGCTTGTGGCCTTCAGCAGATACTTATGCTAGAAAATAAAAAGAGAATGTGAATAAGTAGAAGCTATAACACTCAATATTTAAAAATCAGAAGCAAACATTAGTAGAAAAAATATGATTAAAACAATGCAGTACTGATTATTGGAATGACGTAACTTTGTGTTCATGGTCAAAAATTACTTCTCATTATTGCAGTGTCTACTCATATTTTAGCTTTTCTTTGTAGAAAAAGATGTAGCTACAACTTTGGAAATGGGAAAAAAAAAAATAAAGTACTTCCTAAGTAGAAATGAAATTAATAATCATTTCTAAAGAATAGATATCAATACCTAGTAGTGTCAAGTGGAATTTAGAGTAGTCCCATAAAGGAATACCTCAATAAAATGCATGCTAACTACATTGTTTCACTGTGAAAGCGAGGTTTACATCACTGTTTGCAAAGGTCTGAAATGGCTAAGAATTCCCCATTGTCAAGCTCCGTATTTAAAGACATTTTTACAGGTACATTGATTCTAGCATTAAAACTATAGAATTATCTCACATATTTATACGCAGACTAGAGTACAAAAATGGCTTTAGACTTTAAACAATTAATATGCATTTCTTCATGTGAAAATTGCTATGGATCTTCACAACACTTGTAAGTACTTTGTATGATAAATATCTTATGCATTCAGCATGTATACTTCTGTACTGACATGATTATGATAATCTGGCCTCCAAGATTTCAAAATGTAAAGTCATAAGTTTTCTTTCATTCTAAGATATGGAGCAATTCCACAAATATATTTACATCACAAAAAGTATAGTAGTATTGGCAAACATGACAGGCATTCTTTTTGAATATCAACTTTAATTGTTTTTACTATGTTTCTAACAATAAATAAGTGAAGATACATCAAAATACCATGGTTATAGGTGCTATAGAAATTATTTAAAAGAAACAAATATTTGACATGTGTATGTCCATATTGATGATTTCTGGCACTGTTATAAATTTCTACATTGTAGAGAAAGTTTGCCAGCAAGGAACAGAAGGAATATTGACTTTTTACTAGAATGACATTTCTATCAAATTAATTATAAACTCAGGAAATATTAATCTAATTGAAATAATAGTGGTAAAAGAAAATGTGTGCATGTTTTTTTTTTTTTTTTTTTACTGACAGTTTAATAGTTAACACAAAAAGGAAGGACCTGAAATTCAGTAAGAATTAGAGGAAGTAATTGCGAAGATTATACTAATTCATATAAATATTATTGAAAAGTGCTAAAAATAACTGTTTACCTTATTAAAACTTGATCTGACAACTGTGGAAGTAATTTATTTGTTACTACAAATAAAGATAATTAGATAATTGAATAATAAATAAATAAATATGTAATATTTATTGGTTCTATATCAAGACACATGCCAATCAGCAGATTATTACACTTAAGGAATTTTTATGACACAACAGGAATGGCAATAACCAAATTAAAGCGGGATTCACCTTCCTGTTGCATTTTTATTTCACAGATTAAAGAAAGAGTATACTAAAATAGATTACAGTGTTTAAATTTAAAAATTGATATACTTTTAATGAAGAAAAGAGACTATTTGTGATTTTAGTAAAAGCCTCAAGCGTATGCCTCAGGCAGATGTTCAGATGGACTACTAAAACCAGAGTAAAAGGCAGAAGCTGAGAGAAAGCTGTGAGGTCTTGAAAGCTGAGGAGTTAGGGAGTGTTCCACGTGTTCTAGGCACAGTATTTCAATGTAGAATGGCTTAAATGCAGACTTCCATTAAAGCACAACATAGAAGCACGAACTTAGAATAATACTACTTTTTTTCACGAAAAAAAAACATTCAAACCAAGTGACCAGACCAAAAAACAAAACAAAAAACCCCCCCAAAAACGGAAAAAACTGCAGTGGCATGCATCTTGCTTGCATCTGTAGTGGATTTGATAATGATCTGTAAACACTGAATTGTCTCTGATGTTGATGCCATTTTCTTTTTAGGTGCATGAGTGGAAGTTGATGAACCTGGAAAATGTAGCACTGAGTGCTCTTGACCCCAAGTAGTTTCCATCAGTATTCATGGCATCTTCCATTATATAGATAAACATATTCTTAGCACTCTGCAAAGAGAAGCTACAATGGCCTTTATCACTTCATTTTATATTGACTGTCAAGAACAGGCTACACATAGGCTAAAAATGTGCTTTAGAACAAGCTTAGTAAGTGGTTGATTCTTGAATCAGGAAGCTTGCCTGGTGATGTACAAGACTTCCATCTTCTGTTAACTTCTTTTGTTATCTTCTGAATGACATGGGATGATAATTCCTCTTTTTAATTTTATATATAAATATATATATATCCTAATACATTGCTTGGTTTACTGAAGAGTTATTGCTGGAAAGAACAAAATCTTTCTTTGCACCATGAAAAAACATGCAGTTCCTTAGTGGTCATCAGTACATATTCCTTGCTACACCAGCCATATTATGTTAGGCTATTTATTTGTGGGAGGTTTGCTTTGTACACTGTAGCACTAGTTGTGGGCCCAGCATTACTCTTGGCTCATCTTCCTTTTGAAAAACTCAAGAAATAGAGATGACTGTCAGATGGAAACTTCTGAAGCACAGTGCCCAAAGATCAGCACAATAGGGCTTTCAAACTTGGATTTCTCTCTTGTGTCAGGACGACTTTGAGCTTTTGAATGGGCACACTTTTCATTTTAAGGAGCCACTGGGTTTGGTAAGCATTAATATTTTATACTTTCCTGGAAAAGCGATCCAAAACCAGGTTGAAGCATCATGTCTTACTGTCTGAGCAATAGTAATGTTCTGAACTTTGCTCAATGTTTCTTTGGGCCTGAGAAACCAGTTGACCGATTCTTAAATATTAGGATGGGCTTTCCCAAGCTCTAACTACAATAGATTCAGGGGAGGTTGATGTATCTAGAACTTGATCGAATTCTCTGCACGTCCTGGTACTGGCCATGTGAAAAAAATTGCACCACAAGTGATAACAGCACGTAGCTTGATTTTTGTTAGATTTGCAAAAAGTAAAATAATTGGTGCTGCTTGAATCTCTGCAACTTTCTCTTGAGAGACTGGTTGTATTCACAAGGTAAAATTGCTTTTCCTGCTCGTGAACAGTAGGTGAGTAGAAGCCATTCTTTGGGGAAGGTTGTTAACTATAAAATAAAATGAACCCATTCTTGCTATATCCAAAAGTTGGATTTTGGAAACAGAACATTTTGCTCCAGTGGCATGCTATGGTCAGGTTTGCGCACACCTATTCCCATGGGTCTTGCCTTTAATCTGGGCTTTCTGAAGATACAGATGAACTTGCTTATTTAGCCTGTTCAGGAGCTTGCTTTATGCAAGTTCTTACTTTTTTTTCTGAAAGAGCTTTTTCTGTGTAAGGATACAAAGCATAATAGAAGGGAATGGTTTCAAAAGCAGCTGATACTTCTGAATGATGTGGTATAGAGAATTATATTCCTGTAATGGCAGTATTAACTCTACCCTTATATAAAACACCTGTGCTTTTGGTATAACAGTATTACAGATCTGTTTTTCCTATATATGTGTAAATTTTATCAATGTATCATCAAATAAATCATGGCTGCACGTTGCTTATTTTTATTAACTTTGTCACATAATAAAGATAGTGTGAGAATTACACAGAAATGTATCACTTCTCCAGAAACGTTTATTTAGGTAAGCATTTGCATATTCTCCATATGTTGATTCGTCAGTGAAGTAGGCATCTCTTATCTAAAGGATGCCCACATAAATAACACTGTAAATATATAAAAGGCATTCATCAGAGAGTAGCTAAATAAACCCCAGCATAGTAAGAAAACACTAAACATTTTTGTATCAGTTACTAAGAGCAGAGGTTGTGTTTGACGGAACACTGAACCCAGGCACAGGAGATCATATTCACTGTGTAGGGCAGATCTGCCTATCTGCTTGCCTCATGTTTGATATCTATATAGTGGAAAAAATATTATTGTTATTGACTTCCTTTGTGAAACAATTTTCAGATTTAATGCTGAATAATGCCATATATGAGATATGTATTATTTATAGAATACCGAACAGAAATACAACGTCAAAGGGATGCTTTGTGTCTAGAAATTAACCAGAATGTGGATTTGCAAGTTTTCTGGAACGCGTGTTGCAGCCATTAAAAAGCATGGATACAATTTAGACCATTTAAACTGGGGAATCACTGTAACAGGAACCGCATAGTGGTGATGTCTGTGACAGGACATAGAGAAAAGATTGCAGCTCTGTACCAGTGCTTTGAGTCACTTCCTATTTATTCTTCAGCCTGCAACAAGAATTATTCCATTATGTAAATCATGTTTAACTTCTATAGAGGTTCCACAGTTTTTAAGTGTTGTCTATAATTTAATTTGATTTATGTATAACAAAGAATTAATGTGTGCATGTCAATATTGCAAACACAATAGTTTTATTACTCAATTGAGAAATAAAGTAGTCTGTATGCAGGCAAAACAACTTCAGAACACATCCATTCTTTTTCCTTTGCCGTTTATTACTGGTACTCTGATTGCTCATTACATTGAACAGGATGAGGAGAATTGTGTGTGAATCCTTTTACAAATATCTTCTCCAGCATTACAAGTGTAATATATCATTCTTTTTTCCAACATTTCTACATAGATTTAGTTCTAAAAATAGATATTCCCTGAGCAGAAATTCTGTTCCACACTGCTCATTGCCATGCCCAAGTCCATTCAGTCAGGGGGGTTATTTAGAACGTCTTCCACAGCACAGCTCAAAAACTCAATGAGCTTGATGAACACAGACAAAATAGAAATTATGACTTATGAAAGACCATAGAAGATTTTTTTATAATGACAGTGTCATTATGCTCTGACAATTCCTGTTTAAGTTCTGCTCTTCCTTCATTTCCTGAGTTGCTTTCTAGACCAATCTATCTTCAATAGTTTTTTGGTTTGATTGCCTGAAAATATCTTTATGTAGGTCAGCTTACTGAAATATAATTGAAAACTGGAGGAATATGAAACCTGATTAAAATTCCTCTTAAGACCAAGTATGCCTGTTTAGATAGCACTCTCCCTACAGGATTTTCTTTTAGAATAAATGCCTCTCTAATACTTTTTTTTGATTGATTACTCAATATATTATTAGTAAGATCTTTTGCTAATAAAGGAATGCATTTCATTTAGAGGATTCCTTATGAAAAAGGTCTGATGCCTCCTTATGGAGAAGGCTCTTTTCTGTCACATGTTCTGTGCATAAAACTACCTGTTTTTATGCATATAAATGCATGTGCATTTACACTACACAGATAGAGTATTTCTTTATAGACTGCTTCTGTTTTTGTATATCTCAAAATTTTCCCATTTAAGTAACATTTATTACTACGAATGCTAACAGAGAACCTATTCAGTTGTGATATTCATCTAGGAAGTGAGCAGCAAAAAAACTATTATGGTTATCATTATCCGAACAACATTTCTGTGATACATATCCATAACAAAAAGCATAAAAAGAAACATCTGTTTATGAGAGAAATGGTCTGCAAACTTAGCCATCGTTAGAGCATCATGTCTACAATGACATTACAGTATGACAATCATTTAGTATTTGTATAGAAAAAAAACTGTTTACCAATTAATTTGTAGCCAAGGTCAACGAGAAGAAAAGAAAATGTGGAAGAAGTACTTAGTATTAAGTAAAAGCTATAGCCATAAATCTACTATTCTGACATGGCTCAGCTAATGTATCATTTCTCCACCTCCAGTTTTTAAGGTAGTGGATTATTTGAAGCCAGGTTGATGTGCTAAAAGCAGAAACATGATTATTATTTTTTTTCCTCTGGCATTTGACATAGTTATAGAATCAAAGACTGAAATTCTGTATTTTAGCATTTATTAGGGATTAATATACAGGTGTGGTGAATCTTATTGGACAGAATGCTGAATATGTGTGTTAATATGTGTATCTGTTAGGTTATACTTATGCACTGGTTCATGTGCAGAGCAGTAATTGCAAATTTATATCCTGATTTTGCTTCATTAAAATTCTCACCAGCAACATTTCATTAATGTGTTTGTAGCACTAATAAGTTTCAATGAGCTTCAGTTAAAGAATGTTAATAGCCATAAGTAGATTTCTAAAGTTTTTTGTAATAAATTGCAGTTAAAATATTGAGTTATTGCTGTATCGTGTGACTTGAGAATTCAAGAGGTGAAGTGGAGTGAATTTAAGGTACCGGCACAGAAAAGACCGATATTCCCTTCACAAAGTTTTAGTCAAAGTGAAAAGTCCATTACTGTTAGAAATAGGTTACACTCATATTTCCAGAGAATTTTAGTTCATCAAGGGCTGAAAAAAAAGACACTATATATCTTACCACTGAATAAAATTAACAGTTACATCTCTCCCACCACTGTCAAATTGAAGTCTTGAAAAGAGAGGACAACCTGATGCAACCTCCTTGAGAGGACACAAAAAAACAAAAGAGAAGGATCTCAGAGAAGGATCTCATTCTTTTGTACAGTCAGAGCCTTGCCTAGAAGAAGCCTATGGGTTACAGCCCTGGAGGGAAGAGAGATCTAGGATAGACGATTTTTAAGAATCAACTCCTCCAACCACACAAGTAGAAGCAAAGATGAGTGACCTGGGAGAAATATAAACATACCAAACATGCAGAGTTAGTGTTTAGAAAGCCAAAGCTCACTTGGAGTTGAATCTGGCTAGAGACCTGAATAACAACAAGGAAACTTAATGCGAGTACTTAGCAATAAAAAGAAGACAGGGAAAATGTGTCCGAACCCCAAATGGGACAGGGAATAAAAGGCACAGAGACTAAGGATATACTGAACTTCTCAGTCTTTGCTGCTAAGAGCAGCTGCCAGGAATCCCAGATACCTGATACTATTGGTAAAGTGCAGTGCAAGAAAGGATGTGGGAGTGAGTTATCTGGTTAGGGAACATTTAAACAAGCTAGATTGGCAGTTTAGTGGTCTTATCAACGTGTGTAATATCCAATGGCAAGGTGTAAAGAAGACAGCTATGCTCTGTGATACCCACTAAAAGAACAAGAGGCCATGCCTGCAAATTATGATACCAGAAAGTCCATTCAGAGAAAACACTTTTTTTACTGTAAAGTTTGCTGAACATTTTGACTATTTTAAACTGCTTGGTCCATTCTCTATGTGATTATTAAGATTAATGGCCTTTTGTGTCATTCAAAATTCAGTTCTGAAATCAAAATTTCAGCTTTAAATGTACTGAGTCTTTATTTAAATTTTCTGTGTGTGCATGCTTGTTGTGCAACAATAAAATGTTTTGTGCTCTCTGCACAATTTTCAAGGCTTACAATAAATCCCAATGTTTTCATATCTCTTTAAACAAAGGTCGAAAGGGAGATAAACAGTGCATGGTGAGGGAGTATGATTTCAACTTCCCACTTTCATGCAGTGCAAATGGCAGTTTCTTGCTGTAACTGTGACCTGAGAAATAGGACTGGAATAGTTATGTTAGGGAAGACTTCTTTTTTCTTTTTCTTTTTTTCTTTCATAGCATCTATCTTTGTTCTGATGCCTATTTCAAAATACAGAAGAGGGAGGATATTTGCTTTCCTTACATTGGTTGCAGACATCTGGCTTGCTTATTTCATTACTTTCAGAAATATGTGCATAATAATAACATTCTATTCTATTAATGAATTTTAATGCAGCTATTACTTAAAATTCCATTGATTTCTTACAATATTATGTATTTTGGCACAGATTTCATGGAGATTTTGATCTTTGCCTTATAAAAGTGAGTGAGAATTAGGAAGTCAGCATGTCTTTCCAAAGCTAACCTTAAATCCTCAAGGATTCTTGTGTGAAGAGATAAAAAGAATAAATTCAGAAAGGAAATCAGTCTGGTATAAATGGTACTTTTATTTACCTTCTGTGCTGTAAAGAAACTGCAAGGCAGGCAAGTCTTTTGGTTCCTCTAGTTCATAAAATCTACATGAACTGATTATGATCACACAGAAAAATCTACTGCATAATCTTATTAGAAATGACAAAGGGTTCTGGGTGTTGTGCTCTAAGTGGTAGGTCATATTGCCTCATTTAACTTATTTAAATCAGTTTAGGATTATTTAAATCAGTTACTTGATATTTTAGTCTCAAAGACAGGAACAAAGATGTCTCAGCTGTGTCTGCAGGCCCTTTCCTCAAATTGCAGCCAAATTTTTCAGTGCATATAAATATATATTATATATTTAATATAGCCAATGACTTAATGAATCTACTTTCTTGAAAAATTGCATAAAGTAATTTTCTAACATTTCCATATAAACTAGTATGTCTAGCATGCATGTTTGTGTCCATTTGTATGGTTACAGAACATTAGCATGCCATGCAAAGTGGTGTAGTACTTGCCATTAAGAAATAAGCATTTACCATTGGTTACTTACACAGTGATGTACAACTTCACTCTGTTAGTTTAGGTGCTGAAATAAAGAGCGTGATAACATTTCTGTCAAAAGGTGTTAGTGTAATTCACCAGAGACAGAAGCACAGAATGAGAAAGTTTATGGCAATTTTCAGTTTGCACCTGTATGAGCACCTGTATGGAGCCTGGGTTTAACATCAGATGGGCACAGTTCAGTATGGAGCATCCCAACATATGGGTGAGTGAGCTAGGCTGTATTTCCACATGGTTCATGTTAGTATGCTCAACTCTATTTTTAGTTTTATTTTTTTCTATTTAAGGTGCATGAGCCAAGAAGAGCCTAGCTTGTCATTCAGACCACAGGTTGCATTTATATGGCTGGGAGTTAGCATGATTCTCTCTTCAACAGTAACAAGCAATTAGGCATAAACATAGTGAAAAGACAATAAACTAGAAGTCTAGAATACTATCTTTAATGCTATTTTTTTACTATGGGCCTATGTACTGAAAACCACCAGAATGCTACCGTAAGGAAACTGATATGTCACAGCCTGAACTGATTGATGATTGAGCACCTGGTGAAGGGGGTGGCTGGCCCAAGAAGCACAGGTGCAAGCAATTCATCTGTGCTTCCCAGGTGAACCCAGGGTCCATCCCTCCCTAAGCTCATTTAAGAGCTATCCTCTGAAATGAGGGGCTATTGGAGGACTGCCTCGTGAGAAGGAGTGGTCTGTAGGTAGAAAACCTTATCATTGGTTGGGTGAGTTAACTTTTTCCTGTATATGATTGTTGATATTTGTAACGATACTTTGCCTGGTATTGCAGAGAACTTAACAGAAGCAATTTCATTGTCTCTAAGGACCAACATCTGATTATAGAGGTCAAAAGTTACTCTTAAAAAAAAAATTAAAAAAAAAAATTAAAAGCAAATTTACTTCTTTAACATGAAGTGGGAGTGTAATAGAGGAAAAACTCTGGTTGCTTCTTTGAGTTGTTGTGAAATACATCAACTTTTGAAGTGCCATCATGTTTTTTTTTATACTTTGAACCCACTGAACTTGCTAAGAAAAGAATATTCCTGAAGTTGTGGTCCCTCACATTTGAAAACTAGGCTGCCTGCAGTTTAATTCAAATGTATGATTAGATGCAGCTTTGTTTTGCCGGGGAGGAAAGGACTAAACAGTTGTTTTTGGGATATGTGCTGGTAAGCACCTTCACGGGACTGATATAGTAGGAACTGACAAGCAGGTAATAGAAATTGGAGGATGGGTCTTAGAACATCCTGTTTTTTAATCCTATTTCTACAGGCCTTGTAATAACAAGTGAAGTTTTTAAGACTGTGAAGGCTTGGTGGTGTTAAGAGCTTATATAGTTATGAGAACTCAGAGTTATGACAAAAGCCAATAAGTGAAGGAAAAGTTACACGAATCTGAGATAGAACAAATACTGGATAAGGATGGTACGTCTGAAAAGTGTGAGGACTACTGAGGAGCTGGAGATGCCCACGTAGACTACTGTGGGAGCATGTGTTGTTGTACGGTCTCTAAATACATGATCTCATATTATTTCAAGTACGAGGTAGAAATTTAATGAGTAGTGATTCAGTATTTTGTTTTATCATGTGTGCTTCCAGGCTACAGTATATGCTGTTTGCTGTATGCTATTTAAATGCTATGCTAAAGGCAGAATAATTAACTTCCTCATGGGCATTTCTGTAGCACTCATTACTGTAAGACTGGACTATCCTACAATCAGAAATAAATTGACACCTCAACTCTGTACCTTGAGGATAAACTATTTCTGCTCTCAAGCATAGACAAATGTCAGGCATATTGTATATGCCCAGTTTGGAACATTTGAGATTTGATTTCCTTGAGCACTCACTGGTATGCAGTGTTTTGTTTGATGCATGCATCCTATTTTCTTCAGTTGCAGCTGAGACTACTCAGCCATTCTGCAGATTGTGAGCTGAAGAAATGATATAAATAGGAGCACCTAGGAGAATCTGCTGTTTAAGTTGTTTGCTCTGGATTTGGAATTTCTTACAGAGAAAAGGGTTATGTGCAGTTCTGTTTTGTATGAGGTAGTTTTTGTGCATTCCTACTGTCATGTTGAGGCTTTCGTGCAGTAATTTACAATGCTGTGAGGTAAGAGCTTTGGGTTATTTATGATTTTCACTAAGTTGGAGCAGGTGGATAACAGTGGAAAAAACTTTCAAAATTGCCCAACGATGTAGAAGCAGAACTCCCATTTTCAGAAGCACATAAATTGCTTATAAGCTTAGGTGCTTTTGGAAAATTACTTTGTCTTTTCCTGCAATAAAAATGATGAAATAATATCTATATCATTGCTGAAAGACAAAAATTCTAATCTGAAAATTATCCACATGCAATTTCCAACAGTACTTCAAAATTTAGTTGAAAGCTATTAAAGAAGTACAGCTGAATTAAATAAACGCAATATATCTGTCTTGTGAACAATATATAAAGATGCTTAAAAAAAATCCATTACGTAACAAGGCTGGTTCTTTAGAGAACGTGAGTACTTTCTGAGGCAACACCTTTAACTTTGCTGCTGCAAACAGTAGCACAAATATTTGGTCTTCTATTTATTCTTACTCGAAATGCTATAGTAAATGTTCCTGTCTGAGAGAGAAGAAATCTCCTCAGATTTGCAAGAATAAATTTGCAATGTATTTATGAACACTTCAAACTGTTTTAAGCTCTGTGTGGAGTACACTGTCTCCGTTGTGCAGACAAAGGTATACCTGTTCTAAAAGGTCATCATGAGAAAAACAGCATAGTTGAATTTAAAACTGATTATTTCTTAAACTGCTGCATGTAATTTAGTATATTAACATCGATTAGTGCTAACAGCATAATATAATGAAAATACATAAATTGCTTCTCAAAACTGCATGGGAAAGGATGAAATAGTACAGGCAATATCACTTATGAAACTGAGGAACATTTTCATAATTAGTAACAAATTAATGCGGTGCAGAACATAGAATTGAAATCATGCACAGTTCTTTCACTCTATTCCAGATTTCATATGCTTACCGTTTCCCTTAAATACTTCTGTTTTCTGTAATGCTCGTCTTATTTGGAGGACTGCTCATATAGAGTGTAAGGCTTTCTCATGAGAATAAAAACGTGTGTTACCATAATGTTCACTTTAAACCAGCTTTTGACTATGAACTGACCCGAGATCTCCAAGTTCAGTTTTGCTATATTTTCTGGAGTTTGTGATATTGATCTGACTTAGCTCTGTGCTTTCAGTCTTGTAAACTTTTGAATTATAATCAGTAAGTCAGCTCTACCATCTGGTTGCAAACAGCATTTTCAGTAAACTTTTTCACTGTCAGTTCAGCAGGTTCCTAGTATATCTAAATAATATATACTTACTGATATTCTCTAAGGCTAATTCTTAGGTTAGTTTCATGCAGCATGGAATGAAATAGTTCATAAAAGTGCAGGTATATTACATCTGTGAGATTAACATGATCAACCCTACTTTCAGTTTAAAATAATAAAATCATTTTTGACAAGTCTCACTTCCTGTAAAATCACTTTGTCTGGCATTATTTATGTTCTCTCCTTTAATTCTTTATCAACAGAATCCCATATCAGCTTTTTCCTCTATTTTCCCCACAATTTGTAGTTACCTGGGTCATCTGCTTTGCCCTTCATGAATATTGGCATCATCTTTTAATGCTGTAAGAATTTTTTTCCCTAGTTCTGTTAACTTTGTTAAAAGTAGCATCCCTTGGTAGACAAATTCAAGTTTCTAAGAATAATTGACTGAAAAGACATTTATCCAAATTATTATGTAATGCTTTGAAGCACAGAAAGTGAATCATTCAGTAAGCAAAACTGTCCAAATACCAAGAACTATTTCAGATTGTCTGGGCGTCATGGGTTGTAATGTGTCTTCTGGGATATTTGGGACTGAGCCGAGCCCTGACATTCCTTATGATTCTCTCTACTACAGAAGAACAGAATGATTTCCAATAGCAATGTCTAACAGAACAAATCCCTGTCTATTTCTTTATCTGCTTTTAAAAGATTTATAATATGGAATTGTTAACTTTGTTTGCTACAGCTAGCTTGCTAAAAATAAGTGCATAAGAAAGGAAATAAGTGAGGTATTTGTTGCAGAGTAAGGAAAGTGCAGGAAAGTATACTTTGGCCAATCCTTTCACATTGACTCATCTGTGGTTTGGCCTTAACATTGCTCATTTCTGTCCTGGTAGTGATGATTCTTTTTGGATGAGGTTGAATTAATCATATCGTATCTTGTAACATTCTTTTTGAAGCCCATTAGGAAATTACTGTAGAATTGCAGTTCATAATTTTATGGCAAGGATTGCATGTGGAAGTAGTATTAACTTCATGAACATAATGAACTTTTTGACTCTGTCCATGTTAATGGCAGAATCATCATTTCATTCAAGGAGGCATAGGATTTCTGTCTAAATCTTAATACATTGTCAGGCCTTTTGGTGAAGAAAATGGTCCCCTAATGAAACTGAATTTGCTTTTTTTCTTCAACTACAAACTTTAATTGCCACTTAAGAGTATAGAACATATTTATTTTCTAAACCATTGACAATGAAACTTAGAAAAGAATTACTACTGCAACAGTCCTTCCCAAAGTTTAGGTTAGGGACCAACCTGCAGAGGAAGCTGCACAGGGAATTCAGCCTTAATGACTAACTTTTCCTTCTGTACCTCCTCCTTCCTAATGTGTTTATACCTGAACTTTGAAAGGTCCTTGATCTGTTCTGCTTGGCCATGATAGTGGGCAGATTTCAGTCAGATATGGAACATGTGGGGGAAAACTTTCAACAACAGGTTTGTGTTGCTAGGTTTAGTTACAGTAAAATGTCAATGGGTGACAATTCCTGTGTTCTCTCTGCTTGCTGCCTGCCATATTGCACATTGAGGACTGAAATGGTAGTCCTTAATCTTTTTTTCCCCTTCTGTATTTATTTCTTTATAACTTATATACATATATTTATGTATATATATTTAACATGGAGAAGACAAAGGGGATCTTATCGATGTTTATAAATATCTAAGGGTGGCAGTCAAGTGGATGGGGTAAGATGGTTTTCAGTGGTGTCCAGTGGCAGGACAAGGGGCAATGGGCACAAACTGGAACAATAGGGAAGTTCCATATAAACGTGAGTTAAAACCCCTTTGCATTGAGAGTGACAGAGCCTCTAGATCAGTCTCTCCAGAGAGGTAGTGGAGATGTCCAAAACCCACCTGGATGCTTTCCAGTGCAACCTAAAGCAGAGAACCTGCTTTAGCAAAGGGTTTGGACTAGAGGATCTACAAAGATTCTTTCCAACCCCTACAGTTCTGTGAGATATGGTACTTGATGTGTACTACTATACTTTTATAATAGAATTACAATTAATTTTTAAGTGTGTTTAAATGACTTTGACATTAGAGGCTCTTAATGAGTTAAATACTGGAGTTAAGTATTGTACAAGCTCTGTGAGTCACTTTGTGTATCCTTAGTAAAAACTAAGGCAGAATGAGGCTGATAATGAGATCTGCACTTAGAAAACAGGTGCTTTTTGATACTGAAACACAAGTCTGATCTCCTAACCCTCCAAAAAAAACCCAAAAACCAACAACAAAAAATCCACCTTAACCTATCTTTGAGCCCTCTAGAGAACTCACCTGCCAAAGCTATGATTCAATTGCATTGTAGCCAGGTCTGGATTTTGTGACAAAATGTGTGCTTTTTCTCATATTTCTCATTTCTCCATTTTTCTACTATGCATGTTTCTCTTTTATTTTGGCGTTGATTCTGCAGTACAACTCAGACATGCTCATGTGAGCCCACACAATGTAAGGTAGGTGCAGCAAATTGCACAATCAAGCCTATTAAATAGAATTTTACTTCCATAACAGAATATGACAGCTGTCACTTAAAACTGATAATTCTTTTCCCCACCAAGCATATTTTATTCTGAGACAGCATTGCAGGAGATCCTCCCCCTTCAAAAGAGATAGAAAAATAGATTATAATACAGTTATTTTAATCTTGTTTAATCGCCTGAACACATATATAGCCTGGATATGAACTGATTTACATGTTTGACACCAGAAGGTGGGGTAAGAAAACTTCTAGCAAGTGACCCGCATTTCTTTGCTATTCAATTTGAAAAGTAAAACAGGCTTGAATTTTATTTTGATTATTCCATCTTGTTCATAAGGAAACTATTCTAAACTGAGAACTCAGCGCAGCACAGGCTTCAAGTTCTGTATAGCCATTTGTGCTGTGTTTGGATCATTGGGATATATTCTAGCACTGTTCTGTGCTTGTGTATATGCCAGATAACCTAAGATAATCATAAGTAGAACACAGAAAGAGAACTTCACTCTGCACTGTGTCCTTTTCACAGAGTCAGTTTAAAAAAAAAAAAAAAAATTAACTCTGAAACTCTGTACAGCAAAACTCATAGAAGGACTTCCGGGAATAGCCTGTGGCATTTTTTTATTCCTTTTTCACTATGACTTTTATGAATAAGAGTTGAAATACGTATTACTGATAATTCTGCTTCCAGAAAGAACCTCTTCATGGAACAGAAATACTGTTTTTAGCTCATGATCTCATGTGTATATATGTGTATATGCTTATAATTGAGGGCAGCAGTCCCAGATTTGGCTGGGTAAAGGTAAAATGATTAGTAGCTAGATTATTTAGATTGTCTTCTGCTTTTTATATGATGCTTGAACTCTGAGTGCATGAATAATACAAAAAAAAAGAAAGTGTGGAATCTTATATATACATAAGTGCCAAGTTAGATAGTAATGGCAATATAGTAAGCTGAAAGGATACTTGGATAAAATATGCTAAAAGTGTTTGAAATTTCATATAGAATCAGAAAACCTACCAGGCAATCTGTAGGACTATGAAACATTTGCCTTACAAAAGGGTAAGATAATAACAAAAGCTAAACAAAATTGGCATTTTCTTTCACATTAGAGAAGTTTAGGGAAGCTAGCGCACCAGAATCTATGGGATTCTCACACTGAAGTTTCTGTAATCTGTTTTTAAAAAGATCTGTAGTATGAGTAAAAAAAATGCTTGAGAGATCATAGAAAGGCATATGTCTGATATCTGCTAATTTGAGAATAGCATAGACGATTTTACTGGATGCTGCCCAGTCTTGTTATCTGGCAGAGTATTTCACACTGCAGAAAATGCTCCTGTAGATTATATTGCTGGACTTTGTTTTAAAAATGGATTCTTGAAGTCATTAGACAAATTAATGTTGGTCAACATCTCCAAGGGCTACTAAAGAATGCAAGTTAGCTCTTGGTGTTACTAAAATACTGACTACTGGGACAAACTGGGAGCAATACCACTCTATAGTTGTCATGAAACACCATTTCCATAATGGCCACTGGCAGACACAATGCTGTGCTAGATGGACCTTTGTCTGATTCAGTTCTTCTCCTGCTATGTTATGCTTACAAAGGAGCTGTGTTAGACTGAAAAAAAGTGTGTTTGAAAGGTTGTAAATAGTGAGTAGTGGGCTACCCAGACTGGTGGGATTTCTGATGTGCTCTTGCTAGCACTGCTGTGAGCTAAGATAGCGAAATAGCTGAGGTTTTCTGTACAGACTCCATGTTATGTTCTGGAAGGAGTGTGAAGCTTTGAATAAAATACATAAATGATGGTAAGTTATCAGAAATTGGAACTGACAGTGAGGGCTGTGGCTTATGCCGAGGACCTTGAGGTCTAGTCTGACCTTCTTGTTTCTTCTGGTGAAACTTCCACTGAATAGATTTATAGAAATGTAATCACCAAAAAATGACATTATTTCTTCAGCTCTTCAGTGTGTACACAAAGACTGCCAACTAAAGCTCCCCATATTAATTATGTTATGTTCAGTGGAAGAATGGCTTGTGCGAGGACTGCGCTGAGCAAGGTTGCCTGCATTAATAGAAAGATTTTTATTCTTCTGAATACATTCAGAATTATAATAAACTTGAACATTTATTTGCATTTCTGTGAACAAAACACAAAATCCTTGTAGTATTAGTTCAATTTCATTCATCTGGTTAAGAACTTTGTTTTAATGAGGCTATTCTGCATTAGTTTTTACATGAATGTTCTTTTTTCCCCCATAGGTTATATGTAGAACTGGATCATAATAGCAAAGTTCATACTGTTGGAGGCCAGACTCTGATATTAACAATTGCAATATGGATTGACAAGTATTTGGAGAAAAATATCTAAGTTAGAGAATTTATAGAACCTTTAGCTTTGTTAAATAATATTTAATAGTAAGCTGTTGACTGCATGGCGTTAGAACCATTTTGATGTAGTTTTTTTTCACTTCATAAGGCTGTATTTTTTCCTGTCACTCTCCTCAATATTAAATTTCATGTCTCTAAATGGTATGAGTTGTCTTTATTTTCTTCAGTCAGAGCCTTTAACACTGATGTGATTGATTTATTCTAAAACGGGAAACTATGAAAGGCTTCTTCAAAATATGTGAAATTTGATCAATTTTCTTCTTTCAAATTGGAAATACAATATGTCCAGTACTCTAGGATATGTGTCTCTAAGTGCAGTTGGAGCACACATAATTTTCCATTTCATTTGAATGTTCTGGCTCAGCACCTACATTTTCTAGATGCTGATGTTCTAAAGTTAAGTAAGCTAACATGGTAGTTTTCGAGTAGTAATTTATATTGCAAGTAAGGCATTATTAAAGTTAAGTGTTTCACAACCAACTTGATCGTGTACATTTTTCAAATACTTAGTATGATATTTGTAGGTTCGTTTCTACCATACAACAGGAGCTTTTAGAGTATGGTCTGAATTCCTATCATTTTCTCTCCAGTATGAATTTTATCTTGGTGCGTGTGATTGTGTGAGTGCTAAAAGGTGAGTGACAATCCAAGGAGGAAAATATAGACAAAAATGGATATCTTCTGTCGCTATCTTAGGACTGTTAGAACTTGTTTCTGTCTTTTTTTTTAATTCAATTTTAATCACTAGGGGAAATAACTTTCTTAAAAAAAAAAGATCTTTGTCATGTGGGTAATCAGATCAGTAGAACTACATAGTACAGAAGTATTCAACTCTGAATTTCTGCTTTTACTGTGTTGTGACCTAAGAACTGAGATTTAAGTATTTCTCTAAGGTAAAATGAACAATGCTTATTTTCTCTTCCAGAGTGACTTCTCTTTATACTGGAAACATAAAAAGAAATCCATAAAGACTTCTTGAATGTAGAAAAAGATATTTAGACTTCAAAGTTCATTTCTGTTGTTTTTAGTAACAGACTGACTATACAAGTAGAATTAGCAGTTAGGAGTATATAAGTGGAAAGAAAGGATGGAGAGCACACAATACAAAATACGTGATTGGTTCTGCCTCCTGGGAAGTAAAGGGTAAATGGAATTTTCTTAGATATCCCCTATAATCAACTAAAACCTGAATGTTGTTGTTGAGTTGTCTTTTGATGTTCCAGGTACTGTTGGGAGTTTCATAGGTTTCTGGAATCCCTCCTTAGAGTGCAAGATATGGCCTGTGTTCCGGGAAAGAGGTGCGAGTGTGTTTGTGAGTGGTGATGTGCTTTACCACACCAGGAAAGGGGAAGTGATGGAAACACTGCTTCTTGCTAAATTTAGGTGCTTCAGATTGTATAGGGAGTTAAGGCAACAGTAGCATATAAAAAGGAAGGGAGTTCTAGGGGAAAAAAGCCCTTGAAAGTTTTACATAACAAATTAGTATCTAAGATATCTAAACTGATATTACTGTGACTCTGAATTACCTTCTTTCTTTTAAACTTTTAAGCATTGGAACTAATAGTAAATGGGATTGCATAATAGCAAGTATCTGTCATTCTCTTTGAGGACTACTACCTAAGGGCTGTGATTTCATGCTTGGAGTTCTTTTTTTTCTTTTTGTTTTTTTTTTTCTTTCTATAGTCTGTATCTTGGCTCTCAGAGTACCATGTTTTACAGGTGGGTATTGAAGGCACCCAGTTTACCCAGTTTTGTTTTATAATGATGGTTGTTTTGGAACATTCAAAGTATAATATAAAAGAATCAAGCAATACATGTTGTTCTTGCTTTCAGAGGGTAGATGCACTCTATTGCACGTTTTTACACACTTCATAAATTCCAATTTGTCTTTTCATAACTGCTTTCTTTATCCTTTTCCACAGAACTTCACATCTTTTCTCCATGTTGTACCTCATCTTTTTTTTTTTTTTTTTTTTTTTTTAATGCTCTTCTCTGTTAATTCCCACTGTAACTGTTATTTTAGCTCCTCCTGAACAACAGTATAATCCCTGCTGGTGAAATTCTGCTGTTAGCCCTGAAACTAGAAATTTAGGTAGTCATGCTCTTTTCTTTGTTAAAAGATGTATAGGCTTTTAAATTCACGTTAGTAACAAAGAGGAATTCTAGTCTCACTTTTAAAATACAACAACAGCAAGTAAATAAGATTAAGTCAAGAAACTATCTTTAGACAAGCTTTTCATCATGAAGGATCCGGAGTTCTTGCCAAGTTAATAAATGACAGGATTAGTACCTAAAAAGATCTGCAGAGACCATAGCATCCCATTCCGTTTTGCATATCACATTTAAGATGATATTTATCTGGGAATGCTGGATGATGCACAGCTAAGAGGTTATAAGTCAGCTTGCCTTTAAAGCACTTCCTTATTAAACTTTTAATAAGAACATTAGCAATTGGCACTAATGACTTCTGTTTGTACTGGAGATGACCATACTGAGTGAATTGAACTGCATGGATAAATGTAATAAATAACTCAGATGTTGCCTTTTGCTGTGTAGTTAATTCTTTAATTAGATTGGTATCTTTGTTTATTTAATGATGGTGATCATGCACCAAAATGATTTTTTGAGGACATCTTGTAAAGAAGAGGAAATCTGAACAACAGGAGAGCAGTGTTCCTTTCTTAGCACAGCTGGGCAGGGCAAGGACCATTTTTCATCTTGGAAGCTTGCAGGGAGTATAGATTACCAAATCCAAAAAAGAAAGATCTTTTATCTTAAGATTTGTTTGTTCTTTTGCAATTCATATCATACTTTTCACTGGTGGAGTTTATCAAGATCTTATCCTTCAAGCTGGTTGTTTTCATCACTTGAACTGGTGATGATTTGGTTAGTCACTGCTAGTGTTTGGACCTGAGTGATATAGGATGTTACTAGGAGGTTTGCATGTTCAAACACACTACAAAGGGGTTGGCCTAGAAATGCTTTCTCTAGCAGTCCTTACTGAATTCATCATTCTTAAAGCTTTATTTTTGCATCTCTACAAACCTCAGTGTGAGTGCATGAAGCTCATTGTGTCCCGATATGATAGAATGCTACAAGCACCCTTGATACATAAATGGAGAAGATTTGTAATTCTTCTAGGCTTTGCCATAGTGCCTGAAATTATTTCTGGAAGAAGAAAACTTTGAGGCAAACCTAAAGCAATTTTTCTGAAGCAGTAGGGGGGACAAACTGATTACTTTAATTCATCCAAACCTAAAATAGGAGAAAGGAGGATGTATCACAGCTTTTTGTATTATCTAAGTTGTTGTTTTTAGTTAGAATAATTAGCCCCTATTAATAAGTAGGTATTAATTATTTAGTATCACTTAGTTCAAACTTTTGAATCAGCAAGAAACTTGTCATGTATTTGTCAGTCACCTGGCTCTTCTAGTATTGTTTTTTCCCCTCAATTCTCAACCTAAAGGTACCTGGAAGTTTGCCAGCAAGGCTCTCCATGCATTTGGCTATAATGTTCTCAGGTTTCTACCCCTACCTCCATTTTACCTTTTCTGATGATGGATGTTTCCTTCTCTTGAATATTCAACAAGAATCATCTGTTATTAAAACATATGTATATCTTGCACAGTGAATATAAAAATGTATATATGCCAAGCTCTTCCCTTAATGATGCTGCTGGCATAGTGGAGTGACTTCTTTGAAGACAAAAGAAATGTTCTGTACTGTCATCAAATGAGAGTGAAATTTGACTTTTTTTGTCCCGTGCTTTACTGACTGTCAACTTTTCAGAAAGTGTTTCCTGTTACCTTGTCAAAAGTAAAGTGAAGGTACAGTTTTTGTCACACAGCGGGCTTGCACTTTTCTTTTGCATTATATGGCAATATGATGTATTCCAGTGCGATGCAAAATGCCGATGCCTCTTTTAAGCCCTACTCATGTTTCAGTTGATTTAACTGTAGTAGCAGGAGCCCAGCCTCAGACAAGGTGCTTAAAGGAGTCTTTTGTTTAAATTACATGATTTCTTCTGTTCCCAAAAAGCTTTTCCATCCATTTCATTCTGGCACGTATTTTCACTGATTTCTGCCTGATGAGTTAGGTTTCTGAGCAAAAAAATTAGCTGATTTTTTTTTTTTATAGCTTTGTTTCCTTGTGTGAAAAGCATTATTTCCATTAAAGACAGGAAACTTTTTTTTAAATCTAGAACATTTTTTTTTTTTAATCAAACTGATCTGGAAGTTGTGTATCTTCAAAACTTTGTTCTCAAGATACAGAGCTATCTCAGCAATAATTCTTGTAAACAAATAATTTGTTCTCTTTTTATTTCTACCTTTTCATGCCTTTTTTTTCCCCTGGCACTTTACACTTTCTTTTTGCTTGAGGAGAAACTAAACTAATTGTATTAGAACTCTCAATCTCTGGCATAGATTGGCCAGAGAAGTCATCATAAAGCTGAAATGTCCTTTGAACTCTTCCTTCTGAGAGGAATAATGTGCAACTGCCACAACATTTCAGCTCCTTACCATGTGGCTGACACAACAAGTCTTATCTAAGAACAAGTAAAGATATAAAACAAACAAACAAACAAAAAAAAAACACAAAAAAAAAACCTCCAAAACAAACAAACAAAAACTCTGGAGGGTTTTCTTTGTTTTCGTATTTTGAATAATCGGTGGCAAGTCGTGTTTGACATAAGGCTGCAGAATGATTAGGCTAAGGATTTGGAGTGCAGCTGCACTGATGACATTTGGCAGCCTTATTGACACACTGTATTGCCTCAGGCTGATGATTCTTTGCAGTTTTTCAGACATCTCTCGCAGTCTGTTTAGGGAGAAAACACTTAATTATATCTACTTTTGAGGTGGTTTGTCTCCAGCCTCCATCTCTCTCAACCTGTGGCAAACTGAAGCAAATGTTAGTCAATGCAGAGTTGACTAGCCTGCTTCTGACACCTAAAAGGAATCCTTTCTTACACAGCAAAATACCCCTCACTGGCAAGCTTCTCAATACTGACTTACAACATGATAGTAGAAAGCTGCTTTTGCTTTTTCTTCATTTGACTTGAGTCATTTGCAAAATAAATTCTGTGTGATTTGTCACAGGCATGAGTTACCCAGGGCCTTTTCAGAAGTGGTATTCTCTACACCTCTGTCCTTCTCCTTTCCTTCAGTATAAGCTAACGCAGCGTGTCTGTAGCTACATAGCGTGGTTACAGTCAGGCCTCTCATCCTAATCATCTGGACACAGCCAAGATAATGCAGTCACATGTAAACAGTAATTGCTAATGTGTAGATTGTTTAATGGGTTATAAATATCTTTTCACAGTTAACTTCTCTGGCTCTCTGACATGTCTTGCATGTGTGAATTTGGCGACCCAGGTGCTGTCCTTAGCACCTGAGATCATTACTGGGCTGGAAGTAAACTTGTGCTTGGATTCATGACACCTGTGGCAATGCTGATCATAAGGCCACGACTGAACCACAGAGTGCGCTCTTAAAAATAGTGCAGTCTTCTGCCATGAGGCACATGCATATGACATGTCCAATAGAAATCACAGCAACTTGAAAAATTACTGTTGCTGGGAGCTATGCAACTGTTCCTGAGGTAAACTTGTGTCATTAGATATATAATTCATATTACACATCTCATCGTTGCTGTTCTTTAAAATGATTTTTACTCAGTGGTCAAAAAAAAATTCAACTGTGCAGAAATTCAGAGCTTTTTCATACCCTTAACTTTGCTGCATTTAAATATTTGGTCTGATATCCTGATTTCATGAGTAATTCTGAGGCCATTTGGCCTAATTTGAATTTTAGAAAGGCAGCTGGGCACTGTTGTGTGACAGTTGTCTCTGAGCTTTCCTGTTTCCTTGAAATGTTGTTGTCTGATGTTTATAACTGTGCAGTCACCTGCAACTGAATCTTTACCTGCTCCTCCTCAGTGATATGTGGGCTATCCATTAGCTTGTGAATAATTACGCTAGAGGTAATTTTGTTTTTCAACACGTAGTACTAACTGGATATTTGAATGTTCTCTTACACAATTTTTGGTGGTTCAATATTTTATTTTTGTGTTCTACCTTAGGTGAATTCAAGCAAACATGGTTTGTCTAAGAAAACCTATTTTTTAAATATATCCAAAATATTACATTGTTTCTCAGACACTTCAAATCCACGATTAAAAATATGGAGTACTATGGGATTTCTCTAATTAAAGAGCCTGCAATGTTACTGTTATAAATGACTTCCAGAGGGAAATGGAAATAATAAGTTTGAAAGACTTTTAGATGGGACTTGCAATGCTTTGCAAACAACTATGCTGTAGTGCCTCTTTTATAGCAAAATAATCTGAAGAAATCTGAAGAAATTTTTCTTCTTCCTGACCACTGATTGGGAGGAGTGAGAGTGCTGACAAGAAGCTCCCGTTCTGCTTCTTCCTTTCTAACCATGAAAGAAAAAAGCGGAACTTGAGCAGGAATAGGAATTGGAGAGATTTATTGAGGTTTGTAGCCCCATGGAATAAAAGAGCTGATGAATTTTGAATGAAGTCCATTTTCCACTCTCCTCTTCTTTATGGTATGAAAACTATGGCAACGCTGCTTGGTCTTCCAGTGCCCTTTTATTGAAACATTTAGTCAGCAAAGAGATGCATATGTTATCTACAGGTATTGTACTCTCAGCAGTTGTAGAAGGATTGAGAATCTGGTCATACACTACATGCTTTGAAGCTAGTTCATGTGAAAATACCTTTCCTAATGAAAAAACCCATTCAGTCATCAACAAGTACTACCAAGGGTAAGATGTGAAGCAGATTTCTGAAGAATTCTAATAAATATTTTTTTACATACAGTTTATTTTATTTCTACATCATTAAATTTATCCATTTATAAAAGCCTGAGTAATCCCACAGTGGAAGTATTTCGCGCAGAGCAGTTTACAAGCATGTAACTGACTAATACAACTATTCTTTGAAAGCACAGTGCATTTTTTTTGTTGGCAATACTTTCACTCATTTGCTCAAAAGTATCTCGCTACAAACTCTGTTATGTAAAATATTTGAAGCACAACTATCTACTTTTAGATTCCACTATTGGTTGTTGTGAAATAAGATCAGTTTTTAAGTTGGCTGTTTGCATTTTTTCCCACTTCTATAGTGGAGCTTGATCTTAATGAGATCAATTCTTGAATAGTGCAAAATAATTTCCTGTTTTTGTGGTATTATCTTTGTTGTAGTCACTTATTAAAGACCACATAAAGTGTGGAAACAAACTCTTACCTTTTTTTGACTGCGTACAGCAGGAATTACATTGACCTAAGGCACAGCTGTATTTTATCTGATGTATCTTACTTCTGGCAAAGAAAAATGTGCTTGTATCATTTTTATTTGAGCCCTAAAATACGGTAAGCTCCCTTACACACACACACGCGCGCACACACATAAGATATTAGATACTTTACATGTAGCTTTCTTGAAAACTTTTTAAAGGTGTCTGGTTATTTCCACACATTAGTCAAAAAGTTTCAATGATTCTTGGATCTTTCAGATTTCTTTGTACTGTAAGCTTGTCCCAGTTAAATGGAAGTGTTTGCTACAGAGCATTTTGTCACTTTATAGCTGTATGACAATCCTTTGCACCTGAATATTCAACTATGTGGCTTCTTCGCATGATTTACTCCTCAAATGACAAATAAGGGGTATACGTTGTAGTCCCTCATACATAGAATAGCTAAATTATATCAAAGGAAATGCACAGTAAAAACTCACTTTGTAATGACAGAAATCAGCTTTTTGGTTGAATATAATTTCTTAAATTCTATTATACCACAGGATTAAAACAACAACAACCTGGCCTCAGTTTCTTTATTATCTGAATGAAGACTGGTTCAGTGGCAACAAACTTGCCACTAAACATTGTTTTTTCTAGCAATCATCCTGTTTTGAGGAATTGCATTACAGGATGGGCTACCTTTAAAGTTAGGCAACAATCTAGTGTAAGATAGTCACAAAGCAGAAACCTGCTGTATTTGGGAAGAGATGAACTTAGTCAATATTAATTTATTTGGTGAAGCAAAACTTATATTACCTCAAATAAACTTGTTTCATTATTTGGAGAATTAGAATTATCCCATCTCAAATCACTAGAATGTAATAATTAAAATACACTACTAGTCATGCTGTAACAGGATTACCTGCATTTATTTTACTTTGTATTTCTAACATTTCTTCCTGTTTTATTTAACTTATGAAGCGAAATCTGTCACACTTTTTTTCCAGAACTGAATAAAAATATATTATGCCTTGTTTTTTTTGTGTCAATGTGTCATCTTATGAGTTGAGATTCATACTATTTGGTGGGATTTAATGTTTAGGTACTTATTTTGATGCTGTGGTCTTTCAGTGCAGCACAAAATATCAGGAAACTTGAAACTGACAATTTAAACCAACCATGTGATGTTTACCAAACTGAGTGTAGAGGTTTTCTTTCCTACTCTCTTAAGAGGGATGTACGGGAACCACTGTAGTTACATGTAGAAACTAAAGCTCTGCTGAAGTTCAAATCCATATCACTTTAGTTGAGAATGAGTATGAAGTAATGTGGAAGAAAGTGTTTAGACACCAATGTACTTTGAAATAGCAGAAGCTTTAAAAACTGTGCAGTAGTGTAACAGGAGCAAAACCCCGCTGATGTCCTATTCTGCTGCTGTTTTGACCAGTTAACTTTTCTTGTGTTTTCCTTTGTATAAATGTTTTACATGTTTAGTTAAGATAAATACCCTTAATTTAAGCTTCTTAATCACTTAAGTGCTATGATCATTTGGAGCGCCATTTGTGATGTTTCTAACAATTTCCTGTGCTTCTGCAGTGAAATTGTTAGTAATTTCTGGTTTTGTTTGTAATGCTTCTTTTTGTCCCATGGAAGGAAAGCATGCCTTTTAAGAATTTAATGCTTTTACTTGATAATGTCCGTATCATCAGGAGTCCTCAGTAACTGTGAAAGACTAAAGGAAAAGTCTGAGGTTTGTTTGCTGCGTGCAGTTGTGTAATTACTGTGTGACTAATGGGAAGAATTGAGCTCAGTGGGATGCGTTTCACAAAAACTGGAGTTTCCTACAGTTTATTTACTCAAAGCAAGTTAACTTGCCCTGACTTCAATGTTTGTCTGAAAAGTGTTATTTATTCCCCACTGCAAGTCACTGTATTACAATATAGACAGAATGAGTGCTTTATATAGTCTTGGTGTCAGCGAATATCATAAAAAGTTATACAGAAAGATTTTTAAACCCACAGGGCTCTGCCTGAGGGGCCACAGGAAGACTATTGATGGCGATATCTTTGAAAGGTCATTAAGAGGATTTCAAGGATTAAACCCCCTCTTTTTGTCTGGGTGGAGATTAGTGGGGGAACCTCTACCAGTGGACATTTGGCGTAATCAGACCTGACTGTGGAGTTCCCTTTGTGCTGTGCAGGCAGTTGGACAAAAGGGATCTTAAGGCTGAGAGTGCTGGCCTTGCAGCGCCTGGCGCAGAAGGGTCGGGCTACATAGAGGCAGGGTGAGCGGCTTTGGGAGAAAGGCAGATTGAGGGTGAAAGTATAATGTCAGTTAAGACAAAAGAAAACACTGTTATATACTGATATGGAAGGGAAAGCTTATGGGGCTGAAAAATAGCAGTGTTGTAATTCATTTCTTCTCCTTTATAGCTTTCCCATTTTACAGATCTTGGCTGAAGGTAAATAGGACGGTACAGCTCATAATTACACGACAAGTGCAAGAAAAAACATAAAAACAAATCATCATCACAGTCTCATTCTCCTGGTTATTGACTCTTAGTACAAGAATTTAGTGCTGTGTATTTAAGAACATCTTTGGTGTTTGGGATGGACAAAACTTGCTAAATCAAGGTAGTACTGAGGGAAGCAGTAGAAAGTTCTAGAATGGCTTTCATTTTCACATTTAACTATTTTTAAAATGAAGTCTTTTATTATGCTAACCAAATTAGTGTATTTTTAAGCAGTGGCTGGTGATGATTTCTGTTGTGCGTATGTGAAAAGAATCATGGGGAAAGTTCGCCTTGCCCTGCGTGTCTGTAGTCTGGCTTCTTGCCTAAAGCAGGACTGACTTCAGAGCTGAACCAAGCTGTTCAGGCCCTTTCTCATAGAATTTTGAAAATGTTTAAAAATGGGCACTTAAACCCACAGAGGTTATATTTGTATATCATTTTGAAGTGGTTTTTTTTTTTTTTTTAAGAGCTTGTTGGAAATTCCCTTGGTGGTTTAAGGCCCTGGACAACCAGATCTAGTGGGTGGTAACTGTGCCCATGGCAGGAGAATTGAACAAGGTGATCTTTCAGGTTTCTTTCAACCAAGGCCTTTCTACGTTTGAAATTGTTAAACCTGCAGCTGCCTCTTGTCCTCTTCCTTTTTGATGTTCTCCTCTTCTGATATTCAAATCTTCAAATACATTGCCATTTAGCTTTCCATTCTCCAGCATGAAAACCTCGGTCTCTTCTCCACTGAGAGCTCCGGGTCCTGCAAGTGATCTCCCTTTCTATCTTCTAGCATGTCTCCAGTTTTCAGTTTCCTTCTTGTAATGAAAGCCCCAGATAAGATGCAGTACTCCCAGAGAGTGCCAACTAGTGAACAACATTTACTTTTCTCTGCTTTGTGTAGTCTGCATATCTATCTTACCGAAGTACTCATAATAGATAGCCATCTTTTTTTTTTTTTTTTAATTAGGAGAAGACTAGAGTTACTTCATGCATTTAGAACGCAGTATGACTTAGAATCAGCCCACAAAATAGAAATGTAATATTTTACACAAAATATACTGAAGTGTCTGGAACTGAATTATTGTTTGTCCGTAAAACTAGTAGCGATTTCAGGAAGAACTGATGCAGGACTGTTGTTTCAACATAGCAGTGATGCTTTGATGTGTGGCCTAGAAAACATAATGGATTTTAAAATAACCCTAGTCTTATGATCTATTTATTTTTTATTTTAAGGTTTTTCTTACTTATTAGTTTCTAAGACTTTGTAATTTGTATTTTGAATGGAAATAAAGTAGTCTCAGTGAAATTAGCCATTTCAAGTTTCCATTTTCTTTTCCCTTGTAATAGATAAAAACATTATAGAAGGAAATAAATATTAGAGAAATAAAGGACTTTTATACAGAAGGATTACACCAAAGTACCTGCTAAAAAGAATGAAAGAATTTAAGATGTAATTGAAAAATAAAAATGAAAGACACTTTCCATAGAATAGTTAGGAACTAATGTTCATGGCTTTGGAGTATACGAAGCAATAAACTGTTTTCATGGGTGATTAAATGCTGAAACGAAGCTAAGATGTTTGATCACCGTGCAAGTAATTTATTTCAACACTATGAAACATGATTCCTATTATAAGACAAGATAAAAGAAGATACAACAATATTTCTCTTCCCTTGCAAAGGTTGGTTAGAACAATTAATAACAGAGATACCAGATGGTTCAAGGTATAGGCAGTGGACTCTAGACTGTTCTTTTAAATGTGGAAAATGTCAACAGTAAATAAACATTAATATCATCCATTTTTTTTCCTACCATATGCAAAGTCAGCCGCTTTTACCAGTCTGTTTCTCATAGAAAGCTTTTGCAGCAGCAGAAGTCATCATCATGGTTGGCACATTTGGTCCTGTTTCAGCAAAATAGTAAAGGATACACTGACAGTGTCAACTGGGAGTGAAGTAAATGAGTTTATAGACTCAAATTTGTGGAATTAGGTGTGCACAGTTGCCCACATATATTTGCAGACTAACAGACCATGTGTAAACACAGATGTATTCTAGGCTTCAGTTCATCTCACTTAAAAAATTTTGGCTCATATCCTGTTCTCTTTTGGGAGTTTAACTATTAGAAAGTACTTTCTAAAAAAACAAACAAACAAAAAAAAACAGCTGAGTATCCAAATACCTAAGAAGTAAAATAGAATAACAGCCACAAAACATCATCACCACAAATGATTTATTTTAAAATTAACAGAAAGATGTGTAGCTTTGAAAGAAAACCTATCGAGGATTTTTAAATCAAAGTAAAAAGATTAAACTTAAAATTTGAGAGCCTTTCTTTCATGGTAAATTCTAACAGGCTTTCAATAAATATTTTACTGTTCTGTATTTTATATGGTTTCTATTACTGATGAACTCCTATGTTGAACTTTCCCAATTAGAAGAATCTGTCCCCTATAAGTAATCAGGCCCATGTACGGAATCCTAATGAGCAACTTGGTACACATTCATTGTTACTAGTCTGTACAGTTAGTTATTCTACCATATTTGCTTTCATAAATATGTCATTAGAAGTGTTCTTTTACAGGAAAATAAATCAGATGGGCTAGCTGATATTCTCTACCTACTGCTTTTGTGAGGTGAAGAAACAAATTTGCTAGGTATTATGCAGCTTGTTTTTCAGTTTGCTATTATTCTAAATATGATATTTCTTTATGCCTACTTTATTTTAGTGGTAGACATCCCAAGTTTATCAATAGTGTCTGGGTTTCCCAGGGCAGTGGTCTTGGCATCAAGCTGCTTGAGTTCAAATGTTTGGACAGTGCTCTCAGACACGGGGCTTGAATTTTGGGTTGCCCTTGATGGGACCAGCATTTGTCTTGATGAGCCAATTTGGGTATTCTATGACTCTATGCTTGTTGCTATGGTTTTTCTCTTCAGTAGAAGGGGAAGTAAAACTTTGATGTCAAAAAGAACTTTTTAAAACAGCAGCAAGCTCTGGGAGTTATAGTAAGCAGCATTTAATAAAAAAAATGGATTCCGTAGTCCAGAAAGCCATTAATTCTGCATATGTGGCATCTTTGTTATAATGGAAAAAACAACTTGTGCTTAATGTATAAGTCTGTATCTGGGATAACTTCTACTTTGTCCATCTTCCTTAGTATGGTAAGTATCAGACTCCAAACTGCTGGAAACAGTTATTCATGCCATATCTTTCTCAAAACTTAGAGTTGTTTAAAACTTACCGTGAAATTAATAAAGCTATGGATGTTACAGATTATCATAAAATAAAAACCTGTGAGATGGAATACAGACTGCATTTGGGCACAAAATCCAATCTTTCCTCAAAGACAAATATCATAAATGCAATAAAGCAGGAAAAAAAAAAAGGTTAAAAACAAAAGTACAAAAACAACAACCCCAAAGCCAGCAACATCATCACCTCATCATGAGTTCTCTTACTCTATAAAATTCCAAACACAAATAAACATATGGCTCAATTTAACTTCAGCAAACAGAACTGATTTATTATTTTGTGTATTTTTGCATATGGTTAGTGCTTTTAGTTGTGTTTGTATATTTCTTAATTTCGTTAAACCTCTGCCACTGACAATTTCTGAGTATTGTGTAGTAGTCACAGATTTTCTTGTTGACTGAAGGATTTTACTTTATTGCATACCAGTGAATTCAGATTTATATTTTTGAAGATTAAATGACATTCAGAGAAAAATGAGAGTGAAGCATAGAAGTGAATATAGGCTTCCTTATGCGATGTGCACCAATATCCATGAAGTCTGGGAATGCGCTGGTATTGCCATGTTCTTTTTTAGTTGTATAACACATATTCTTCAAGTGAAACAGAATGCACTACGTCTGTCCTTGATTTGACTGGGAGGGTATGCTTATATCCTCTTCACAGAAACACAGAGTTGCACGAGGACCTTAGAAAGAACAGCGGGCCACAACTAGGCCATAGTTGTCTTGAAGTGTTGAGCAGATGTTGTAGAAAGGAAGGGAGTAGAATATAGGACTTCTCAGTGGCAAAATGCTGGGTGGGAAACTGAGTAGTGTGTAGCATTTGAAAGTTTGGCTGTGCTGTGTTTGCAATTGCTTTCTCCTAATTTCTCCTCAGAACTGCAGCAGTGCAGCATTGCCATTTGCAGTGCATAACTTTCCGTGAAGCAGTCGTTCCTGAAACACTATGATTTAGGCAGATTGAGGTCTAATGCCACACTCAGGATCCTGTGCTAGTTTTATTGCTGAAGGACATCTTAGCTTTCAGCTCTTCCCTGTGGCCTCTAAACAAAGATGACATTCATACTTGGGGAGTTCTGACATTCAGATTTATTATGAAATTCTAATTGGAAATGACTTTTTAGTAGAATAGTAACATCCACAAAAGTAATAAGGAAAGAGGATAATAGTGAAGCACTCTGACCATTTAATTAATGTTAGACTAACCTTAAGATGTCATAAATGTCATTTTCTGTTGCCTGTATTCAGTTTGGGTTTTAACCCATAGCTATGTGTGGTTGGTGGGTGGGCAGAGCGCTAAGCCTCATCTGTCTGAGGATCATTCTCTTGCCCTTCTGAGCCTCTTCTTTTTCCCATACCCTTTGGTTCAGTAGTCATTCTATTTTCTTCCTGTATCTCAGTGTCTACTTGTGGCTAATGCAGAGGCTGGCAGGCATGCAAACTAGTTTGAACATTTGATAGTAGTGGGTGTGTTAATTATAATATCTATGTTAGCTGTTAATTTTATTTGGTTTTGGTCTTATGGAGCTCTTTGCATCTATTCAGTACATAATAATAATAATACTGTTACAACATCTACAATTTTCACAGCATTGTACAAATGCTGTCTAATTTACCCTATCTGTCTACTACAATGTACATGCTAAGAGAGTTGAAGTGGCAGTTTGCATGGAAGCTTGGGTCCTCCGGGCCGTCCTTTGTGCTTTGTTGCTTGCTCTCAGAGACCTATATTTGCCACAGTCCCACACAAATCGTGTACTTCCTCTCTGTAAAAAAGCCTGAGACAGAAAATTCAGATTGTGCACAGAGGTTCTTATTTCCCCATCCTTATTCTCCTGTTTTTCTGTGCTTAACAATACTCTCTTTCATCTGTCTCTACTTCTAATGTATTTCCTCACATTAAACCTAGAGCTAATCCTCAGTGTTCCTAGTTAGTACTGTAGCAGTCAAAGTAGCTCTAGCCCAGAATAGTCTTCAATGACAGGATGAAACTTTGAGTCAGTGCAAAAACCTTTGCAATATTTCTTCTGGTGCAGCAATGCCTACAAGACATTTCTTATTCTCTGGATGAAGACAAGCTGCAATAAGAATCTCTGTGGATCAATAAAGTAGAATTTATGTAAATTAGAACAGCAGCTTTCCTGAAATTAAACAAATGGATCTGGTGCAGCACTCAGTATTTAGTGGGCCTTTTTTTATTATTTATTATTATTATTTTTTACAGAGTCTACAAACAGTTTCTCTTTTTGAGCAACTGGGAATAACTCTTGCCTCACCTTGGGACTCTGGCAAGTCACGAAGTGCAATTGTCCTCCCCCCCCTCCCCATTATATATGGGTTAGTTCAGAAAGAATCTACTGCAGCATAATTCAAATTAATTCATTCACATTTTCCAGTGTTGCTTTGTCACGTTGTCCACAAAAATAAGGCCCTAAACTATGGTAAATGATAAAACAATATGCATGCCATTTCACTTCCACTATTGCTAGGAACAATACTAGTCAGTCACATTGTATTTTCAACTCTTATTCATCTGTTCAACTTGACATTTCATATTTGATTTTAGGATAATATAGTTTGTGAAATACTCCCCAACTTCGGTTCCATCTTTGCTAAACAAAATTATTTATTTTACTTTATTGGAACAAGAACTCTTCGTATAGCAATGGAAGCCTGCTGGTTAACAAATAGAGAAACTTTCTCTTACTTTACATAAATTTACCTCAGTGTATGATATAGGGTCTTATAAATTGCAGCAATTTTCCAATTATTTTCTCTGAAACTGAAGATATGTTTGAGAATGAGATTTTAATTTTTTATGAAATGTTAAGAATGGTTAGAATTTTAATAGAAAAAAATTAAACCTTATTCTGCCTTATCTTTTCCTAGATACGAAAGTGGAACACAAAGAAGAATGTTTGTGATGTGACTGGAGAAAGCTACCAAATATTAACTTTAGTATATAGATGCAAGGTTCTTAAAGCTCTCCAGTCTTACTGAAATTCATAGAAATTAAGAATATTCATATCTTTGAAAATGAGTGGTTTCCTAAGGATAGACTGAGGAGAGGAGGGTTGAAATCAGATTGTTTGTGTGTTGTTTTTTCTCTTAGAACGTTGTGCTGTGATTTTTCTTTTTTTTTTTTGGTCTTCAATTGAAGAAGTGTAGGGTAGACCAGTACTACTAACAGCATGTTCTGATCTGCTGATATCATAATTTGAGATAAATCTTTCTCCTAGTCCATTCCTTTTTGCCCCACATGGAGAACTTTTCAATCACCTTGAAGGAATTCTGCTGTCTCTGTTTCTTTAACTACTTTTTGTTTGTTTTTGTTTTTTGTTTCTTGCTTTCTAGTTCTTTTGACCATAATTAGAAATGTACTGGGAAGCAAATATGAATTTGCTTCTCCTCCCTGAGGCAGACCATTTCCTGGAAGCAAGTAATGTGGATGTTTTTTCCTGTAGATATCAATAAAGACATAGATGAGGAGGGATGACTTTTGTCTTTGAAGGTCAACCTTAGTCCAGCTAAGTCAGCCTTAAACTACACTGTAGACATACATATTCCTTAGAGTTATTTTAATGTTAGAGCATGAAAAGCTTAATATATCTTGAAAACAGCCTTCAAAAATACAAGAACATAGGACAAAAGGAAGATAGGAATCGTATAAGTCACAAACTCTAGGGCTTTTCCATTGCAGAAAGCCTCATAAAAGTCCTCTCATTTGAAACTCCATCTTAAAATAAATTGGAATTTTTCAAATAATTGCTTAGTGGTTTTTTTTTTCTTTCTTTTTTTTTTTTTTTTTTGCTCTCAGACTTGAACCATGTGAATAATGTAATAGGAATATGTGGAAATATTATTAAAACTAACTGTAAAATTGCATTTATGTTTAATATAAAAATATGTAGCCAACAAAGAAAAAAGCCTTGATTATTCTTATACAATCCTAAATAGTTATTAAGGTGCTGAACCTTTTAATAAAGAACAAGATTATTTTTAGAGCAAACTCAAAGTAACAAAACCCCTTTAACAAATTATCCGTAGGAGATTGTTAGAGTTTTAATCGGTTTCCTGTACTTAAACTCATTTTCTCAGCATGATGTACACTATCTGTGGGAGCTTTTCATAAGAAATTCACACTATGATTACAGCAGCAGCTATTTCAAGTAAAAACATTGTGAAATATTACTATTGTTTGGGCAGTTGGAACTGAAATGATTGAGTGAAGGATGATAGTTATGCTGCGGGCTAATTACATGGCTAATGTCTTTGCTTTACATATCAATAGATACTTCTAGAGATGAGCAATAACTGAGACTCCATTATTAGTCCAATACAATGCACTTAAATTAGCCGCCATTTATGAATACTATTAAAATAAAAGCTTGTTAGTGCTTAGTGATGTTGCACTTCATACGTTTTTTGTTTTCAGTCTGTAGATATTGCATATGATAGACTAGGGAGTTTTGATATAGAGAAAATATTTTTAAAATATTTTGCTATTAACTACGTATTGATTAAAACCACATTTCTTTCCCAATGAAGTATGAGATCACAAAAGGTCATTAGAACAATAGAAAAGAAGCATTAAAGCTAAATGTTACCTTTGCAAATGCAGTAAACTGACTAGCAGACTGTTACATCAGTGAGAAGTTTCATTGCCAAATGCCAAAGCTCATTGGTGCAATGTTAATAGATGCTTGGTCTCAATTTCATAGCTGCTTAAGGAGCTATTTTACTTGGAAGAAAAGCAGATTTTATGTTAAGCAAGATATTGTCTCTTTGGCATTGCTGGTGATTTCAGTGTGTGGGGAAAAAATGTACAGGAATGTCATAGAGGCAGCACACAGATGAAAAACAATTAGGTTTTGCTGACAATATGCCTCTTCTAGTGGCAGCTTAACTATTTAAACACAAAGATTTAAAAGGTGGGATTAATTATAAATCCCTATTAATCACAGAGTTCTCGTAAGACTGTTTCCCCCTCCCTTCTCTGCTCTTGGACAGCACTGTGCTTATCGTACAGGATACTTCACATCTTTTGACAGTAACATTGAATGCAATGGTGATATCCAGAACTGATTAATATTTGGTGACAGTAGGCTTTTCTTTTTTTTTTTCTTCACTTACTTACACAACATCTAGTCTTCTATAATCTAAAATTTATAGACCGAACTATCCATCTTCAACACAAATATAGTTTTGCTGTGCTATATTGCTGTGGAAGCTAGGAAAAAAGCAAGAATTGAACAGTCAAATTTCAAAATGCTGTCAAAAGCAAATGCTTAGAAATATGTTACTTAATTAAGAGGAGTATGTTTATAGCAAATGCTGAATTTCATTAGATGTCAACTTGCCTTAGGAATAAAGAAGATGGAAATATCTAAGATGCATTTGAAGAAAGGCAGTAATGTATTTCCCTTGCTACCTATTTACCTATATTAGGCAGGAAAAGGATCAGTGAAGTAAAACGGCCAAAATAATTGCTCCATGAAACAATACAAAGGAAGGAAAGATGTGTACAGTGAGCACATTCAAGTGATGGAGAAGGACTGTGAACCCTTCTTTAAAGAAACTGAAATTTACATGCAAAATTTACTATAGGTGTAGTTCACACGCTGTTATTTAAATGAATTCTTCACTGAAGACTAGAAGAGCGGAGAGATAATTAAATTACCTTTGTAATATAAATTTTGATCAGTTCTTGCATTCTGTGTTGTTTTTTTTTTTTTCCACACTGGAAGAGATGTTTCAGGCAGCAAGGCTTCAGAGATGTTCAATGTTTGCTGGTTAAATGTTTGCAATTATGATCATCATGTTTCACTTGTGGAAGTTGATATCACTTGTGGATGTTAATATTAGTCGATTTCATTCTGTTTCTTTACATAAATTATATTTAAGAGATGGATTTTGGTTTTAATCAGCTTTGTGTCTCAGTTATAAATAAATATGTCTTGCTAAGATTGAAAGACTGAGTTTTTGAACCTCCTCTGATTACATTCCTAGGAAATGTTTTTTAACAACCAATGAAGTAGAAGGGAAGTATGCCAGCATGGCACCAAGTTGGAGAAGATCTTATTTATAGATAAAGTTTTTTTTTTCAACTAATAAATTCCAGTAAATGAAGAGGGAAAAAGATGTCACTAATAGAACTGATTATGCAGTTTACTGTATGTACATCTACCTAATTTTTAGGCCATTTATAGCAGTCCAGTCACAGTACTTAATTCTTTGACAGGTGGAGGTGGTATGTTTTGTGGCCTATGCTTATTAATTTACATCTGCATGACACTAACTTCACTAACTAGTTTCTTCTTTTAAGCCACAGTAAAAAAAAAATGTGAGGCACTGTTTTATTGTGTGCTTCGCAGTTTTTGTTATCTACATACAATTCCTTTAAGATATTTTTGTAGTAAAATTAAATAATTTGATTGCCTCCAGAATCCCTTCTTAGATGAAAATAGAGTGTAGTATCGTTCTGGAACGTGCGATAAAACTTCAAGGAATTTCAAATGTGGTCACAATTATGCATATTGTCAGAATAATGGAATATGTAATGAAAATTCAGTCTCTCTCTCTCTATATATTTTTTTCCTGTCCCAATTATGTTTTCAAACACATACCTATCTACCTCTTCTTATACTTAAGAAAATCATAATTCCCAAAATTTTACGCAGCTTTTGGTAAATTCTTGAGTTGTATAAGTGTTTTGCATGTTCAGAAATGTTTTTGAAAAATAACAAATTCAATGTGAGGCTTAAATTTGTCCAAACTGTTTTTTCTGACAATATTGCCAATGATGTGTGTTATGTTCATTTTAAGTTACCATTTTGTTACTATCCTTCCCATGTGATGCATGTTTGGAGAGTATTATTGTTACTGCTTTGTTAAGTAGTGATTAGTGATCCATTCTTTTAAAGGGTGCAGTGCTTAAATTCATTACTGGATGAAGTTCTGCACATACCAAATTTTGTGTGCTGTATTACAACCTTCTGATATTGCATTCATGGAAAAGAAAGTGATGTTCCACATCAGAGGTGATTGTAGCAGTGCAATTTGCCTCTACCTGTTTAGTGAACAATTTGCCGTCTTGTTATTTAAAGAGCAGCTCAGATATCAGTATTTTTATACTTTGTCTATCAGCTTTGGGAATCAATTCTAATTTTTTGTTTGTTTGTTTGTTTGTTTTTTAGATCTATTGCCACTGTACAATGAATACCAGAATGAATATGACATTACACTGATTATATCCATCTCTTCTGTGAAATATTTTCAACATCCCAATTCAAAGGATTTTTTCAGAATATTTTATTGTGATAAGAGACTCAATCTTTGTGTGGCAGAACATTAGATAAAGCCCCTGGCCAGCTTCTCATTAAAGCATCCATTTAGCATCCATTTAATGACACACAACAGTATAGAAGTGTCTTGCATGAACAAGTAAGAAAGTGTCACATCAGCTTCTTAATATAAAGGAGTGTTTTGTCTTGGGAAATAGTGTATTTTCTTACAGAACAATAATATGTGTTATTTATTTCCCATGCTTCAGAAATACATTGGCAAGTCATATTGGCAAACATTTCTCAGGAAGTCAGAAATGGACAGTCAAGGATTTGATCTTTGTCTCCATTTGATCAATGCTATTGGCTATTTCAATGCCATAGACTGTTCTTGGATTTCTTACATCTTGTAATGCTCCAGAGCAAGACAAAGTATAGGTTTTCACTTTTCTAACATCACATTCAGTAGGATTACGATCTGTCAAGTCATCAAGGCATTACTCAGACATCAGACTGATAAATGCAGCTTTGATCTGGCAGTGCTGTTACTCACTGCTCTTAGCCCTTTAGGCTGACAAACTCAAGGCCTTTAACCTTTTTCATATGTTAGTTTTTACATCCTGTTAGTCTTCTTGGTGACCTTCTGCAGATTTTCAATGCCTCTTATGAACTGTGAGGAACCAAAGCTGAACATATAATTTCTGGTTTGGCCAAACAAATACTGAGCTGAGTCAGATATTTCTTTTTCATTCAATTTCATATTATGAAGAATCTTGTTAATTGGTTAAAGTTGCGTATACTGATTAGCTCTATTTTAAACACTTCTCACAAGTAAATTTTGAAGGAGTTTGTATTATATCATTGCCATTTCTTAGATGGGAAGATAAGGCATATGATGGTGAAATAATATTTGAAAGGTCATCTCACACACTGAATCTGAGAAGAATCCAGGTATTGGTTATATCTAACTGCACATAGAATAGGTGTTAAACTATGTGAAAAATGAGCCATTCTTCTGACTTATTTGCAAAAAAATTTTTTTTCAGAGAAATCTCACACAGATAGTTGCTGCAGAATAGCCTGAAATCACAAGGATCTTTTTGCTTCAGGAGCAAGTTGCTATATGAGTTCCTATCACATCAGATTTACTTTATCTTGTTGCTTTACTTGCTAACTCAATATTTTAAAAAATTTAACATACAAAGTATGGCCTCATGAAGGCCTTCTCAGAAAGCCTTATAATGTCTAAGAAATAGTGACAATTTAACAGTTGCTGCTAGCCTTGCCTGTGTCTTAAAAACATTTTCCATAAACTGCATAGATTCAAGATTAAATTCTACTTTTATAATACACTGAGATATGGGAAAGAAATATCCACACACAGTACTTCATAAGATTGACTGCGAAACTTTGCTTTGAATTATCGATGTCATTTTGGCGAATTACTTTGCTTAAAATAGAAACAGGTCACATGGATTATAATAAAATTCTAAATGCATTAGAGACAAGTACTGAATGAAGCAGCACCCTACAGAAATATACTTGTCTACAGAAAAATAATTAGTTTCTGATTGACCAGAACTCAGCCTTCTGGACTGCATTGTAATGCAGCATGGGGAAAACGAATGTGGAACACTATGTTCATTGCACTGTAGTCCCTTTTCATGGATTGTAAACCACATCCTATCGCTTCTTAAACTGAGAAAATAGAAACATCAAAACCAATGTTAATAAATTTTTGACTTGCTCTTCCTTTCCCCATTGTATTGTTCCTGGAGAGGTATAAATTATTTACCTTGGTAATTTGAAGGAGTGGATGTATAAGTCTTTTTCTAGCTTTTCATGCACTGTTTTTGGTTCTTCTTCATGATCAGATGGGCAGAAAGCCCAAAATTTCCTCTAAGTTCCATATTTAATATGAACCATGTTTTCTGATGTACACAATTTTAGTCATTGTCATTTCTGAATTTATCTCATTCTTGCAGAAGGAATTGCCATTATTAATGGAAAAATTACTGTAACAGTGAGCAGAGACTGTGACTACCATATATAGGTCAAATGACTACTTAAAAAAGTGGAACAGAACTTAGATAAAGGAGAGAGGAATAACAATAGGAATTAGCTTTGATGGTGGTCACTTGTGGAAAAAATGCTTAGATTGTTGAAAAGTATTGTCAATAAATATAAATATGTTGTCCTCAATAAGATGTATGTAGTACTGCTGAAATAAAGTCCGTTTTCAGTGGGGGGGGGGGGTTGAAACGATGGGATCTTTGAGGTTCTTTTCAACTGAGGCCATTCTATGATGAGGGTAAAAGAAACCTACAGAGGGTAGGATGCCAAATGTACCTTATTTTATAGAGTTATGATACCAGGTAAATTTCGTTTATGCAGCGTACTAGCTTTTCTAGGAAACAAACTGCCCCTAGGATTCAAGAGAAATCCTAACCTCTCATTGTCTTTCCCTTAGGTGCTAGAGATGTCACTAAAGGCAGTGGAACCTACCTAAACATCACATCTACTGATAATCTCAGGCTTTAGCCCAAGAGTCAGGCTTAGTGAACTCAGGGCATTGGTACAGCTACAAGTGCAGGTGCTTCCTCTCAAGAAATGACACTAAGTAGATGAAAGAAGGTCAGGGGAGACAAGCACAGGCAGGCTGCAAAATGACATTACTGGCAGAATTATTTTCTTCATTTTTTAAAAAAGGTCATTCCAATGCTATCTTCAAAAAGAAGTATGGAGATTAAAGAGAAAGGAAGCAGTGTTTTCATTTTGCCATTACAGGGTTATATGCAACAAACTGTTTTGCAAGAAAACCTATCATATGTTTTGTATTCTATGTTTCATAAACAAAGAACACTTGCATGTGGCTTTTTTTTTCATACAGAAAGCAAGAGTATAATCCAATAATCTATGATCATATTTCCACACTTTAAAAACTTACTTAGAATCTCCATTGAGTGAATATTTTTAGAATGGATGTTTATGTGTATGGCAGTATAATTACTGATAGTCTTTTTGGAGCTATTTATATTACAATGTCTTTCAGCCTGAAATTTCCACATTTCAATGGATTTAAGTCTTCTGGGTTGTCAACTGTGACTGAAACTTAGAGACATCTATCTGTATTTAATTGTTATACTATTAGGCTTTAATATATGAGTGCCACGAGGCTGGTCACTAACTGACGGCTTATTTCTTTCCTTATATGCACTGTGCTAGGCATTTTGATATTTTTGTTTTTATTTTGTGTAGTGATACAGAAAAGACAAACATTTCCACAGAAAAGTTGTAAAAATTAGTTCAGAGAAAAGTTGACATTACTTGTCAGTAGTTTTTATGATGAGTTCCATACCAAGTAGTGTGCTCAGCAATTAAGTAAATATATGTTTTTCCAATTTTCTAGGAACAGCACGATTTTATATTAAGGAACTGCACTTCATCTGGTATTTAAGAGTACTTTAGGAAAGTGAGTAACTTATTTCCATTTCATAGATGGTATGTTTGAAGCAGAGGGTTCTGTTTACTCATAGTTACACATATTGAATAGTAACTTGGGAAGTGTGTCCTTTGATGCCTACATATCTATCTACTGTTTTCACAAGAGAAAGGTGTTTTCTTAAAATGGTAACATGCAATGACCTATTTTTAAGGTATACTGTAAATTCAAAGTCCTTACAAAATTATAAGAGCTCTTTAAAGACATTTCCATTATTCTTTTTTTCTGAGTAACTTTACTAATATTTCCAGGAAGGTGAGGTGGATTTCTGTGGCTTGTCTTTTTGTGCAGGAGATAGGACTATGTAGTAAAAAGTCTTTTTTTTTTTTTGATAAAAATATTTCTGCTTATTGTTACAGTAGGTTATGTTCAATATGCTATATTTAGACTGAGTATCTTCAATTCCAGAGTATTCCTTAGTTGCTTTGCTGCACTCTTCATGTATGTGGGCAGTAGTGTTTAAAAACAGACAGATTACATTTACTGTACTCTGTGTGGCACAGAATGATTATAAACTAGGAATTGTACTCCTGTAATGAAAAACATAACTTCTGAACACTGAAAATGTTCCTCTGTTTAATGTCTGAACCGACATGCATGTGTGAAATTAATAATCACTTAAATTTTGAAAATACAGGGAAAATTACAATATAATGATGGAAAGTGATGCAATTGAAAGTATTGGCAGGAAGAATAATAGCTTTATTTGACAGTGTTTTGACATCACTGATGTACTATTGTCACTGGAGACCTTCCATTCAGTGTTTATGATAAACTATTTAAATCCATATTATCCCCAAAGAATCACAAACATTGAAAAGTTCTGATGTGTGATAGTCTCTCACTAACTGTGAGTTGACATGTTGATTGTTCTTTCATATCTGGGATTTATGAGAATACTGTTTAAATAGTATTCACCAATACTAATGAAGTACGCGCAGTTGGCAAAGGAGATACGGGTGTTTGGGAATTGATTAGTATGTAAAGAAGCAAGTTAGATTATCTACTCCATTTTGTACAAAGTGAAGGAAAGCAATTGCAAGTTAAAATATACCTACAGCAATTCCTGTATTAAACTAATCTGAAGTTTATCGTCACCTAATAGACCAATATTATAGATCTCTATCCAAAAGACTTTTTGGAACCTTAAACTTCAAAATCTCTATTTTGAGAAATGCACATAATGGTTATAAATGTACAAAATTTTTATAGAGCTCTATCAATTGTTATTTTTTCCCAAAGAGAGAAGATAATCAGATCTAGCAGATGTAGGGAAAAGTATAACAGAGAAGCAGTGGAAAAAACATACCTTGGGAAAATGATAGAAATCTGTGGTCACTGCAACTGTCTACTAAAATACTTACTGGGTCAGAGCATCTATTTCTGGGCAAGCCTGCAGTTTTAATGTGGTCTTCGGTGGTATGCAGTTCACGTACTCCAGGATGATAAAGAGTAAGGGAAGGCAACTTTCTTTTCTATTGTCTTGTGCCCCTTTGAGTTTTCTTTGGGTTGTTGGCTCTGTGTAGCACAATTTCCTAGTCATGGTAGAAGGACTGGGTCGGGATGTAACATCCTCATCAGGCTTCAAATTGCTTGTTGAGGTATCTCATATCAGCAAATTAGCATATGTCCAGTCTTAGACCTGTACAATGTAGCGTAAAAGACCCTTGAAGAAATATGGGCTTCATGGAAAGGACACTGCCAAGACTGTCAGCTGCCAGTCAGCAGAAACAGTTTAGTATAGAAAAGCCTCCTGAAAATGGGCTGCAGTCTTTTTCTAATCCCTTCGACTGTTGTCTATAATCTCATCTCAGGAGCCCAAATGCACAATGATGTTAGAAAACAGTAAGGAAAGAGGAAGTTCTCCTTCTATACTACAAAGCCTAATGAGTAAATTCTCTCCAAATATATTATACAATATTGGTTGAATATGAGAAAACATAGGTTAGAGTTTGAGAATAGCACGCTGATAAAAATTTCCATATGTGGTGATAAAATTTGCAGGAGTTTATTTCTTGCAAAAAATGTGTATATCTAGTTCTTAAAGCCGCTGCATCTTGGCTTTATTTTAGATACTTTTCTCAATCCCTGCCAAATACTTCTTGTTGGGTTTACCAAACAGGATTAAAGGTATCAGTATACACGAAGATGTGCAAGAAAATTTGGTTTGCTAATGCATATTGTCTCAGGAAAATGGGCTCAATTTCTTCATTTAGTTCACTAGTTACTATGTTTCTGGTAAATATTTCAATCCTAGGCATAAAGAAGCAGATGGGAATAACACTTGAGGGTGCCAGGATGTGTGGGAGAGGAAAGGACTGTTAAATTATGAAAAGGAATTTAGTATTCAAAAAGAATAGTCTATGTGAGGAGAGAAGTGGACAGGACAAAATCAAGGGCAAGAATTAGAGTGTATAATGTGAGGAAGGAAACAGAAGAAAAGTGAAAGAGGAAACAGTAGACTCCAAAAATCAGTTAGATGAATAAGTTTTCTGTAGTGCTTTGGAGCAAAAAGGAATCACACTATATATGAGAAAGCTATCAATGGATGGAGAGCTGTGTCAATGTTCCTAATCTGCTTCCTGTGTCCTTTTTTGTTCTCAGCGAGCTTGTATCTTTTACACCATACCATGGAGACATACATACAGTGGTTTTTATTCCCAGAGAATAAGACTCACAGGTTATTATGGGACAGGTTATTAATGCAACACTCATAGTAAAGCAGGTTTCCACAACTTTTCTTTTCAGACTGTTAGAAATAATGGTCTAATTCAAGGTAGAACTTACAAATGGCTGTTTTCTGCCTGTTTTTGCAGTGAATTGTTTTTGTTTTTGCTTGTTTGTTGGGTTTTTTTTTTCCCCAAAACCAGCACGTTGTTGCTTTCTTGTCTTCCTGACGTATTTATTTATGCAGATTTGAATTCTTCAAAACCTTTATTTCTTCACACTTCACAGGACCCGCTGAGCCCCATGTGTTCGGTTAGCTCCTGTCCATGGTGCTGAAATCTCTGCCCATCTCATCGCGGCTCTGTAAGAGCTCTCTTAATGGCAACCAGAGTGCGTTCAGCGCAGCATCATCCTAATCTGCTGCCTTTAACATGCCCTGTCCCTTGGAAAAGCTCTTACTCTTGACAGCTTCTGACATCCTATATATAATAGAAATAAAACAGGAGCTGACATTTTGCAACATTATAAATAAATACCTCATACTGTGAGTGATACACGAATGTTGTATTCCTTTAAATTGTAGAAGATGAGGCTTTTAAAGTATTTTACCACTGGCATTTTTTTTTTTTCCTGTAACGTGGGGCTTAGACTATAGGCTAAGGTATGTTAAATAAATTTCTCAAGCTCTAATGACATCTATTAAAAAAAAAAAAAGTTGAATTGGAACTGGTGACCTTGTCATTGCAGACACTGCAAAATTTATTTTACAGTTTCCTCTACCAGCGTTAGTAAGAAAATTTTTGTGAAGGCTGGAAAAAGAAGCAGCCACCAGTGTGTTAATTTAAATGTATATGTTTTCGTGTCCAGTCTTATGAAGATAATTCCAGCACTCAAGCACAATTTAAATAATGATAAACAGAATAGTATCTAATAATAAGCCTTTCTGTTCATTGACATAAGTAAGGTTAAGATATATTTTAAAAGTATCAAACAGAATTACCTGTGCAGAATAATTTTAGTTTGCAATCTCCAAATTTTCTTTTTTTTAAATGACAACCTCTTATTCTTCTCAGAGTATTACTGCAAGCTACTTTAAGCACCCTATCATTAATCCTGAAATATGTATATGTCTTCCTGTATTGTTAGTCAGATGAATGTTTTTTAGCTCTTACGATCATCTGTAGAAAATTACAACTTTGAGAGAAATATTGATATTGTAAATTCACAAAATATAATATGATCTCAAGTGCAAAAATATAATTGCCTGCTATTATAGAAAAAAATGGATTTGATTTTCAAAAAATACCTTAGGGAACCGTGGAACAAATGCTCCCTAAATTTGAATTTGAATTTAAGCACCTAATTTGTGTAATCTTTGCAATCCCTCCATCTATTAGGTGTCTACAGTCTGGCGGGTACGTATCTGGGATTTTGCCAGAGAGGCTTTTTCTGTGCGTTCATTTCACTGCACATCCAGAGCTGCCTAAGTTATGTGCAAGAATTTACAACCCTGGCTCCACTCAATGCAATCTGTATTCTGAAAATATTCACTCTTTCAGTATTTCTTTCAATCAATTTAAAATGGGGGCCTGTATCTTCTCTGATCTATATCTCATAACTAAATGATCTTAGGGGAAAGCATGTCCATTCAATATTCCTTGTGTTGCAGTATCTCTCATTTCTGCAGCCTCTTCAGTCAGTGACTCCCTGCTGAGAACTGCTAAAGCACATGGCCTTTTCCGACATTTCTTTGGGGAGCTGTCTTCCTCTACCTCTACCTGAGGTATATAAGCCTGCTCCTTAGGTGCAACACAGTGCCAAAATCCCTTGGTGGTTTCAAACTTATAGTCTGAATTTAAGGAAAAATTGCATGCCCAGTTTTCTGGGCATTTGTCAGTATCCCAGGCATTAGAACAGAGCCTCCTAGACAACAGTTGCATCTAACAGTGCTTTACAGCCATTAAGCTGAATTGGAAAAAACCTTCGTAATTATATTTGGTACTCTTCAAATCTCCATTTTCCACCTGGGCAATTGTTCTGTGACTAACTGTTTTTTGTAAATCACTTTTCCCATTTTTGTTCTCTCCTGGAAATAATGAACAAAACTTGTTCATTTTCCTTCTTACTTCAGAAAACCCTAAGTGTAACCATGATCTAAGTACTCTGATCCTTATTCTACTGTATATTTCACTATTATAAGATGTGGAGATACTGTTTTTACTTAATTTCATAAAGAAAACCAGTAATTTGGTGAGGGAAAAGTAATAGATCTGTCCAATAGCAGGTTTTATAACTTTTATTGAGAGAAATCCTAAAATTCCCATCCTTTACTTCCTCAGGACAATCTCTTTTAACTTGAATGAGATAATACGGCTTATGCTATTTTGTGAAGTACTTTGAGATCTATGGTGAAAAGGATTTAAATATTATTGAAAGGGAAATTTGAGTTCAATTTAAGTAAGGAACTTCAGGATCCGGTTTGTGGAGACTGCTCATTTTTCACCATGTGCCCCTTTGTCTTCATAAATTCTTCTTTTGTTCTTTTGTTACAATGTGTGGTAAATTAATTTAATAATCAAGTAGAAGTGTGTAGGAGTGATAGCTGTGGCTGGCCTAGGAGCAGGGGCTATCTTCTTGCTCTTGTACACAATCTGGTGTTTAGTTTTCTTGCCGAGTTACTTGTTTAAATAGTTCAATTTGACTTGTGGCTGCAGCATTGCAAGGGAAATACAGTTTCTTGATGTTAAATAAAAATATCCTTAAGTAACAGTTCATTTATTAGCTATGGCCATTTAGTCTAGAACTTCAGTGGAGAAGTCCAATAATATAGGTTACAAGTAAGATTTCTGCTTATAAACTTAGTCAAATTCATGAAACACAAATTATAGAACTTATACAAATAATAAATAATTTCATGAAAATACAGGCATGTATTTTGAGAGAAAATGATAAATGACATGGAAATACAGATGGAAAAAGTATAATCATATCTGTTTCCTATTGATTTTTATTGAATTAGTCTTAACTACCACTTAAGCATTTTGTAATCTACTAAAAATGCTTTTATAGTGTAGAAATTTCATTTTATGATTTGGATGTAATGCAATCAAAACATTTAGGCTAACATCTTCATACTGGGAAATTTAATCCACCTATTTTTATATAATGCTTTTTGATTAAAGATAGTATTTCTGATACAGCTATCTAATTACACATGTGCCTTGAAAGAAAAATCATTTATGTAATAAGACAGTATTAATTGTTTGCTAATGTTCAGTGACTAGAAAATAAACCTGTGGAAAACTATGTTAAATTTAAGTGATCTTGGAATATACCTTGATGCGAAAAGGATATACTCCCACTGTCTTTGTTGTTTGTGGAACTCAACATCAGTTTGTCACTGAAACAACTGATATGAATTTTCTCCATAAAATCTATAACTAACATATAACTGGAAGATTAGGACCACCTATTTCTTGTTAATGAAGCATCATACTCTCAGCCATTTTGGAGAGGAGGAGGAAGAGGAGGTGTAGCTTGCTGTATAGGTAGGGTAGATATCTGGAGGTGGATACCGTAAGAGGAAAACACATATAATTCAGGTACAGGTGAAGTTGCCAAGGAAGAAAGGATGTGCTAGTAACACAGTGAAGTGCAACTTCAATGTCCAAAACTTGTTTTATATGGTGCTGATGAGAGCATTTCCTCATGTAGGCTGTGGCTATTTAACTTATGTCTCTGCGCTGTCTGCCATGTATTGGATAACCATTTCAGACTGAATTAACTTAAAAAAAAAAAAAGATGACTTCTTTTAAAAACAGTTGAAAATGTTTAGAATCAGTTTTGCTTTCTATCATGGGTTTGGTTGACTCAATCAGAATTTCTGCTCTAGGTATTGATAGAGGAGGAAAATGCGGTTCTGACTACTGCAGCATATTGCTGTATACTGACTTCAAAGGTATTGTGTCCTGGATGCAACGTTCATGCTGGGAGAAGCATTTGGGTTCTTAAAATGTTCTGGGCCTAGCAGCTGCTTGGCGGTCATATAGAGGTATCAAAGAGATCTTTCCTCTTTCTTGTTTCCTTTTTTTTTTTTTTTTTTTAATAATAAAAAAGTATCCTCTGTATAAAATAGGTGTAACATGTCAGTATTTAATGAAAAAGAAAAAAAAGAACTTTCTGTCTCTTGTTATTGTTAAAGAATAACACTTTTTAGAAGGAAAAAAATAGTTTCATTAGTGCCTTCTTTCATAGGACTGCAGGGTTTGGTGACAGTGGGAGCTTTACATGGAGATACTTAACATATATGCAACAGGAAGATTGGTTCTGTGAAGTGTGCATGTTTTTAATTGTGTAAGAACAAAATAGGAAAGAGATAATCCAATGTATATATATAGAATAATCCTAAAATACATATTTGTGTACTTTGCTTCACAAAGATATTGTTGCAGAACTAAGGCTAATGTAACTTTGTAAGTGCTGTTCTATGCTTTGTATTCAGAATATTTTCTCTTATCTTTATTTAATACATATTTAAATACCATACTTAAATATTTAAATGCTACACTTAAATCTAAATAATTAAGGTAGTTGAATAAATTTAAATTTTAATATTTAAGATATTTAAATGATATCTTTATTTGCTCAACCCAGCTTTTTATCTCAAATTTTAGGGAGTCTATTTAGCTGTGAAGAAACAAATAGTCTGTTTCTGAATGTTTTCCATTAAAAAAAAAAAAGCAAACAGAAAATCATCCTGAAATGAGAGAAGGTTTACATTCTTGTACAGAAAGTAATCAGTACATTCTTCTAAAATAGAATGTTTATTTCAAAAAGACAGGTATATGAGTGTATAAATGAGCTCTTACCTTGCACTGAATCAGCTGCTGTGCTGAATTGCTAGGGAATTAAGTTTTAGCAGATCAGTACACACTAGCTAAATATAACCTTAAAACTTCTCTTTAGTGTTTCAACTTAGGAGATGCAGAAAGGTTATAGGGCTAATGTACAATACAGGGTTTATATGTAAAGCAACATAAATTCTATCGCAAAGATAGTTTAAATCATAAGAGTCTTTCTATTGACTTGGATGGACTTTGGATTGAGCTCAAAATGAATATTTTTGCTTAAGTAAATAAGAAACATATGGTAGACAGCTGATTCTCTTTCTGTTGTTTGTTCAGTTAACAGCTTCTTTAGAATCACTACATTTATTATTGAAGTATATAGATTACGGATCAAATTAAATAATTTTCAAATTGCCTACTCATATTTATTGGATTATCGAGGACAAAGTGAGTAAATTAAACTCTGAGATTGGTGACTAAGATAACTTCATTTAGAATATTCATCCTTCAACACTGAGGATCCTTTCCAGAGATGGGCATTTTTTAATTAGTAAACTCAACTATTGAATCATAGAAGATATTTAAAAAGAAATTCTTAAAATTCTTAATCTAAGTTGTTATTTAGTAAATATTTACTTTGTGCCAGCACAATTCATTTTTTTCATGGAGTTTACAGGTGCAATAAATCTTTTTCTTGCATCTACAATACATTAAAGACTCTTCTTCATGAAGATTGCTTATTTCTGATTCTTTTTTTGCCTATGGCTGCTATTACAATATGGCATTGGCTGCTGATTGTCTTCCAAAATAGATTCTCATTTGCTCAAATATTTCTTCTATGTCTAACAGAGTATTTACTCGCACAATGTGTCTCCGGTCATAGTGGCTGTAGGCTAGTGCCTTCTGCAGAGTGACTGCATGTCTTAGTAGGTAGATATTTTTCTACATGATGAAGATGACAGCTGTTATCTTCTTTCAACCTATTACAGCATATTAAATATGCCAACAGTAAACCGAGGTGCACTCTTAACCATTTTTGTTCATCATTTTTCCCCATTTTGTGTTTATGCTGTTGAAAGATTCTTGTTTTGTTTTTAGAACCATTTCATATCTCAGTTGGTTTTGTTTTCCTCTCTTTATTGTACTTTGTTGATCTCTTTCTTTTTTTCCCATCATTTCTTTTTATTCTCAGTTTCATATCAGAACCTCAGTGCCATTCAAGATGATGCCATACCTTTTTGTCTGCCTGTATATGTCATTCCTGCTAAACCTATTGTCTATTTAATATCTGCATCTTCAGTTTTTCTTGTCATGCTCTGCTCTTTCTTGTCCTAACCTTTCAGTCTTCTCCCTCCTCTCTTCCAGGACACACTACGTTTCAGGCTTCATATTTCATGCTGCATTTATAGACAGCAGATCTCTGCTTGCCAAAGCTTGCAGCTTCACTTGCCTTTTGTGATCAGTTCAGAGAACCAAAGGCTCTGATGTATTGTGGGGGAAGTTTTACTCAAATTCCATTCATATTCCATTATCATATTGCTGACACATGGATGGAAGCATTCTTTTTTTTTGTTAAGCCTGAGCTATGCCAAGACACTGGAAGTCAATAGATACACTGCTGTGTCTTAAGTCAACAATGAGGTATTTTTACAGGTTTGAAATATTTTCACTCTTAACTAAACCAAGAAAATCATGTGAATGAACAGAGTCAGGGGCTTCCCCCCCCCCGAATATTTTGATTACAGAATCACCAAGGTTGGCAAGTTAATGATGTCAAATATGTAGAGTTGTAAAACCTGAGGCCATGGTCAAGATTGAACAGCAAGATTCACTACTTTGCAACGTACAGATTTACCAATCTATGGGAAGACTTTGCTCTGTCTTTGCCCTGTAAAAAGCATCTGTGATGTATGGGTGCATAAAGAGGTTTTAGACTGGAATAATGCACTAGACTTTGGGGGAAACTGTGCCAAATAGCAAGCATTTATCTACTTATAGTTTGTTTTCATCCTCTGATATGGCTTCAGTATTGTTATTGTTGGCAGCATGGTTTGTGCTGATATCACTTCAAGTCTGAGACAAGATGAGGGGACTAGACTGACAGAAGAAACATAACTGCATATAAATTCAGTTTGTTTTTCAATTCATCTGTAAATATGAATGTTGGAATTCAGCAAATACATTATGACTAAAAATGTAGAAACCTACACTTAGATTCCTCCCTGCGGACACAGTTTGTGTTTGCATCTGCAAAGTGTACACCCCTGGCTTGGACCTGTAATTATTTTCTTTCGCTACATCTCTGAACTGAAATGTGAGTGCTAATTGAAATGCTTACACTGCTTTGTTTTCTTGTTGGTGTAACTGTAATTCACACCCACTTAAAGAGAAGTTGATGTTGAGAATCTGCTATGTGAGGCAGTGTAAGTTTTTTAAGGATGTATGTTTTGTCTTTTGCTAACAAAGACAAGCAATCAAATTCACTGAGATATAGATAATCTGAAGAGATGTGAGAGTTTAAATTTCTTCCCCTCCCATACATATTGACTTGGTGGAGATATAAGCAGTTTGTTTAAAACCTCGATTGTAACTCAGTACCTATCATAGAATATTAAAAAACTAACTAGAGGGGCAAAGAGCTCATTGGCCAAAAGAAGTCTAAACAAAACTGTCCAGAAAATTGAGGCAACTCATAGAGGTCATCAGCAAGTTTGACCCCTGGGCAGCCTCAGAGGCAAGTTTGGCAACAGCAAATGTAGATGCAGGAAAGAGGCTGCAAGAAATATGGCTGGAGAGTCTCAGGGGATGGCTCTGCCATGGCTCCAAGGAAGTATTTGCTGTAGTATGGGTCTTATATCTGCCAAATGGGTGTCTAATGTTATGTGCACAGTGGGCTTTGGTTTCAAGACGATTATAAAAAGTAATACCACTGTTTTCCATAACAATGCATACAACATGCTGATTTAACTGTATAATACTATAAAAAAAAATGTAACTACATTTTGCCTACAATTATTTTCCCTTTAGTGGTATGCTCAGTGTCCCCAGGAGGAGATCTGCACAGGCTGGGATGGAATGTAGCCATATAGTGAATTTTAAAAGCCTGACGAGTTGGCAAATGCTATTCAGAGTAAATGTTAATATTTATATCATTATCAATTTTATTTGGTCATTTCAACATATATTTTTTTTTTTCTGCCAGGGTGGTTTGGGTCTGAATTTCAAGCTTTGTGTTTTTTAACAATGCTAATATGAGTATAATTCTTGTATTCATGTAAATGTATACTCCTGTATAAATACTATCAGTAACATATTTACAAAGTGTAAAGTCTGAGTTTAAATGAAACAGTGGGAATTTATCAGCAAGTGGGGCTTCTCCTAGTGAAGGCAGCAGTTCTGTATATGTTTTGCTACAAATTTTTATTCAGTGAGAACAGAAGAGTTTGAAGAGTGGAAATGCGGGTTTCAGCTCAAAATGTGAAAATAGATGACAAATCATTGAAATATTCTGGTGGTTTAGGACAGTTCTGTTCCTTAACCTTTTATTTTCTGTCACGACAGTGCTGCTCTTGTGCTCTGATTTCTGCCTATCACAATTATCCTAATCGTCTAGCCACCTTCTATACATCTCCATCTGTCTATATTCCTTAGTTGTCTTCTTTGTGGTAAAGCATGTAGGGCAGGAAATGTGTGTTTGTTCCCTGCTTATATAGCATCTAGTGCCTAAAACATGGCACAATGGGGTCCTAGCCAAAGACAAAAGCTATGAAGTTTTATGATGATAAAGCAGGTACTATTGCCAACTTTATATCTTTTAGAAAGTTTAGTTATGTAAACTAGCTTATCCCATGTGTTTTATCAAATATTTTATGTTGTTAAATTATTCATGATAAACTCATTCTTACTGCTCAGCATAAATTTAAAATATAATTTTAGCAAGGAAAGAAATATTTATAAAGACAAACTAGAGTCAGAAATAAAAGTGATAAATTAATGAAAATATCCTGGTGGTGGCAACAGTCGAGATAATTCTTATCTCTGGTCATTTGATCTTGTAAGGACATAGTTGCATTTGTATTATATATTATATATTATTGTAATATATGTATTACATATAATATTTAATTTATTATTATATTATATACTGTGTTTGCCCATCTTTGTAAGCCATGGCAGTAGTGGAAGTACATGGGAATTTTGAAAAGATTTTGAGGGAATATCACCTTTAAGTACCGTAGCCATTGAGGCACATGTATGCAGTACTGCTGCTGGGAAGTGCTAATACCATTTCAAGTTTCAGTGGGGAGTGGAAGAGCAAGAGAGAAGAAAATAGGATTAATAATAATGAATAACCTTTAAAGAATTGCTATAAAATAGACATAGCAAGAGCAGAGAGAAGAGTCCATGGCCCTGAAGCAAGAGGCTGTTCAAAGAAAGGTGTGCCATTTTTTACTGCAGAGAACTATAACCATGCCTCAGGGACAGGTCCCTCATGGGACAGGAAAAGGTTGTAATAAGTTCTTTCTATACAGTAAATATCATATGTCAATTCTGTATTGGATCTATCCTTTACTAGTTTATGTAGACTAAAATGTCAGCAACATAGTTCCACTCAGTTTTATGTCATTTTCACAAAGGCAAATATTTGTGATAGCTACATTGGTAAGAAATATGGGATTATAAGTGCTTGGCTAAAAATGATCCAGACTATTATTATGGTCTTGGCCATGGCCTTGCAATCAGGCTTTTAATGTAAATGTAATTTCACTGAGACAGCTCAGAAAATCAAGGAACTTTGTGTTTTGTAAAAAGAAAAAAGACAAATTGTATATTCATTTTATATTGTAGTATATTTGGAATTAATATTTTTTTCTATCAAACTGGAGGAAAACCAAAAAGGTGTTGACCAAGCAGGATACACAGATAATGTATTTGTAAAAATTAGGAGGAATTGTTAGTCAGTAGGGGTTACATTAGAAATGCACGTAGATAAGCTTTGCTGTTCTGTTTCATACAGCTCCAAAGTCCTATGTTCTAGTGAACAATGAAAATAAGTCTTGCTTTTTTATTATTATTATTCCAGATTTTTGCATGAGTTTTCTGTTTGTTTACTTTGCCAGTAATTAGAACAAAATAAGGACCTAGCAAATATAATGATCATGAAGGCTTTTGGTTCAGAAGGATGTTATACAAAAGGCAGGGTCATTTTCAGTAAGAATTCCCACATTTCATTTCATTACAATTCATTTGTAAGAATATCCCCCACTTTTTTTTTTTTTTTAATAGTAACAACAGCTTTTCTGCACAATCTTTCTATTCAGATATAAAAGACTTCAGAGAATTGATGCCCTCATGGCATCATCTTCATGTGCCTGCAAATCTGGTTGAAGCTTCATGAACTAGCATACATGTCTTTCTGCGTGCTTGTTGTTCTGTCCTTTCTACTTTGATTCTTTCCACATCTACAGAAAAAAAAAAAAAAAAAGTTAAAAAACATTCAGTGACCACATACTAAATTGCTTATGGTAGCAGACACCAAGAAGATGTTGGATAATATACCAGATCTTTCTATATTTCAATTATATAACTTAGGTTTGGTGCCATTACCTCTACCTTGAGGAGCCTGTTCCATGCCCACTGCCCTCTGGCAAAAAATCTTTTCCCTGTGTCCAAGCTGAAATTAAATTAAAGATGGCAAGCAAGTGAAAAAGTATAAGAGGCTGTATAAAGGGCTTTTGTGTAGCGCTCCTAAATTCTTGCCAAATGCCAACATAAAGATTGCATTGCATAAAAAGTGATGATTCCACCAAGTTCCTCAATATATATATATAACTATATAACGTATATTGCACAAGATCTGAAGAAAAGAACTGGCAAACACAAGAGTTGCTTATGACAGAGAAAAACACAAAGCAGAAGAAAATGTTCACATGGTAGCAGATAATTGGTCAAAAAAGATGGAAAAACTTCAATGTGCTTCTGTTTAGAAAAAGATCTGAGAGCTTCTTAGACAGCCTGAAAACAGTCTCTGTAAAATTGGTGGTGTTATGCCATTCAGTAGTGAAGATGGTCAAATGATCTTGAACAGAATGAAAGAGAAAATCCTCTGTCATTGGCACAAAAAATTTCAACAGTTTAATATACTGTCTGCCTAAAGCTCTAAATGAAGTTCTGCTGTTCCCTGCAATGGTGCAGCACTAACATCTACTGCAGGTCTTTTTTTTTTGTTTTTTGGTTTTTTTTTTTTGAGCTCTTGTGTAGATATTACAAGGTGAAAAACCATGTCTCAGTGATTTTCCTCCTGAAACATTCAAATGTGGGGAGGGAAACATTCAAATGAAGAAAGGGGAAAAACAAAAATGTTGAACTTGTTTGCTAACCTATGGGGTAGGAGAAAATTTTTAGAATTCCAAGTCAGAGAAAACATCTGCCTCTGGAAACAAACAAGACCACCTGTATTGTGTTAATTATCTGCTGGACAAAATCCTTTCCTGAGCAATATCAAGCATGTTATTGTGTTTACTGAACTTCCAGTCAAATGAGATTTTGATCTGGGTGAGTCCCAGCCCAGTGTACTTTTTGCAGTCAAATATTCTTAATAGCAAAGACAAGTAGCCAAGGTTTTGTCCAAGATGGAAGGGCAGGAGTTTTCACTGTGAAAAATGACAAGCATTGCTGTATTTTTACATGACTCTTTTCAAACATCTGTACAGTAGCAAGCGGACGCATGATTCCTTTAGAGACAGTAGGAAGTAGTTGTTAGTATATTGAAGGCCTCAAATCTACAGGGCTACAGTAATTTTTAGTGGTATGCATAGGCTGTTTGTGTTGTACAGACTAGAGAATGTGCAGAGCGTTACTGACCACTTCAGTTGTGATGCTAAGTTTCTTAGTCTGGTATCAGCATAGCAAAACAGTAGTTTTGCTCCGGATTTGCTCTGGCCAAAAGTATGTGAAGTTAATGCTGGGAGCTGACGATGTAGCTTTGCATTTGCGGAACAAATTCTGCTGATTTGTCTAGATGCTATTTTACTCTTTCTACTCTTTATACGCATCCAGGATGCTTGGTGCAAGCACTGGAGTAACAGCTCACCAAGCACTGCTTCTATTACAGAACCTCTGCCACAGTAATTGAACAAAGAGCTACACCCTGTGTAGATGTGGTAACTGATAAAAGATGTTTTGATGCAAAAACTAGATGCATCCTACACAGTAGTTTTTGCAGCCAGCAAAAACTCAACCTAAAAAAAACCCACAACCCACAATAAAATGCCAACAAACCAACTAGACAGCCTCCTGAAAATGGCCTGTATCATCTCCCACAAATACTCTCCATGCATGTAGAAACACAAAAGATTCTGAAGTCAGAATCTGAAGAACTCGTTTTACTATATAGTCGATAATGAACCACTTCCAAAACTGGGTGAAATTTGTCTCCAGCATAACATCATATGGATTGCTGGAGTTGCAAAGTCAACTTAAGAACTTCCAGATACTGTCTATTCACAAGACAAATGAGGAAATAAGAAAACATGTATGTTACTTTCTAGATATTAATCTGCAGTGATTTCTTCTATGCCTACAGCATAAAGAAATTTATAGGAATTTATAATTTTTTAATTTGTAGTTATGTATGAGTTGGCTCTAACAGGCAAGGCAGCCTCTGTAAAACATTGCTTTTCATGTTTCCTGAAGTTGCTCTGTCCTTAAGTTAGCATAGCCTTCCTGGAAGTAATGGTGTGATTAAATTTCCAAAATATTTTTGTTCCTGACAATTATTAATGAGAAACAACTCATAATGAGAAATATGAATCGGAATCCAAAGTGGGACTGCAGGTGACTATTCTCTCTCACTTGTGTTACAGCATTAGCTAAGGAAAGAAGTGCTGGGAGTATTTAAGAAGTTATTTAATTGGTTCCTAAGCACCTAATTTTTAAGAGTGGAGCTTAACTATCGAAAGATGTGAAAGCACATTTCCTTGTGCTTCTATCAACACAGTAGAATATAAATGTAGTTTAGAGAAAATCCTAGAAAGCTTCTTAAATTCTTCTTTGGAAAATGGATCACATTATCCTCTAATTTTTATTAGAGAAAACAGTTGTCGTTTTTTAAAGCACATTTCCGATTAATTTTAATGGGACATTCATACATGTGTGAAGGAAGACTATACAGTTTTTATTTTGTGACTGGGGAACGGAAATGAGTCTTGAATATAATGCCTAATATCTCAGGAGTTATGAATGTCCTGATCGTGTGGTGATGTTTCTAGCAGAGCAGGAGCTGATACTGTCTCACCACCACCTTCATTCTCCTACTATCAATCCTTAAAAACAGGTTAGCAGAATATGTATAATAAAACATGAAATCTGTCTGTAAAATAAAACCAAAGCATTGTTTTTCATTTTCCAAACACCCATCAACATCCCCCTGGGCTCAGCATTGGGGCCACTTCTATTTAGCATCTTTATTAACGATCTTGATGAGGGGACTAAGTGCACCCTCAGTAAGTTTGCAGACAACACCAAGTTGGGAGGGAGTGTTGATTTGCCTCAGGGGAGAAAGGCACTACAGAGGGACCTGGATAGACTGGACCGATGGGCCAAGGTTAACTGTATGTTTTTCAGTAGGGACAAGTGTTGAGTCCTGCATTTTGTTCACAACAACCCCAGCCAACCCTACAGGCTTGGGGAGGAGGGGCTGGAAAGCTGCCTGATGGAAAGGGACATTGTTGTACTGACAAACAGTTGGCTGAATATGAACCAGCAGTGTGCCAGGTGGCCAAGAAGGCCAATGGCATCCTGGCTTGTATCAGGAATGGTGTAGTAAGCAGTACTAGGGAAGTCATCCTGTCCCTGTACTCAGCATTGGTGAGGCCTCACCTTGAGTATTCTGCTCAGTTTTGGGCACCTCAGTACTGACACCTCAGCACATTGAGGTGCTGGAGCATGTCCAAAGAAGGGCAACAAGGCTTGTGAAGGGCTTGGAGAATATGCCCTACAAGGAGAGACTGAAGGAACTGGGGCTGTTTAGTCTGGGGAAAAGGAATCTGAGGGGAGACCTTACTGCTCTCTTGCAATATCTGAAAGGTGCTTACAGCAAGAGCGTGGCTGTTCTCTTCTCACTGGTGACAGATGACAGGACGAGGGGAAATGACCTTAAGTTGCACCAGGGCAAGTTTGGGTTGGATATCAGGGAAAACTTCTTTACAGAAAGGGTTGTTAAGCACTGGAATAGGCTCCCCAGGGAGGTGGTTGAGTCACCCTCCCTGGATGTGTTTAAAAACCATTTGGCTGTGGTGCTCAGGGACATGATTTAGTGGAGGGTTGTTAAGAGTCAGGGTAGCATGGTTAGGTTGTGGCTGGACTCAATGATCTTTAAGGTCTTTTCCAACCTGAGCAATTCTATGGTTCTAACACAAAGAATCCTAGACAGTGATGCTATGCATTTGCAATCCTGGCAAGATTTATAATCTTTACTGGTTTATTCTGACTGGTCTTTTGTCCTCTCTTTGAAATGAATGTTAAAATAAAATGAAACAATATGCTTTGTGTTAGTTAATTTTCTTCAGGAAGCAACATAATATAAACATGAGAACTGTTTGCTCTTGAAATACAAAAAAATTCTCTGAATTGTACTGGTGTCTCTTTGTATCTTATTTTCATTAAAAGAATAGTCTACAGAATCCCCATTATGGTATTAAATATAATGGAATTTATTAAAGCTTACTGTAATAAGAGCCAAATTGCACCTGATTTCAATGGATAAGGTTTAACAAACACCATAAAAATATCATATCAAGTTTCTGAAAAAAGTATCACTAATTTTTTTATGTCTGTTTTAAGGAGAAAAAAAAGATAAATTGTAATATCTATGTCTAAAAGTATATTAATCATTATTTTTTATTTATCAAAAGTCTTCTACAACATCTAATTGAATCCAGTGATAGCTACACTGACCCTGTAAGCCAACCAAAATGTTTAAGATTTGGCCAGCTTTAAGCGGCACTGTCCATACCTGTTCTTGGCATTCCCCAGTGCCTTGGACAGGTATTGGGCCACAGGGAAATATCTGTGTAGTTAATTAAGTGATCCTACAGAGAACATTACAATCCTTAGCTCTTCATTCTATTGATTATGGTAGTGTTTGAAACTGGGATAATCTAGTGAATAAGGTTTAGAGTTATAAGTTATATGTTGGAAAAATGTAACAGGCAAAAAAATACACAAGTTTTCTGACATAAGATTGTATTGTTTTTCAAATTTTAAAATAGCTTGTTTTACATAAAGCACTTAAGGCAGGAAATCTGCAAAAAGCCAGAAAATTCAAAGTGATGTCTGACATTCTATCATTAACTCATCCTCTTGTATATGTCTTTCACCACAGTATAACTGCAGTATAAAGTGTCATCCTCCACTTGGATTTTTTTTTTTGCTTTTGTCAGGTTCTGTCACAACTTTACTGTATCAGGTACTCTTGTTGTGGGAGCAAGGAACAAGAAATTATAGAAAACCTATATATAAATCCTGAAACACATCTGTATGAATAGGACAATTTTACTTAGACTTGATTTGGAAAATTAGGAGATTAGGTTGTAATTCTACTGGAAATAGGAAAATTATTGTGTCCAAGCAGTTCCTTCTTTGAAAAGATCTTGAGAGAATCTAAGGAAGAATGAAGGGAATTGATGCCCCTAAGTACAATATGTGTTCATAAATTCTTTAATGACGTAATTGTTCTTTTATTATGAGTTGGCCAGCCCTTATAGGATCATAACCCATGGTTGCATTATTGCAGCACAGTATTTCTAGTAACAATAATCAGGTTTATAGAAAGCACTGTTGCATGAAAGAATCTCTTCTGACAAAGGAGAAGTAATTAATGATTAAAAATAAAATATCAAACAAAAGAAAATTGTGTTTCTAATCATGTGAGAAACATAAGACTCCAGAAATGAGAACTGTGAACTCATATTGAGTTTATCTTTTCTTGACAGAAATATTGTACAAATGCAATTTCACTGATTTTAGAATAGTTATTTGCTACTTGTATAGTATTAAAAAGTATTTAAATTTTAAAAAAATGATTCCCTTTTCTTTCCCTGGGTTTTAGGATTTTAGAGGGTTTTTTTATTATATATATTGGACACAATTTGTCTTTCAACTAATATTTGTTAATGTCTTTAAAATGTGAGGATGCTTGGATTTAAGGTACCAAATAAATGCTTTGTATAGTAAAGAAATTCCAATGGGAGATGCTTCCATCTACAACTGGATCTAGATGTCCTCATCCACAGCAGTGGAATTAGAGAAGGGATTGTGTCTTATAAAAAATAATTAAAAAAATCTTATGATAAGGAATGAAGCTCAGCACTCTGAGGTGCTAAGTCTACTTGCTAAAGGAGGTGTCATAAAGCTCTTTTTTTGGCAATCACTGAGAAATAATGAAAGAATTGAAAAGTAACCATCATATTTTAAAAGCACTTTTCCCATATACTGTACACATAAAAATAACAGCACAAATCATTTAAATGCTGTATCTGTTAAATAACCGTTTATCTGTGGTACAATTCTCTTCCTAAAAAGGTGCAAAAAGCCCACAGTCTTTGGCAAGGTATGTTAGCTCTTGATTCTCTTTTATGCTTTTGTAGCTTAATCTGCCTCAAAGGTCTTGTTCACTTAGGTGAATGCTGTGAATTACTTTATTGCTATGTGCTACATGCATGCAATTTCTGAACTACCCAGTGGAAGACAAAAAAGGTTTCCTCAAACATCTGTTTTTGTGGGTTTTTTTGGTTGTTTTTTTCCAAAATGATTATTTTCATATATTCTATTCCAAAAGATGTCTACAATGCATTCTTACAGATAGGGTGTTTTCTTTCTGGAAAATTTAAAAGCACTGTGAGCCATCTGGTAGGATATAGGAGCTGCAGGTAAGCACACTAATAATAGTCAATGCTACCATAACACGCTGTGTTTTCAGCACTGTAGGCATCAAGTGATGAATCCTCTGAACATTGCTTGTGCTCAAGGTAAATGTTACTAATCTCTTTCGGGAACCTGCTTGGTCTTGCTGAGAATAATACCTGTATGCTTGCCAGCCTTAGAACCCTAAAATCTGCTTCATATCTTATCTGCTGATGTCTGTTCTTTCTCTGTCCATGCCTTCTATTTCCTGCCCTTTCTACCATCTCAGCTCAGACCCTGCTTTCCCAGAGAACCTGCAGTGAAAAAAACAGTCGATTTCTTCATGGATTATTTTTTTTCCTTTTTCTGAGAGATCTGAGTGAACTCAAGGAAGCTCCCATCAAGGTGTAAAGAGAGGTAGCTTTCCTCACAACTGCCAAGCTGTTACCCTATGGAAATAGGATGTGTTGTGCAGATCATTACTGTAGTAAATATACATACATATTTACCAAGCTGGAGTCCCTGTATGTTTCTAAGTTCTTATTAGGTGAAAAAGACAGGCAGCAGTAAGTGTAATATATTGTTACAATTAATGTTGTAGCCTGTGACCATGTTTAATTAATGATTTGTATCACACTAACAGTATGTTTAGTGTATAATTAATTAGCCTGCAAGCAAAAGAGTAAGAAAGAACAACTTGAAAACTGGTGGGGAAAAGGGTTCTGGTAAATGTTAGTTAAGCTGGTTCTCACTGTCTTTATTCATTTTGGAAGTTATTTCATTTTTTTTAATTATTTTTTTTTTAATGAACAAAATTAATCCCTACGTCTTTGTTAAAGAACTCCAGTGGATTACTTACTCTATACAGGATTCTGTTCAAGTTCTAGATATATAATGCAATTGCATGGGGTTTTTTTTAGGTATGTGTTATCTCTTAGGCAGGAAAATCATCAGTTTCTATTCAGTATCTGTCAGTGCTCCAAGTGGATGTGTTACGTTTTTCTCACTTTCCAACATGACAGACACTGGGACTGCAGCTGTGCGTTGGTCTTTCTAGTTCTGGCAGCTGAATTCTAATACTTTCTTGGGGCTTTCTCTGACAAGTGTGCTCTTTGGTAAGGATGCAAGGCACTTCCCATGCCTTTGCAGTTAAAAGCATTGCAGAGGTGACTGCTTCTGTTTTCTGGGACAGATGGACCACAAGGCAGGCAGAGGGGAGGCAGGCAGTGCCCTTCTTCACTTTCTGAGCTCTTGGATCAGTTCACCTGTGTTAGTGAGTTCAGGGAGCAGAATGCACCCTCTCTGATATGTTAACTAGTGCGCACTTGGTAGAAATATCTGTAAGGGAACTCAGCACAGCACTGCATTCAAGTTTCTTCCACGTCAGCTGAAGGAGCACTGTGCCATCCTGCCACCTGGCACATGTGCCTGCTGAGGTATTTAGGGCTGTAAGCAGGAAAACAGAACCTTGTGGAAAAACACGTGACACAGAATACATGCTGACTAAAACTAATAACTTCAACAAACATTTTCTAAAGCACTGAGTCTACTGGAATCAAGGAGAAATGCCCTTCTACAATTTGCAGGTAATAATTAATAGGATTCACGTAAATTCAGTGCTGATCTCACTCCACTGTTTTTCACTGGGTTTATCTGTCTTGCAAATCCGTGTCATAACAGAATGAATGGGTCTATGATGATGACAGCTATACACATAAAAGATGATGTAGGAACAATGTAGTATGCAGAGTATGTAAGATTTCTTCAGAGAAACACTGCCCACTTCTTTCATAACTTGCTCTGTGCTTCATGAAATCGGTAAATAGCATTAACTATTCAAGTTTTTCTGTATCTGAGATCCCTACAATGCTTGCACTCTTTAAATGCAGATAATTAAAGACTGTGGCATAATTCTCCTCTCCCTCGACCTAAAAACAGTCATAAGTCAAGTCAGTGAGACAATTGGTTACTGTCACATAAAACTAACAGAATGTCTTCGGCATACATCGAAAAACCTAACTTGCAGTTATTTGAATAGCATCTTCTTTATACCAATTTATTTATTTATTTTTAACTTAAATGGCAGAGTTCCACAGTAACTGTTATTTGGAGGTAAAAAGCAGCAGGCCAAGGGAAGAGTTGTGATATTTTTTAAGATTAGGCAGGACTGGGACAGTAATGCCAAATTTTACATTTTTTTCCCCCGCTGTTTATTGTTTAGGGAATAAAGGAATCTATGCTATCTGTTTTGCTTATAATTCAGTAAAATGGGTCAGTGCTTGAGCTAGCAGTTGCTCTGAAATTACAATGACTGACTGTAATTAAGAACTAATTTGTAGTCATAAAAAAAGCCAGATAAGGGGCTATCCACTTCATAAAAGATGAATATAATCAAGATAACTGGCGCAGCTGCTGGCCATAGGCTGTCCTCTGTGAGCATACACAATTCCCATGATTCCTGACAGACCTTACATATCTGCCTCAGAAGGCGACTACTTAGAAAATTTCTTTTAGATCAACGATTTGAAGTGATACATTTTATAGAGTGATGGAGATGGTGCTTGGGGAGGGCAGTGCAGCCATTTATTAGTTACATACCAATAGCATTCTGATGGATATCATGTAAATGAATCAGGCAGAAATGCATTTTGGTTTGCTAGAAAAAGTCAAGTTTGCTTCAGAGGGAAATATCAAGGCTGAGTGTGCCATTTCATAAATGTAACCTGGAAATGACTTCAACTCAAGCCATTCTTCAGTTGCATTTGTATATATGGACTTATTTTCCTTGATATCACAGGCAGACCCAACAGCAATGCTCTGTAACCTTTTCATCTGTGATATTCAACTAAATTCTGTATGAAAACAGTCAGCTTTAGTTTTACTGCAGAAAATATATCTCCAAAACCCTGTTAACTGTTTTCTTTATGCGAAGCAGCAATTATGACCTCTTTGACTTAACACTTATTCTACAGAAATAAGCAAATGCCATTTGGCTCTACTCATTTTGTACTTTGTTTCACACTTTCTTAAGATGTATCAGCAGACTTTTAATTATCCTGAAAATGATTCTATTAAGCATTCTCCTTGCATATTAAATGCAGAAGACATTGTTTTGAGCTTCCTTTGCCTCCTGTGAATAGAATGTGGGCAGACATAAAAAAATCAAATTATTTTACTAAATGAAAACAACCTGAGCAGAAGAAATCATTTTGAATAATGACAGCTTGGGTGAGAGTGTCACCATTTTCTATCAGTTTGCTCTGCATCACACAGGAGCTCACTTGATGGAATGTTAAAAAAAAAAAAAAAAATGTGTCTAGTAAAAATAAGCTGTGACAGTCTCTAAGTAAATGTAATAAATCAGGAGGATTTTCAAAGGGAATAAAAAGTGTCATTTATGATGGTTACAGCTTATACGCCCACTATGATTCCTGTACTGGTACAGTTTATACTCTCCCATGGTAGATAAAATTATTACTTGATCTGTCAAAATGGAGTGACGAAATTTTTGTGGGTAGACAGCTTGCTTAAGAATAGTAAAGTTCTATAATGTGTTTGCTATCGTAACTCAAAGTACTGTAGAAAACAACAAATGAGACAAAGCAATCATTGTTCAGAAAGTTGATATGAAACTGGAGAAAAGAGGTTAATAGAAAAAGATCTTAATGTTTTACCCACTGCATTCTGGAGAAATAGCAAACATATTTTAACTGGAGAAGTTTTTATTTCAGTAGCATCTAAGACCTAAATTCTAGCTTTTTTTTTTTTTTTTTTTTTTTTTTTCCCCCCTCTAATATAATAAATTTGTTAATTCTCAGAGAATTCAGTCAGTGGGAATTGAATCTCTCAGATTCAGGTGTTCATGACAAATCCAAGAAGTGAGTGATTTCTGAATGCGAGCTCAGATTACAGCTCAAGTTTGCTGGACACTCTTATTTGATGTGAATCTGTGATATTTGGCCTGAACTTTCAGAGGTTATTCCATCAAGGAATATTTAAGCAACCTCAAGTACTAAATGTATGAACAGATGTGTTTCATAGCAGTTGCAAGATAACTTGCAGATAGATAGAAAACTGTCTGCTCTGAGACTTCATAGTTTAAGTGTAAAATGGTCTTCAGACCACTACTTTAAGGAGGCTTGCTTTGTTTCTAAGTGCATTTAGGGAGATAATACTTCAGGTTTGCAAATCATTGTCCTGTATGGTAGCCTCTACTTTCTGAACAAAATCATGTAGACAAGTCACAGTGTAACTGCTCACACAGGTAAATGCATCTCATAACAGAAGGCTTATGGCTAGAATTAGTCACAGAATCATAGAATCATTTGAGTTGAAAAAACCTTCAAAGGCCATCTGGTCCAACTCCCCAGCAACGACCAGGGACACCTACAGCTCCATCAGGTGCTCAGAGCCCAGTCCAGCCTGACCTTGAATGTCTCCAAGGATGGGGCATCTGCTACCTCTCTGGGCAACCTGTTGCAGTGCTTCACTAACCTTACTGAAAGCTTTTCTTTGTATCAAGTCTAAATCTCTCATCTTTTAGGTTGGAAGTGTTTTGGCTTGTCCTATCACAGCAGACACTGATAGATCTGTGCTCTGCTTTCTGGTAGCCCTACTTCAACCAGCAAGGTGTCAGCAGTAAATAAAGTGCAACTGTTTTGACAATGGGAATACTTAGCCTTTAGAATGAAGTGTGAAGGAATATAAAGTATTTGCCATGATTTGAAGCCTTTAATGTTTGATTAGGAGTCTCTCCAGCTCCTTAAACCCAGCAGGAGCTATAGCTGGGACCTTAATAAAAGCCAGACATACTCTTCTGTATCTTTTTTCCTTTGCCATTTCAAAAGCAATGCCATGGACTTGGGTTTCCTGTGCTAAATGTGGAGTTGGAGTTCTGTGCTCTGTTAGAAAAGGCATTTAGAGAATGAATTCATTTGCATATTTCCTGAAGATATAATCACAGTTGAAAGGATGATTCCAACATGGGGAATAAACTCTGTATGTGAAACTTACTGCTAGTTATCAGTTTCTAGATCCCACTGGATCCCACTGAACAAAGAATGTGGCTGTGAAAATTTTGTAGTGATCGATCTACAGTGACTAAAGGTACATCTTCACATACAAAGAAATTCCTTTCTCTCTGATCCACCTTATTGAAGGCGTTCTGTATTCATACTGCTGCATACGGGATTCATACTGCTTTGGTATGGGAAACGGGGAGTCATGAGGGACAAAGCAATCTGAATTGTGAAGCTATCCCCTTCTTGTGAGATGAAAGAAAATCTGTAAAGTGTGCATCTGTATCTTCCAATATGCCTGGTGCGACATTGCTTTGGGGTTATTCGTATCAAACACAAACTGGTTTTTATGGAATTCAGTTCAGTACTGCTGCTTATATGACTGCAAGAATATTTGTTACAGTGCTTGCTGCAAACAAAGTAAAACTGGGTTTCTCTGCGTGCAAAAGTAGACATTCTAGAAAAGAGAAATTGTTCACATGTGCCAATACAAAAGTCCGCATAATGTAGTCTCACAAGGAGGACAGCGGAAATCATGACAAAAGTAAGCAGAGGACATCAAACACACCATAGATTTTTTTTTTTCCCAAGAGCAGAATCTTCTAAATATAGATTACAGTAATTTACTTTCAAACAACTCATTTTCAGCATCTGACATGTTCATTAACCCCAGGTAGAAAAATTATTGTGGTGCATTAATTTTTCACCAATGAAGACATTAGTCATATTTGCAAGTATCATTAGTGTCTGCCACCGAGGTGGAAAAGTCTTACTGTCTCTCTCCAAATGGAGGATGCATTAGAATGTTAACTAGGGTCTGCTGAGTTCTGTGGGTTATCAACCCTTGCACACTTTTATGCACTGAATTTTAATTAGACTTTTCTAAAAGTACATCATTAAAAGGCATGCTTTATACAGGAGTAGGACAGATATGTAATCCTTTAGTAAAATAAGGTAAAAAGTACAAGGATTTAGTATAAGTATTCTGATAGTTTTTCTGACAATATGAAGAGTACAAGTTCATATATTCAACAGTATGCGTGCTCAGCAATTTTAAGTAAATAAGATATAAGGCATTATACTCCACAGAAAAAGAGAGAAAAGAGTTTCAAAAGCTACTAGCAGAAGTTGATGCCTAAAGGTAAGGGAGATCAGAGAGACTTTCCGCTCTGCTGTGAGAAGTCTCTTATGTTATACTTAAACATCCTAAAAGAGAGAGAAACTATTGGAAAAAATCTTGAAACAATTTGTTCCTATCTTTCTCGGGTGCTTTTCTATACAATCTTTCTTTTGGATGTTCCTAAAATCTTTCATTTTATCAAATCTTTATAAAAGGTGTTTTGATGCAACATTTTTCTTATGATCTACTTCTTAATCCTTCATGGAATAAAAAAAAAAAAAAAGTTTATTTCTTGCTTCAATTAAAGAGATGATGGAAAAGTAGAACTAGTAGCAGCAATATTGCTCCAGTGTATTTTTTCACAATAAAAATATTCAAATGGTATTAATAGAAGTGAAGACTCTATGCCTATATTACATATATAGGGACTACTGTTTCAGATGTGTTTGGTTTTTCTTACTCCGTAAATAGAAAAATGACCTGACTATAGGTGAAGTTGGAAGAGATCTCTTGGTTAATGATCTGGTTGAGAGCTGTGGAAAAATGTTTTTGTTGTTTATTCACCTGGATAAACAGTGAGAAAAACTGTATTGCATGTAAATGTGCAATATAATTTATTTCATATTTAATTGCACACTGTGATGACAATACCATAAGAACAGAAATGAGTGCATCTACTGTAGCTGCTCATCTTGAAGTCCAGTAATGCGGTAAATCTAAATGTCTAAATGCTGTACTCGAGAAATTAAGTCAGGAATGTCCTTGGAACATCATGTATAAAAAAAGAAATAATCCTCTCATGGCTTTGTTGTGTTGGAATTGTCATGGCTATGAAAGCTTACCTTGACAGGTACTTAATTTAGTCTTGCTATTTTTTTTTTTTTAATAATAGCATAACTTTTACTGATTATATATATATAATAGCATAACTTTTACTGATTGTTTTTAGGAAAGTAAACTTTGGACCAACAGGTCCTATCTAATCCTGGGACCTGTTGATTTTTGTACATGTGAATGATTATTTGACCCAAAATTTGTGGGTGATGTCCAGGTAGAAGGAACAAAGGTTCAGGTGTTACTTGTTGAATTTCAATGATCTTGTTTGGATGTTCTGTCTATAATAATATGGCCATATATGAAACATTCTGTAAATTCATTTTCTCAATACAATGTTTTCTATTAAAAACCTTTCTAGGAAACAGAGAGCTAGTTGAATATTTAATCACTGTATTATTTACTTACACCTAGTGTTATTTTTCTGACTTTTACACACAGAAAAGCTATGTATTGAATTTTCATTTTTTGTCTTTGAGCTCAGCCATAGAAAGCTATTCTCATCTCTAGATACTTGTATTATTTAAGCACTTTTTGTTTTGATGGAAATTACTTTTGTAGGAAGAAATTTACCGCTTTGACTATGATCAGGGCCACAGCTCAGTCCGTAACATTCACTGCTGACATGCCTATTTCCTACCTGTCAGAATGAAATACTAATGGTAGGTCCTATCAATTCTGACATTGCTTTCTTACTTTTTATAACCAAGGTCACTTTGCTTCAAGTTTACATTTTCCATGCAAATAGAAATGAAAAGATAAAAAGATGTATTTTTAACAGCAAATTTGTGCTGATTGTGTCTTATTTTAATATTTTACATTTAAAAGAATAAAGCATTTGAAAAATTTAAGGTGATGGATAAGTCATTTACTTCTCAGAAAACAGCAAAAAGGTGCCTTTTCATCTTTCTGTCTAAAAACGCATGAAAATCAGACTAGCTAATCGGCCGGTTCTTCTCTCAGCAATGTTAGTGCATTCATGTTTAAATGAGCATCTGAAAGGTGTTTAAGGACTGTTTTCTAAGAGTTACAAAACACCTGTTTTGCAAAGATTCTGAAAAGTGAAAGCAATGGTCTTGTACAGTAAAAGGCATTACATTTCTCTTGAACACACCAATAGAACCTTGCATTTCAATTCCCAAGGCCTACTTCTCACCAAATCTTTGTTCTTTGATTGTAGTTTTCATTTTTGTTTGCTTAATATCATGTACTCGGTTTTATACTCAGAAATGAGAAGCCTTGTTTATGCTTCTGAAGAGAACAAGAATAGCACCATGGGAAAACAATGTCCTTGTAACATCTGCATGCTTAGTTGTAGGACAGGAAAAACTTCTAACATTACACTGCCAACAACCTCTATCATGTTTTAATGGAATCTCACTTTCAGTAGCCAGGGAGAAACAATTTTTGCCTGCTTAAAGCTGATATTCTGGGGAGAGTTTTCTGGCTGCTGTGTGTTTCCTTTTGTTATTGTCATGATCTCATTCAGAACTAATCTACTTAATTTAGATGACATTTTGACTTTTTAGCTGTTTTTAATTTGTTTCTAATGCAAAATAAAATTCTGAATCTTTAGTCAACTGCAGTAATGCTATTCTAGCACAGCTCTGATAGGGACAATCTTTTCATAAATTGGGGAAATATGGAGGCTTTGTTTAATGACATTTTGAAGTATTGAAAAACTACGAAACAGTGTATTTCGTTTGTTAAGAAATGCCAATAAAAGTAGCAGTCTTCGTGGTGTTAAACAAGGTGCTCTTGTGATGAAGCCATAGCACTTCACTTGGAATTGGAGTCTCTGTTGCACCAGAATAGCTCTTGGTAAATATTGTCTCCTATGTAGTTTTTGCAGTAGAAGGGAGTGTCTTCTAGACTTCTGGTACATGTACATCCCTTTGGATGTATTCCAGTTTTGAGATGGTGAATTAATTAATTTTTGCAAGATAATGATCTGTTTGCAACATTCAGAAATAAATGTTAGGTTTTTTAAACTGATGAGTTTTTGTACTGGATGCAATAATTCAAAAGTGTTTGTAAGTTATATTCTTTGCAGAGCCTCATCCTTATTGTCTTTTCATGGGAAATAGAAAAACTTTAGAACTTCCCAAAATATAGTTGGTATGTTTGTCACCTCACCATACATTACTGTTCTTTCTCTCATCTTGCTGAAGCTACACGTAGTTTTGATACTGGTAGTGTTTTTTTACTGCTTTGCTTTACTTCTTATTTACTGTGCTTGCTAGTTTCCTCTCTTTTCCACTACTAATTTAAATGGTTCAGAGCAATACTTTATTTTAGAAAGGGTTTTTATTTGCTTACCAGTAACATCAAAAACAAAAACAAAAACAAAAACAAATAATGTGTAAGGAGAACTGATTGGTTATATTTACATTACTCTGATTTTCTAATATCACACAATATGCAATCTGAGCAGTTTCCCCTTCCATGAAGTGAAAACTTAATCAACAGCACTCTACAATTCAGGAATAAGTCAATAGATTCATAGAATCACGGAATTGTTTGTGTTGGGTACTGTTAAAGGCCATTGAGTCCAACTTCCCTGCAATGAACAGATACACCTACAGCTTCGTCAGGCGCTCAGAGCCCTGTCCAAATTGCTGTTGGATGTCTCCAGTGATGGAACATCCACCATCTCTCTGGGCAACCTGTTGCAGTGCTTCACCACCCTTACTGTAAAAAAACCTTTTTTTTAATACTCATTCTAAACACATACTCATTCAGCAAGTACAGAATAAATGCAAAGAATTACATTATTTAATAATAAGCATTAGAACTTCTATCTTCCTTGCTTGAGTAGAATGTAAAATAAGTTTTTTCAGTAGTACTGAATTTGTATAGACTTGTATCATTATTATTTTTGCCTACTCAGTGGACAAAAACAGATGAAACCCTTACTCTTTTGGCAATATTTGTTATAGTCAGGATGTTGATGCATGTCATTATTTCCACAACTTCATCCTTTTTGGAGAAATCCCTTTATTAAATATTGATTTGTGTTTTATCTTTATTAGTATCATGGGAGATTTTATGGGCTGGAAAAGGCACAAGAAGTAGTACCTGTTATCATCTCTTTCCTTTGAGTGTCAGAGGGACTTTGTGATTTTTATGTGGTCAGCTTTGGAATATTGTAAATATCTGGCTCCTGAAGTAGACAGGTTCTTTCAGCAGATGTTTGGGTCTAGAAAACAGCTAATTTACCTCAAAATCTGCAGAATTTTCTTTGGTATTTTTTGGTATTGAGATTTCTCTAGTGTCAGTAACAAGCAAAAGTACAGAGAGAGACTTCAGTTTTGGGAGCACTCTGACTCCGAGATCTACCCTTAACTTTGTACCTCGTGTTTGAAAACCTGTCAGCAGGATACTTAGTCATGCCTCCATCACTCAGTGTCCTGCCCCAGAAAGATGTAGGTGCAATTCATAATATTGGAATGCACTGAAGTCCTGTAACATACAGAAAGGTATTTATGTTCTAGGGAAAGCTGATACAGCCCAATTATTTAATGGCTGTAGCTGTACAGGTTGAGAAAATCCATGGAAGGCGTGTTAAGGGCTGTTTTCCATTTTGTTGTCAAAGAAAGAGTTTCAGATTATTCTCTTCTTGAATAATAAGCCAAAAGCTCCTATTGTAATATGTGTACCCAGCATTGCATCTTTTTCCTTTCAGACCGAAGGGAATAGATTTATTTATCTAATCTGTCAATCTAACCTATGCATTTCTGATGCACACATTTACCCGAGGTCTGAGCACTGTTTGTGTTGCTCTGATTTATCGAGAGTTTTCACTGATAGGTGGCCTTGATGTTCCTCGTTTTCTGTGTTTTAGCAGTTGGTGACTCTCTTTTGACTGTTATTTGTTAAGTCTTGTTACTACTAGGCTTTAATTATAGCTCCTATTATTTTAAAGCAAATGATTAAATACAAGCTCAAAAAGGGGCTTTAGAAATGCATAAATGAGAATTACAGATGTGATAAGCACACATCAATTGGCTAGTGGGGCTTTTCACTTGCCATCATTCAAATAATAATTAGAATATTTAGAAGCTAAGTACAGACTGGAGACAGAAAATCAGATGGAAATGTTTAGATATGATATGGTGTACAATATAAAAGGGTCTTCACTTGTGTGGATTCACGCACGGTATGGGATTATGTACATTTTTCCATTGTTTTGCAGAACCATTCCTTACAGGATACGTAGCATGCTTTTTATAGTAAATGAAGCTGCTAAATATGGATTATGTAGGAGCTGAATTGATGAAAGACCTGCAGAACAGCTGTGTATTTAAATGCAAAAAGGAAAAAGAACAGTCTAAATTCTTATGGTAGGGACAGTCACAAGCACAGTTTCAACCTGGTTTAAACCAGACAAGTGTTAGGGAGAACTTTAGAAACAAACAGATCAAAAGAAAGGAAATTTATTAATTAAAATAGAGCAGACAATAGTGGTGAATGAACAGTAAACAAAATGTTAAATAAATAAACATTTCCTTGAAATATCTGGGCCCATCACCATTATGGATATTTCTTACAATTCATGTGTGAAAGAATTGACATGACCTTGTGGTTTAAGACCATCAAGGGTGCATGAAGGCTGTATAGCTAAATGTGACTGCAAGAATTCCAACTTTGCAAAGGGAAATCTACTTTTCTTGCCATTTCTGCACAAATATTGGAAGCAGCAGTGATGTCATTGCTGCACTGATGGTAAAACCAATGATTTACTGTAAGATGTTTTAAATCCCCATCCTGCAAAGCATTTAATTTTTGTAGCTGAAGCCTTGCTCTCTCATGACTATTGACTCTCCATGAGGCTAATTCAGCAGTAAATATTTTTTCCTTTACCAATGTAAACGTTTCTGATTTCTTATGCATCTCATCCCCCTCTCTTTATGCCTAGTGATCTCTATAGATCCCTTCTGTTTGGATAACTGTGTGCATCAGATGGCAAATAGTTGGCTGTTGGTTTACATGTTGTAGGGATCAATCCTTCACTGTTAGGGCAATGACCTAAGATGTGTCTTTCATCTTTATTTTATCACTGCAAAATGCAAGTGGGCGTGCAAATCGTAACTCTTAGCCAAAGCCATCTGCTCAAAAATATTATACAAACAGACAAGTGAGGTTTAAAGTAATTACAACTTTCATCTGTTTATAAAAATTATTAATTGCTACTGCAACCATATATCTGGGCTTCCCCAACTTGTGTCATATTTTCTAAATCCAAAAATCTCATCCAGGCACAATCTGAAGACGTTGGACACTTTCTGGTGATCTGTGCACACTCACCAGCCCGGCAGGAGCACTAGCAGATTCTGTGATGGCCAATCAGTGCTCCTTGTGCAGAGAATGCATGTGTATTTTTCCCTAGATTACTGATAGCAGTGTGGAAGTCCTCCATTAGGTTTTTATTACACTGTTATCACTTAGTTTGTTTTTGCACCTTTAAAAGGCTGGTGTCTTTGGAACAGTTAGGATTCAGACTGATACACACAGTTTTATCTTTGGTTTAGGCAAGTCTTTGCATGGACAAAAAGAAGAGTTTTGTCTGTGTGAGTTTTGTTTCATGCAGGCTCAGGAACTTGGACCAAACAGCCTATTTCCAGGGACTCTCAATTAACCAGAGTTGAACAGTCTTTCCAAGCTTCCTTCACCTCCTCTTTCTTCCAGTACACTCTCCATCCTGTGGGCTGTCACATCACCTGATCATACGAAGAAAGCTTCTGGGGTGAAGTCAGCAGTTCCCCTAATTCAGATACACTGTCTCCTCCATTGCAGAGCAGTCTCCATCCTCAGCTCTGTAGCAGCCGGTTCAGGATGGCCGCCTGGCCCCATTCTGCAGGTCACTGAACTCAGTGCAGGGGCTGCACAGTGATACTTCTGGCTTTCTGAGTGACAGATGGAGAGCCATAAGCTTCATCACCAAGTGTTGCCCGAGCCATAACAGTTGTATGCTCAGTTCAGGGTGCTGGTGTGTTCGAAATTTTATTTGTGTGGTTTTTGTGGTGTTAGTGTGTTACTGTAAAAAAGAAAAAAGAAATTGATCTCTTCAGTGGCAAAAGAGAACTCCCTTTAAAAACTATTGAGAGAAAAAAAAAGAAAGCATAGAGGGGAAAAAAAAACAACAACTGTTTATGTTTTATTTTTCATTTACAGGAAGTTTTAAGATTTCTTTCAATAATTTACAAGGTTTTCTACAAATATAGATGTTATCTTTTCAAGTGGTAACTGCAAGAGTTTTTTAAATGTATTCTTTTGGAGTTATCGGCTGTGGTCAAACTGTCCTATGTGCCTACGTAGAAGGTGACATGCTTACTGCATGTAAGCTGAGAATTTGATCACACATTTAGCATTATCTGAAGTAATGACATCAGTTCTTTTTTCCATTATTGTGTTTTTCAGCTTGTAGAAATCTTTTGCTTTCCCAGGGTTTTTTAGGATGGTTGAACTACATATTCTGATAATATGCATTTATGCTGCCATTTACTTACACCAGTGTTGTTGTAGCAAATCAGCAGAGCAGTGCTGTAGGCTTTGCTTAGTGCAAAATAGCACAGTATTTGTTTAGAACTTGCGGTGTTCGTTCATTATGAAAAAAAGCAACCACCATATTTAACTAATTATTGGATTTTTTTAGCCATTGTAATAGTAAATAATTAACGATTTTACAACTGACTTAATAAACAAATAACAATTAAACTTCCACATATGGCTTGCTTTATAAAGTTATCCTGCCATGCATAACTAACAGGTTTGCTACCACATGCTAAGGATAATACTGTTACAACTTTAATGGAGCTGGTGGTTTGTCTGCCACAAGAATAACATAAAATTATAGTAAATATCAAATGCAGCATAGACTACTGATTGTGCTGCATTTCTTTTTGCTAGATTAAGAAAAGGAAGACACCTTGCATGGAAATTTGCGGAGAAGTTTAGTGTCAGTAAGCAATTTCATCTTACAGTTCAATGAAGAATAATAACTGAATATGAAGGGAAGTCACTGCTTTGCAATGACATCTTAGTGCTGTGGCTAAATGTCTACTTTGGAGAAATGTGCTCTGATAGAGCCAGCACACTGCTCTTATCTTCTGCTGGTTTCATGTCAGTCAAATGTTGTTCAGTCTGGGCATTCAAAACATCTAGGAAGCAACTTGTCTGTAATCTATTTTCTGAGCTCCAGGCTTGTAAAACTGACACGGCACAATGGGCAAGGCTGTTTGTATCCAAACATGACCTAGTGAAGCCAGCTGGATGCAGGGAATGTTTTTTACCTGCACTGGTACTGTTGTGATGGCTGGGTTCCACAGAACTGGCTAATGAATTTTCACTCACCCAAGAGCTGCCTAGAGAGACATACAACAAGGCCACAAGGTTCAGTGAACCTGCAGCCCCTGATAGTCCATGGTCTTGCTTTCCAATCTTGCAGCTCTGTCTAGAATTTGCAGCTGCTGAGGTTGCAAGGCAGGGAATGCAAGGAAAGGGGGGCCAAGGAGCTAGCTGTGAGCCTACTGTGCTGCTGCAGTCACAGCTAGGTGAAACTGCACTTCTGTGTATTCTGTGCTGCTGCCTTCAGAACCCTCACATGGAGGAATTACTCTGAGTTCACTCTTTAATTATAACTAGATGAAATCAAAAGATCATGTAGATACTTGCAAAGACTTAAATGTACTAGAAGTGCAGTTTGATGGATATTTCCTTCATAAGGTGATTAGAATCACCCTCTTATCTGATGCCGAGGTTTTTGGTTCTAGTTGTTGTTTTTTTTCGTACAATTTTTTACTGTTCCTTAAAAAGTTGAATTATTTTGAATAGAGAACCTTGTCATGAAGGGAGATTTTCAACGCAAATTGTCTATATTATTTCATGCACATACTTCAGCTTTACCTTTTCAACTTCCCTGTAAAGTTTTATGCCTTCTGACATTTGTGTCAGGTCTATTTTTGTTTCACAAGCAGGCTATGTTCTTGTACACCTCAAACTGTATGTCATCCTTCTACTGCCAAAGAGATCTGGACAGAGGTTAGAGTGCTATCTTTTTCAGACTAATTAAGTTCCAGCATAATCATTATACATAGACTGTATTTGCTTACAGAATAAAGAACTTGCTTTAAGCGGATGCTTAGATGAGATAACATCCTGAGGTTCCTTCTAACCTGAATTATTCTGACTCTGTGAAAGCAAAAATCAAGACTGCCTGTTTTGTTGCCTAAAATTCTGTTTCTGAAAATTCAGAGATCATTTTGTCTCAAGATAACAGAGCAACAGAAATGGGAAAAAATAGGTTTTCCAGGAGAAAGGTGTAACTCTACCTTGGATGCAACTAAAAATATGCTTAAAATTCCCATCCTCTGGCTTCCAGGCAGAAAATACCTGTTCTTTTGATGTCCGTACAGTCTACAGAAGGCAAACTTGTTTCTCCCGAATGTAAGCATATGCTTTTAAAAAAGACTTAGTTGAAGTGGAAGACTATAATTTAAAAATAAAAGTCCCCACAGTTGCAGGTTGTGGAGAGCTCATATTGTATGAATTTTTTAGAACACAAATATTTCAGTGGCTGAGTTGATGGATGAATTTGGCAGCCTGTCCTCAAACGATCTGAGATTTTTAGAAAAACAAAAAACAGCAGCCTTAATGCCGGGCTCTAAACTGTATTTAATAAAAAATAGAGCTTTGTGCAATGTGCTTATTTTGCTTTTTCTTGCTATGCTCCCATTGCTGTATTCAGCCATTAGCCTCTACCTCATTCTGTCAATATCCAGGATGGGAGAGCCAATAAATTGCCCTGGCCGCCTTTTGGAAGATGGCATGCTAAGAGAGAAAAAGAGCTACAACTTAGCAATGATGGTCTTAACTCTTTTTCTTCCAGGTTGGCTGATCATGGTTATTTTCTTCTTTGATCTTGAGAGTCTTTTGAGATCTTGAGAACCTCTGAAGGGCTGGGAGCATACAAGTCCTTGCCCAATAATGTGGGTTACTGTTTTCTGTATGTAAAATTCAATAGAAATGACTCTATGCAGCTTATTGAGGCTTTATCTAAAAATGTGTAATGCAATTTAGGATAAAATGGTAACCACTGAACTTCACAGTTTATTTTCCTGCAGTTTCTATTGCCTTTAAGATTGAAAGCTGGAAGAGAAGAGTACACAAAGCAGTGCTTTAGTAAATATGCAGGAAATTTAAAGCCAGGAGATGGGTCTTTGATTATGTATCCAGCTGTGCTGTAGTTTACTGAGTTGGTTTCTTCCTTTCTTAAATTGTCCTTTGTCACAGGCAGTTTCAACATAGAAATATACTCAGTTGGCAATAAATCCACATGCTTCTTTCACTGCACCAGTCATAATATGTCAGATCTTGTGCAGTCAATCAAATAATGCAAGTTACATAGCTGTTTTATTTACCAGAGAGTACTACAAACTAGTGCTCCATGTCATTACTTAAAAATAATTAGAAAAAAAAGTTTGTTAGGAGGCTGCGGTAAGAAGTAAGCAATTTAATACAGCTTAGCATTCATGCTCTGTTAATTATAGAATCATGGAATCACAGGATAATTGAGGTTGGAAGGGACCGCAGGAGAGCTGTAGTCCAACCTTCTTCTCAAAGCAGTGTCAGCTGTGTAGTTAGACCAAGTTGCTGAGGGCTTTATTGATTCAGATCTTAAAAACATCCAGGAATGGAAATGGAAAAACCACTCTGTGCAGCCTCCCTCTATGCAGGGATTGCAGAACATTGCATTACTCCTTGATGAGTTTCACAAGGCTCCTGTCTACCCAGACCAGCAGCCTGCAAGGCTGTTGCCCCCTTGAACATGTTGACTGGTCTCTTGAGTCTGGTTCCCACTATCTGTGAAATATTGCTGTATGTTTCTAATGTAGCCGTATCTACTATATTTACTCTGTTAAGAATGAAGTAAATAAGATTCAGCATCAGTGTTTTGACAGCATACATTTCTGTTCATATTGTGGTTGTTACGATATTATCAAGAAGGCTTAATAAAACTTATCTATATCATATTGATATTTAAAATACATAGAAATATCTTTGAAGGTGCAATATCTATTATATTTACATTAAATCTTAATTCTTTCATAATGCTGTGCATGTTCAATTACAATGGAACCATCTGTGTTAAGACGTAGTCAAAAAAGATAGATAGGTTGCTACGTGTTTCCTGAGTATGTTACTAAGTCAGTATGTAGGCTCTAAAATGCCTGATGATGACCAGTTTGCAAATCAGAAGTCTGAAAATAGTGGTTTGGTGCAGTGTCCCTTGGCTCTGGCACGGGAAGCCAAATCACAAGTCCCATTCCACTATCCAGGCATTAGATTAATCTTTTTATTTATTTATTTATTTTTTCCTGGCAGCTATTTAATTCAGAATAGATGTAAATCAGAATTTTTGTTTGAACACAGTGGCCATTTAATCATGCCAAAATGTTTCCACTGTTTCTGCTTTTTCTTTCATTATATTGAGTGCTAAAGAAATTATAATCAGCAAAGCACTAGAACTATCACCTGGCTATCCTGAATCATAATGAAGCACTGTGTGGCATTTTACTATTCCAGTTCCTGATTTGTGTTTAAATTTGATATGCAGCATACTGAGTTCACATTATTGTGTAAATATTCTCATTATAAGCTATAATTTGCTTTTGATTTGAGAAGGTCATAAACATGCCATCAGTTATTTCATAGTCGTATATAACAATTCATTGTTTTTAGCTACACTTTGAATGGGAGATAACTGCAGTAGCTCTATGGCAGTGGCTGGAAAATGCTGACTTATATCAATGGCTTGTACTCACTTCATGCCTTCATCTCCTACATATAACAGCAGTGATTGCTGTTTCTGCTTTATTCTATGGTAGGTTAGTGTTATGCCAGATATGCTACTTTGCATAATGCTATAAAATTCCTACTATTAGGCCCTGAAAAATATCAAATATTGTTATTGTGCTTTTTGTATCTGTTTTAGTTTCAGTGGAAATAAATTGGAGGTATTACTTTTGGAGCAACCTACATACGGTTGGATTACGGGAGCATTAATAGAACCAAATTACAGATGTGGAATGACCTCACTAGTGTTTAAAGCTGGTGTCTCAAATTCACTTAATTAGGTATCTGAAGAGATGATCTCTGTCTTCCAAATAAACTTCTCAGAAGTTTTGTTACATGTTCCTCAAAAGGTACAGTGAAGTGGTGAATAGGCTTTCGGTGTCATCTGAATACTTCATATCCAGCAACAATTGACTAATACTTTTTTCCTACCATTATACTCACTTTCCTTTTGCAGAATTTGCTGAAAAGCAGCCGTGGCTTAAGACAGCTCCTCTTATGCAAGTTTCTCCTGAGGTGTCAGAACATTGATGCAATCTGCAGGGATGTGTTGTGGATTTAGCCCTATTGACACTGAGTTTACTTCTGCCCAAGGATGTTTTAAAATGAAAAGTAAATAAATTTACAGAAAAATATGTCACTAATAGTTTATCAATTAAATATTTAGGATTCCCTTCACTGGGATCCTTAACATTTTCACAATAGGAAAGTAGATGTATATACTACTTACAGCTGAGATTCCTAGACTGCATTTACTGTGTGTTGTCCAGGATTCTAATAATATTGGATATCAAGAAGAGAAAGCCCAAATTTTTCTGGCAAACTGCTCTTGGCAACACTTTGTCTGAAAAATCATCACAGGCTTATAAAAATCCATTTCTTTCCACTGTAGTCTCACCCAGTAGAAGAATCCACAAAGCATCCTCATCCTTAGATATGCTTTTTGTATCTGAATAAGAAAGTCTCGTAGTTCTTAGTGGCTGTTGTTCATTATTTCTACCTTGACACAGAAGTCAGATAACAAAGAATATTCATTTTCACCCCCGACTTTTACTGAAAAAAAGAAACAAATTATCCCCCTCATTTACATTTATGTTTAATTGGTGAGAGATGTTTCTGGTTGATTTTTTTTTTTTTTTCTTCTGAGGACCAGGGAACAGATTTGTGTCCAGATAGATGGTTTACCAGTGTGTACAATCAAGGAAAAAATAATATAATTGAAAAGTACAGTCAAATAGATGTATAATCAAAAATAACCCAATAAAGAGTTAGGCACAAGGGTAACAAAGACAAAGAGAAAATAGGTGGAACGCTTACCCGTGCAGAGGGCTCGCAGTAAAGGTCTCCAAAGGAGTGGATCTCTCAGCAGAGATCCTTCCTCCCTGGCAGTCAGCACTTAAATGGGGCTGGAGAGGTGGAGCCTGGCTCCACCCCTTCCTGCAGCACAGGTGAACTGCTTTCACCTGTGCTCCCAGGGCTGACATACTGCTTGCCTCAGATAACTAATCAAAGGTTCAGGCTGTGATTCAGCAGCTCCCATACACTCCACCCCTTCACAGCGTGAACCAAATGATTAGGTAGGATAAGCTTTCCCTACTACAGAGATCCATTATAACGCGACGCTTATACAATTTCTGTCGCGACGCATGTTGGTACAATTCAAGACAAGTGATGATTGGTGAATCGTTGATCTTCTCTCATGGGCCAGTGCTGGATGATGTTACTGGAGGCATGCGGTCATGAGGTGCAGGTCCGTCCTACATTCCGTCAGTCCCATGTAGACCATCACTGGGTGTCACACGTGATCTGACTGTAATACTGGAATGCCTTGTTAGAATTATGTTCCTTCCGGTGATTCTGAAGACTCAAAGACTCACGGGGAGTAATACAGATGTTTCAGAGGTACCAGGAGGGGTAGGTCCGCTCTCCAGGGCAAGATACAGGCCGTGTTTCTATCTTGGGTCAACACTTCCGCTAGTATTGGGGCACGTCCCGGCCGCCTGTACCACACTTTTTGACCGGATATCTGCAGCTGCATAACTATATCAGGCACCAGAGGAGGTGTCCTGATCTGCCATAGGGACATGATGGGGGTCCCTTTAGCAATGAAAATCGGAGTGTTGACCACAATATCAGTAGGCCATGTACCTATTACTGGAGGGACTACTGAGCCTCCCACCTCCAACAGTCTCCCCCAAGGTGCAAGTAGGCCACACCACTTTGGTCCTACCTGCACCTTCCAAGGCCATTTTATCCTATGAGTACCTGGTTCTAAGTTCTCAGGGGCAGGGAGCAGAAGATTATTTTCATTACCAATCTGAGGTTTTATCTGATTATCAGTGCCCGTAATTTGGATCCTAAGCGGGGTGGCCCATGTGGTCTGCAACATTCTCAAGGCACTGGGTCTGCCATCTCGAGGTCTTTCATTCAAGTCCCGCAAGGTTTCATACAGTCTCTTTGTCCATCCTTGCAGGGACTGGGAGTCTGTCTTCAGGGCGGCCTTAAGAATACCATTATAACGTTCAATGAGGCCAGCCCCCGTTGGATTATATGGCAGGTGGAATCGCCATTCGATGTTATTTTCTTCTGCCCAGCGCTGTATCATTGCACCAGTGAAATGAGTTCCTTGGTCGCTCTCGATGACTTGAGGTGTCCCATAGGCAGACATCAGTTTAGTGAGTGCCTTGATGGTATATGCCTGGTTTGCTTTCGGTACCGGATAAGCCTGCAGAAGCCCACTCGCAGTATCAACGCAGGTCAGGGCATATCTCGCCCCCTCAGATCGAGGAAGGGGTCCAATATAATCAACCTGCCATCGCTGGAGAGGATTGTGTCCTATGGCAAGATGGGCTGTCGTTTCCGGCAACGATCTCGGTCTCATCTTAGAGCAAGCGTCGCAATCTTGGCATGCCTGGACAATGTCGGGTAGTTGTATGGGCAGTCCCCATGCTTTAGCAGCTGCCCACATTGTCTTTTGTCCTGCATGTCGTAGTTTCTGATGTAACCAACGGGCGATGTTCTCAGATGATGAATTCTCAATCCATCTGACTCGAGCCAGTGTGTCAGCCTCATCATTTCCCGGTGACTGTAGGGGCTGATGACCAGAAACATGGTAGACACATACAGTCCTGTGTTTAACTGTGTTCCATATGTCTAACCACATGTCTTTGCCCCAGATTGGTCGGGCGTGGATAGTCCATTCCTGGGTGGCCCACTGTGCAATCCAAAGAGTGAGCCCCCGGTACACAGCCCAACTGTCTGTGCAGATGTTCAAAATACCGTCACCAGGTTCTTTGGTTATAACCATCCACACAGCTCGTAATTCTGCCCATTGGCTGCTCTGACCATCCCCCTCGTCAAACCAGATTGTCTCAGTCGAAGGATGGTATGCTATTGCTCTCCACTTGCTCGGGTTACCCTTGCTGGACCCATCTGTGTACCAGGCATCTTCAGGGATAGGATATTTCCCCTCCTGAACGGGACTCTTCTCTGGTGGAGCGACCAGTGTTTCTCTTGGTGCTTCACTATGATAGGTCACTGGGCCGAGGATCTTCTGAAGTTCTTCTTTCAAAGGTGATGAAGACAGACTGCTCCTTTGGCTGAGGTAAGCGACCCATCGTGCCACTGTTTGCGCTTGGGCCACCCCTGTCTTAGGAAGGTGGGTCAGATCTTTTACCCACCCCTGAATTGGCAGAGTTGTTTTAACTATGACTTCAGCTGTTTGAGTTATTGGCTCTACTGCCTGTAATGCTGAATAGGCAGCCAATAATTTTTCAATCATGCTGTATCTTTCTTCTGCTCCGTGCCAAACCTGAGACCAGAACCCAATGGGGGTCCGAACAGAACTCTGGCGTTGCCACAGGCCCCAGCCAAAGCCATCCTGAGTCACATGAACATCCAACTCAGCTGGGAGGGTAGGATCAAATATACCCAATGCCTGGGCTTGTTTAACTGCCAGTTTCGCCTGTTGAAAAGCGTCCTGTTCTGTTTTCCCCCAATCCCATAGCTGCCCCTTTTTTGTGAGTCTGTACAGTGGCCTCAGCAGCTGTGCTAGATGAGGTATAAAGGAACGCCAGTAACCCAATATACCCAGAAACTCTTGCAGCTGCTTCGATGTTGTAGGGACTGGGAACGCCTGAACTTTATCTATAACAGCACTGGGTAGTACTTTAGTCTTTCCTGACCAAACCACCCCCAGGAATTTTACAGACAGGCCCGGACCTTGCACCTTTTGGGGATTTATAGCCCATCCCTTCTGTTGTAAATAGGCGGTTAACGAATCTGCCGCCTGCCCTACTGCCTCCAATGAGTCGGATGTCAACAGGAGATCATCAATGTAATGATACAGATTAACGTCATCGGGTTTTTTCCAATCCGCCAGGTCACGCGCCACTAGATTATGGCAATATGTTGGTGAGTGCACGTACCCCTGTGGCAGGACCTGAAAGGTCCACTGCCTGCCTCCCCACGTAAACGCAAATTGGTCTTGCGATTCCTCAGCAATTGGGATGCTAAAAAACGCATTTGCTAAATCTAGGACACAATGATAGGTTTTTATCTCCCTACTCAATGTGTCCATTAGAGAGGCAATATTAGGTACGGCTGCATGAATAGGCGGCGTGACCTTATTTAATTCTCTATAATCCACTGTCATTCTCCATGTGCCATCCGACTTTCGCACTGGCCATATGGGGGAGTTATATGGGCTGTGTGTAGGTCTTATAATACCCACTTTTTCTAGTTCCTGCACCGTTCTCGATATTTCTTCTTGCCCACCCGGGAGTCTATATTGCCTTACATTAGTAATCCGTCGCGGTTTCGGCAGGCAAATAGGCCCATGTTTCGCATGGCCTCTCAATATCGCCTGCACCGCCCGGATACTGATGCATCTCTGTCGAAGTCTGAACTCCCCTACAGTTGTCTGGAGAGCCAGACCCCATAGAATATCTATGCCCAGTATGTATTCTTGAACTGGGGCAATAGATACCTTATATTCCCCGGGGTGGGAGGCGCCCAACCCCCAGTTTTAACCATGTTTGGGTGACAGGAATAGTTTGTCCCCCAAAGCCACCAATCATCACCTTATCTCCATGAAATTTAGATGGGTCTCCATAGATGATCGATGTTTCCGCCCCTGTGTCTACCAGTGCCATAACTCTTTGTATGTTTTTCCGGGACCAGTAAATTGTTAGTTCTACATAGGGCCTCCGGTCCCGTCTGGAGGCCCTAGGGGAATTAACATCCCCCGTCACGCCATGAACTGTGCCAGGGATAATTCTTTTTCCTCTGATGTCTCAGGCATTGTAGCCCGAGACACCTGAGGTGGCTTTTTTTTTCTATTGGGAACAATAAAATCTTCTAAGTTCCACGCCTGTGTCGGCATTCTTTCTATGATTCTTACCCTTGGTTTTTTAGGGTGAGTTTGAAATTTTTGATTGTCCCTCAACTGTCTCCAGAGCTGGAGGAGGACATAATTAGGCTGGCGGTCAATTTTAGCAAATTGAACCCCAGCCCGGATTAAATCATTAAACATCTGCTTCCGAGAAACCCTTATGGGTCCCGATTGAGAAGCTCGAGTAGCCGGCATTTTGATTTTAGTCACCGGCAATACTTCTGCTTCTTCTAATAATCTAACATTACGTTTTGATCTTAGGCGTTCCGTCTCTCCTAAATCGGCTACTAACTGAGCAGCCTGCTGGACCGCTGCTTCTGAGGCTACTAGAGGGTTTAATATGGAAACCAGGGTTCCATATAAGTGAGAGGGAGCTTGCTGTAGGATTAGGTCCCTCATTCCCGCTGTGAATTTTACCATGTCGGGTCCATCAAATGTATCTTCATAGATAGCTTCTCTAAAACCTAATTCTCGAATGTAGTTTTGAAGGTCCTCCATGGAGGACCACATTCCTGAATTTACAGGGATATCTGTTTTGTTCGGCCACACCATACGGCTGGCTGCCATTAACCAAGCAATTATAGAGTGGTTCTCATCAACGTGGTGACTACCTGCATAAAGCCTTTGTCGAAGAGCAGGGTGAGTGGTCATAGAGGCTAATTTAGCTACTTCTGGGCCACTTACTATAACACTTTCTGCTCCAGAGTCCCAAAGTCTTAACAGCCAGGCCGGTACACTTTCTCTGGATCTTTGTCGGAATTTCTGCACTAGATCCATTAATTCTGTTGCCGTGTATGGCCGGGCTGTCACGTGCAAACGGGTTTGGGTAGGGGGCCATTGATCTGGTGGCACCCCTGCTGGTCTATCTTGAACTTTCTTTGTTTTCTGAGTTAACACTGGACGGACTTCTAGTGGTTCTAGACAAATAGGGGCTTCGAGATCTGACTTGGATCTTTTATCTTCTTGATCAAGATGATCTATTGGTTCAGAAACCTGATCAATAGTTATAGTAATATTGCGAACTTGGCCTATGGGGAGTAAGGTTGATTTTTTCCCCGTTAACAGGCTAAGTTCCTGTTCTAATTTTTCAATACGGTCCTTAAGAAGTTGGTTCTCACTTATTAAGGTATTATTATTCCTTTCAGAAGTATTTAGAGCCTTTAGCAGAGGCCATGCTACTATAGAAGCAGCTAGTTTCCTTTCTTTTGTAATTAATATATCTTTGCTGAGTCCTTGAAAATACTCAGCTAAGCGATGTGGGGAGACGTGCCCCATATCCCTTAAGGGACCCCATTTTTCAATAACACTTGCTAATTCATAATAGGGAGATCCCACAAATCCTGGGATCAGTCCCGGTATCACTTTATCTAAGGGGACAGTGTTCTCCCCCTTCATCCATTTACAAAACTTCCAGAGGAAAGACATGATATAAATTTAGATGTATTTAGCTAGCCTGCCTGGCTCGCCAAATGTACAATCAAGGAAAAAATAATATAATTGAAAAGTACAGTCAAATAGATGTATAATCAAAAATAACCCAATAAAGAGTTAGGCACAAGGGTAACAAAGACAAAGAGAAAATAGGTGGAACGCTTACCCGTGCAGAGGGCTCGCAGTAAAGGTCTCCAAAGGAGTGGATCTCTCAGCAGAGATCCTTCCTCCCTGGCAGTCAGCACTTAAATGGGGCTGGAGAGGTGGAGCCTGGCTCCACCCCTTCCTGCAGCACAGGTGAACTGCTTTCACCTGTGCTCCCAGGGCTGACATACTGCTTGCCTCAGATAACTAATCAAAGGTTCAGGCTGTGATTCAGCAGCTCCCATACACCAGTGTCTGCCTTTGAAGGCCAATTAATTAAAATGTGGATATATGTCTTCCTGGATCTGTTTAAATATGTCTTAAATATGTCTTAGTATGAAGATATACACTTTTGCTTTTAGACCAACAGCATACAAAAATGATAAAAATAGTCATTTGTAAGACAATCTGTGTAGTAAAGGAAAACTATTTTGCATAATTAACAAAGAAGATAGCAACCATCATTAAAAACAACAACAACAACTTTTGTCTATGAATGCTTCCTAGTAATTGCATAATACTGTAGAGCAGTGTATTAGTAAAACATATTGTTAATGGTTTTGCAATTTATTGTCAGCAATGGTCTGTAAGTAGCCATTCTTCTTTTGTCAGGAATTTGCTGAAAATACACAACACCAAAGGCTGAGGAACAGGATCGCTTCAAAACATCTGGAAGTCAGCAGGATATTCCTTTCTAGATAGAGGGCCTGCATGAAACTCAGCATTTCAGTAATGCTGCATTTAGTTCAGGATAGAAATGGGAATTAAATACTGCCTATGACTACATGTTAAGCCCACAGAATCCAAGAGGTGGGAGGCACAGAAAAAGAGATTTTGTGTAAGAATAAATTTGAAGCTGGGACTAAGTTCCCTAACATTCAGAATAAAAAAAAAAAAAGATTAAATTTGTTAAAGAAAGCCTTCTTCATTTGTGCTTAAACATGCTAGTTAATATTAGTGTGACTGAAGTCAGGAACAAACTCCCACTGACATCAGTGGAGTCAAAATTTAGCACTTTGGCTGAGGGAAGCAGTAGATTGTCATTATTTCTATCTTTCTTTAGAACTCTTGACTCCAAGGAGCTATTTGCTTTGTGTTTGCCTTTGCCTCTGGGAGATCTGCTTTTCACTTCACTAGATGTAGATCAGTCCCTTTCTGCCACTGCCGAACATCAAGCAAGGAGGCTTCTCCTACATGTGTGGAGGTGCACCTGAGGAATGGTAGTTTTTCCTTTCATCTTTTGTGATTACATCAAGAGGAAGTGTTTATAAATGTGCTATTTTTATTTGAAGCTCTGGTAAGGGTGCTGTGCTCTGAATCAGTATCTCTATTTTGACACTAGTTACTGTTCTACTGGTAGTACTGCCTAGTGACTAGAGACTGTGACTGAGCCCAGCAGAAACCACAACTGCTGGGAATCTACAGTGGTCAGTCATGAGCAAGAACCATACAAAAATGTGTGGGAGCAAATCTCTTTCAGTTTTGGTTAAGGATATACATTTCTGGTGTATCTTTGGCTGTGGTACCAAGAATATATATTTTTAATCACAGAGGATTACCCTCAGAAAATGTTCAAAAACTCATCAGTCTCTAAAGGCAAGATTCACCCTAATAATAAAGTGTGTGCGTGTATATATATATATATATATATATATGTATAAAAATCTGAGCTTTTCAAAGTCTCCTTTCCCACCCCATCTCCCTTCTATTTCACAACAGCGACTTTTTTTTTTTTTTTTTCTTTTTTCCCAGTTCCTTATTTAACATCTTGTTTGTGCTTGGTGTTACCTTTCTCTTTAGGAAATACCAAGCAGTCTGTATTCCACAGCTGCAAAGTTACTGCTGTCTTGAGGCTGACATAGAAACAGATACAGAGTTATAGTCTATTTAAATGGAGATTAAAATTTTATGTAGCAATTAATGGTTAACTAGGGGTAAATGAACCAAAATTACCCAGCAGAGTCTTTGTTGAACAGGAACACTGCTTAATGTCCCTTGTTTACTAACAGTCTGATAATGACTGAGAAGACATTTCTTCTTGTATACTGTCAAGTTCACACAGAATCTTAGGTTGTGCTTCTTTGGTGCAGCAGGAAAGGGGTTGAGGTATTGTATGATGTCCCAGACACAGATTTGCTCTCCTTACTCACTGTATGTTAATGCTTCGGGATCTGTGGGCACCCAGTGAAAGTGGCTGACTACTGAAAGTTGTAATCTTTCGTTTTAACAGAGGTCTAATGCAACTGAGATAGCTATAATGCAGTGTAGCATTCACACTGTTGGCTTTCTCTAGTATGAGAGTATGAGTACTCCAGTATGAGTGAAATGCTTGAAGGCCCATGCATTTGTTTGCCAGATAATCACGCAGGAAAATTACCTTCTTGTCTACAAATGTAATGTTCATCCACACTCTGCATGACAAAAGCAATGCAGATACTGGTTTAAAACTGGGAGGCCGGGAAATGAGATCCTGGTTTTTGGAAAACTGTTGCCAGGAAGTGGTTCAGGGCACCTTATTCAAACACATGCAGTTGGAAATGTTGATGACCTCATTATCACTGACTATTTTCTCTAAATGAGAGCTGTTTTTCTCTCCTCTTGAGATTAAATGAAGTCTTGAGACTGTAGGACAACACATGAAATAGTGATTTTTTTCCCGTTATGTTCCACAGCAATCCTCCTAAGTTGTCCACTAAAAGAAAGCTTCAAGCAAACAAGAGTAGCAGTTGAATCATTTGCTATACATTAAATGTACATATAGTGAGAATTAAAATCCCCTGTGAAGATTGAAAGATTGTTTTGTATGAAAGAGTGGGAAGGCAAATGTCTGTCAGTGTATTTTATATAAATGCTGTTTTATATATGCTTTATATAAAAACCTGTGACAAATGATTTGAGGGGTATAAGGGAAAAGAATACCGAAAAAAGTGCTGTTTGGTTTTGGTTTTCAATACATGTAGATCAATTTAAAAATTAAAATGCAGAATATCTGATAAGTGCTTTAGTTTATGTGATAATATTTTGCAGAGAAAAACTGGTTATTTAGATTCATAACATACACAACTATCATCCACAGAATAGTTAAAATAAAATTACAAATAGCCACTGATACAAAATTCAAGCGTGGGCAGATTATATTTCAAGGCGAGAAGCCATTTTGCATTTACTGGCAGAAGCTGGCATCTGTTTTTAGATGTAACATCCTCAGTGTAGCTGAAGAGCCTCTCAGAAAGAACGGTGCTGGGAAGAGCTCCAAGTGAAGACAAAGCCAGGTTTACAAGATGTGGAAGTGAGCTTGCATTCGACTTCCACCACTCAGCAAGACCTACTGTGTAGAGAGCTCAGTGAGGTGCAGAACTAGTTCTTATTTGGCAGAAACGGGAATCGCTTGAGCTTGAGATTGTCATGATCTTTTCCAAATAGCTTATTACATTTGCAGCTTCCAGGTGGGCTGGTTGGTACTCTTTGGTCTTTATTGCTGCTTCTTGGATGACTGGGATTTTCCCCCGATGTTCCTCAGCTTGACTGTGTGTGACAGTTCTGGCATTGTCTTGGCAAATTCGAGAACTGGCAGAGAAATGCCTGAGATAAGGAATCGGATCTCATGCTACACTGTGTCTTTACTGACACTGTTAAACTACTCAGAAGACAAGCTAACACTTTCTTTTTCTTGGCCTTGGTGCCTTGATCCAGTACTTACATGCTGAGATGGGACTGTCAGAGCCCTGACAGCTGGCATGATGACACACATAGAAGCATCTCTCGAGCTTATTTTTCAAGCTAATTCCTTAAAGGGGCTGAGTATGTGAATGACAGTGTCTGCCAGGCTCCACCGTACCTGAGTCAGCACTGGCTGTCTCCAGCCAGAAAGCTTTCCACAATGCTTCTTCCTCACCTGACTGTGCAACACACAGTATGGGATCTTTCACCTTGCGGCTGTGCCCTGGGAACACAGTTTGAAGGAAAATTGTTAGTGTATTTTTAGTGTTTAAGTAGTAATAAACCTGTCTCAGTCCTTGAGAGATACTTGAGTAAGAAGATTTTTTTGGAATGATCTGGTTTAAATGTTATTCCTGCAAGTGCAAAGGATGTGCTGAAGGCACCTCTCCAATCACCTTGTAGTTGGCAGCCAGGTAGAGCAGCAGCACAGTATAGGTAAGGCTTTAACTACTGTGTAAAATCATCTCACCATGTAAAATCTGTTGTGTGAGCATGTCCATGCTCCAATCTTGTGTCAGCTGCTGAAGACCAGGTCATACACAACACAGGACTCAAGCCAATCTTAAATGACTGATTAAAGTGAGAATCTGAGTGGTGATGTTCACAGACCATATACATCTTGATATTTTCTGGTTTTAATATGACTGCTGTTCATAGACAACCTTATCAATATGCCTAGGATGGTAGTATTCAGGAGCAGAAGTGGGGGGAGGTGTTTACAACGGGAAGGATGACGCTGAAATTCTAACAAGCACATCACTGACCCAAAGCTTAGGTAATGAGTGATCTCATCTCTCAAGCAAATAAGATTTTTGTCATTACAGTGATTAATAAGGAGTGCACACTTAAAAGTATTGCTCAGTTGGTTTGTCCAAATGAGAGGTGATTGAGACACCTGCAATCCCAGACTTCAGTATCCAAACAATAAAAAGAACAACAACAACAACAAAATCAGAATGACAGATTTTACAGAAAAACAAACAGAAAACCCCCAAAAAACAAATAATTAAAAAAAAAGAAAAAGCCAAAACAAAAGAACCCAAAGCCTAATCAATTTAGGTCAAGTGTTTTGTACATCTTTCTGAAATGCTAACATTTTTTTCTCATTTTAAAAAACTTACTGAAAACAATATCTCATTTATATCTTATGGAATGCAATGAAGGCAATTTGTTAGTTCCTGTACACTGAGACTCTACTTAAATAAATCCACTCTATCATGTACCCTATTTACTTCCACTCTAAACGCACTTCCAAAGAGTACTTAAAAAAAAGTCACTTAAAGGTGTGCAAGTGATCAATGTTGCTTTGATTCTAACTGCCAGATATTCGGTTAGGTAGTTATTTTTATCTAAAAGTTTTCAATCTGCACATACAAGCTAGAAAAATGGTGTTCGTGATCAGGGATTTTCACCTTGGAAAATAAAGAGGGGTCTACAACTATAAGGGAAACACATTTGCTGAGCTGTAACAATTCTTTCTTGGCTATAGACTGACCATAAAGAAAGTATCTAATTGTACTAGACGCTCTTTGGAAAGTTTCCCAGAGGAATAATAGATAAGTTAACGGAGCACTTTTTTAATTTTGCAAAGTGCACTCTTCCTTATAATTTACTTAATATAGAAATTTAATGTACTGCAGTTTACTGAACAAATTACATTTGAGGTATTTTAGAGTTAGCATGAAAGCTTTGCTTTGGTAGCCAGTTGGACTTTATGATTTGATTATCCAGATAAGGACAGGCAGTAACAAAGTTCTCTGTTTTAAGTGGTTCCAGGGATTATCTCTCAACCATTACCACAGTTCAATGCAGAATTTAAATTCCCAGGAAAAAAATAAATAAATAAAAAGGAGTACAGTAGTGCTTTCCAGCCTCTGCTGTAGTTAATACTTAGTTTTCATCTGACCTGTCTGAGAGGATTTCATTTTTATTCTGTAACAGATTTATAAATGAACTATGCTTGCATGTAACAAGATAAAATTATAGGAAAATATGAGAATGCTGGAAATGAATGTGGCCAGAATCAAATGTCCTCCTTGCATGTGCTGCAGTACAACTGACTTTCTCTTTCTATTTATTTGAGGAGAACATCAACAAAAGCAGAATTCTGGATAAGAAATAACAGCATTTTGTTCTTGTTAAACCATTCATACAGACGCATGATTAATCATAAGTGTTTCTTCTGCCCTGTCCTGCTGTAGGGCAATCATGTAATTCAAACAAACAAACAAAAAAAGGACAATGCAGCACACAATTTGTTTTTAAAATTATGTTATGGTTTTGTTGTTAGACAGAAGGTCAAATGAGTGTTTGTACTTGGAATATAGATAGCATAAATTATCATAGGCCCCCAATTAGCTTGTTAAAAAGCTTAGTCACTTACCTGAAGGAGCTGTACGTTTCTGTGTTAGGCACAGAACTGTGAGCAGAAATCCTTGCTACCACAGTTTTTGTTGTCTTCTAGATGCTCTGTGATGGGCATGCAAAGTGCTTGGAGGGCAGAGACTTATTTAAACTTTAAGAGAAGTATAGAGCAGAGATTCTATGTGTCCTTGAAAATCTCTGTGCTGAGGCACTGCTGCATACTGCACTGTTTGAAGTTCCTATGAATGGTTTCTTTATCAAGAGGAATCATAGAAAAGACAGGGCATCAAAGAAAAGGAAGTGTGCTTGAACCTTATTGTGTCTACTGCTGTTGTCTTCTGCAAACAGGAGTTTGAAGTTGAGCAGTGAGGACAGTGGTTGGGAAGAACCTCATGGGATATGGGAGAGGATGGCAAGCAGGCTGGTTGAAGGAAGTAATATGGCAGAAGACATTAGGAGGCATTAATGAAACCTAGGCATTACATTAAAAATGACATAGTTTTCTAGTCAAAGTCACAGGTGGATGACAGATTCTATGATGAGGTGGCTGTGGAGTCTGAGAATCATCTGACTGAAGGCTGGTTCAAATTCTTGCATCTGAGTACTTCCAGCTAATGAAGAATGTGATGCAATTGCTCTTAAGTTTAATTTCAGCATTCTATTGATGGTTAACAGGGTGTTTTTGTCTTGACAAGAGACCATTACTATGGCAGGAATGTTTCTGCAACTGAAGTCTTGAGTGGTTGTGTACTCATTCATCTCTGCACCATGTATAGGCCCCTCCAGGCAAGAGAAAGGTGCTCTGCAAGAATTTCAGTAAATTTTCCTAGTCTAGTGATCAAATCTGTTGAATGATGGTGTGGTCCATAAGAATGAGTAAACAAACAACTGCCACTGTAAACTGAAGACTGACAATGATTCTAGGACTATGTTTAGTCCCACTCAATTGAAAATGTTAAGCTTAGGCAACCTTTTTTGTTGTTTTTGTTTTTGTTTTCCCAATCAGACTTTTATGAGTTTCCTTATGAATAGTTTCAGAAAAGAATTAGTAATTCAGATGGCAATTGACTGTCAGTTTTATCAAGGATGACAGATAAAATGAAGAAGAATTAACTCATGTTCAAAAAAAGGAAGGAAATGGTGCCAAATCTCTCCAAGAGATGATGTGTTTCTCTTCCAGCTGTTTTTTTGAGTGATAGATAAAGTAACTAAGAAATGGTCCATTCTTATTTTGATGTTTAATATTATCTGTGGTGCTAAGATGTTGAATTCTTAGAGTGAGGTCAAGCTGTTTCCTGGCTGGTGGAAGGACACTGTTTATTAGTATGTGTTCCAAATGTAAGAAATCACTGAAGTAGGTAGATAAGGTTTTATTTTTTAACACAGTGCTAGGTGGTAATGTTGTCTGCACTTAGATTGATGGTATGCATCAGAATTTGAATAGTTCTTTGGTGAGAATTGATGGGTAGAGATGAAGAATTAAGTTTTCTTATCTGGAACATAGCCTCAAGATAATTTCAGGGAAATATTTTATGCTTCTGCCTTTGTGAAAAACATATATATGCTGTTTGCTTTTAGCAGAAATGTATAAATGGATACATCAGTAAAACGGCCTCATGAGATTAACATTTAATTAATGGATGATTTCCTCCAAACAAAGATTTTTATTAGTATTATGATTTACTGAGAGTAATTAGTCATAGAAGTCTCTACTATCGTCAAGTTGAAGAACATGACTGTATCTTAGAGCCAGTGTGAAGAATTAGGTATTTCATTTTATCTAGGATGCCAATGTAATATCTCATGCTCTTGTGAAGTATGAGCTTCAGTGACATCATGTGGTCAGGATACAATTTGTTTTATTTGATAGAAGACATTTTCAATGCCAAAGAATGAAGACACAGCACTTTCTGAAAACCATGCATGTGAGATGAGCGTATAACCTGTGGCTATATCATGCCATGTGCAGACATTAAAGATGGCACTAATGATACGGACTTCCTAGAAACACAGTGATGAAAAATTAGAGAGAAGCTGAAAAAACTGTTTTTTCTTCTATCTCATAAGATTACTTTTAAATTCAAGGTGGAGCTAAAACTATTGTTCTAGACCAAGGAATGGCCAGCTGGAGAAAAGCTGTTTGCAGCCTGTTTCCATATATGTCCTTGGTAGCATGACTGGAATAGTGGAAGTCATTTCTTGCCTACATTTGTGGATTCACTTAAAACATAGCTTAGGTACAGCAAGTTGTTATTATTCACAGTCATAAAGAAATCATTAAAGGTAAAGATTATCATTAATTTCCTTGTAATGACTTATGTTTTTATATTTCCCAGAGGCCTACCTTCTCTTTGAACTAGCTGCTATGTTTTTGTTGCTCAGTGTTTTCTGCTGTCTCAATAAAACTGGAATTCTTTCATAGAAAAAAAGATCTTGAGAATGTTGACACAATGTTCATGAGGCTGTTAGAAAGGAGGTAAGCTGTACAGACACATAAAATAGTTAAAACACATTACTGTCCACAGCTGAAATAAAACTTTTTGTAGGCTAGAGAAACTTACATCAGTGTTTTATTTTTGACCTTTGTTTATTTTTTGCTTCTAGCAAAGTGTTGTAAGAGATGGCCTTTAGCTTGTCAGAAAGTAACAAGTGAAATTAATGGAGAGTAATCTCACAAATAAGCAAATGTGTAGATTTAGTGGGCAGATTGAACTTTTGTTTACAGCTCATATTTCAAGCCATTATGCCCACTGAATCTAATTGCAAGGAAATTAATATACTCCAGTTACAGTGAACTAAAAAAAAGAAAAAGATATTTTACTGTTTATTGACTCTTTTCCACTTTTCTCTTTTGATGTGCATGAAGTTGATACAGACTATCAATTGTTTTTGAAGAATAATGGTGGATGTCATTTAATAAAAACAACTTTAATAGTTTTCTGCAGGTAATCATGTGTACATACAAGGAAGATTGACTTCTGCATTTAACTTTTATATTTACATTTTCCTTTGCATTTAATTAATATAGTTTTGAGACTGACAATTTGAATGAATTTTCTATCTTTTTTGTGTGTGTGTGTAGGATGCTACTGCTGCTGAGTGTTAGCAAGTGCATTACTAATATATGTTTATAAGCTCTTTGAAATTGTAGTTTTAAACATTTTGTCTCTTCACCTTTTCTAAGCAATGACTGTTGCCATCAGATACTTTTCTCCTGTATTTTTCTCACAGATCTCCAGGGAAAAAGTAATATTTTTAATTGTATGTACCCAGACAGAAAAGTCTGAAAGGCAGACTTGGATATCTAGAAATGCCACTTGTCTCATTAGTATTTTGTATAAATATCTAGACGAAAGTGGTGAAGGGAGTGAACAGATTTGAAAGCTCACAACCCAGTAAATTCTGAAAATCTGCTCTTTCTTTGTTTAGATAAAAATTTCAGAGACTTGATAAAACATAAAATGTGAGATAAGCTGGAGGTGTGAAATAGTTCGGTCTCGCTATCTCTTTCATTTTTTTCTTACAACTCCTTATTTTATTCAGGTGCATTTGTAGTCAGAAGCCTCTTATCAAATGTGTACTTACAGTTGAAAATGACACACCTGCCCAGTATCTATGGTAACAAAGGCTCTCTTCAATCTCTGAATTCTTGGTGCTCTTTTCAGCCCTTTTATCCTCAGGAAGCATAGATAATAAATATTTTTAACAGTTTGTTTTAATTTCTGTTGCTATTTCTTTGTAAATTTTCAGTGGTAATCTGAGCATCCTACCACCGTGGACTGTTCTCCACGGGTTAGAGTGCATTAGAGTGCAGGGTTTTTGGTTTTGTACTTGTAAATATAACTTTAAAATGTGAGACAGAAAGGGTAACATAAGCACAGTATTTTTAGAAAAGAACTCTAGTCAATTTAGAGTTAACTGAAATACCTACAGCTACAACAAAGAATTTGTGCTTCTTTAGGTTGACATAAGAAACTGCAGATCTATGGAGTTGCTCCTAATGAAAACTATAATAATCTATATTCCATTTTTTTAAATAGAGAAATTATCTTCTCTTTCAAATATGTACTAAGTAAGCTCTCTCCTCCTGTTGAAATTGATGAAAATGGAGGAACTAGTTTCTCATGCTATCAGTTAGCTTGGATGACTCTGCAGTGAATCAATACACCATGGAAAATAATCAGATTAATAGCTGTATTTATAAGCCATGACAATTAAAAAAAAAATAATAATCCAAACACAAGGCCTGTTTTTCCTCTTAAAACACTGCTCACTCTTTTCAGAGTTGTAAGTACAGTCAGTATTAGCTAAAGAAAAGGGCTTTGGTACCATCTGTTTTGTTTTGTTCTGAGATTCTTTCAGTAAAATCAGAAGACAGCTTGGGCATATTTTGAGTTTAAGTGGTATTGTGTGTACATTCTTTTAAATCAAGGTGAAGAGACAAGTTCCCCTGTGGAGTTCAAGAATCACTTAGCAAACCACATCCTTGTCAGAAAATGTAACAATATTCTTTCTTTATAGTGCACTCTATTCAAGGCTGCCTTTCATAAGACTACCCATGACACAAGGCTGCTATTCTTCAGTTCCTCCTGCACTCCTATTTCTCATTTGACAAGCACCTTCCAACAAGTGCAAAATCATTCACTTCTAAGAACAGTCTTTTATTAAAATGTGATGTATTCCTCGTTTATGTCCTCTGTATGAAACCTCATAGAACAAATCTACTTTGCAGAGGTCTATGGGTCAGATATTGTCCCCAGGAACAGCCATGTAAATCTCAGTGGTGTCACTGAAGTTACTGTAGATTTATACTCTTGTGGCAGAGCAGTGGTCTGTTCTATTTGTTAAATAATTCTTTAACCATTGTATCATTTTAATAGGAGTGTTAGGAATGTGATGATTTATTATTTTATTCTCATTACAGCATGTCAAATTTGGATACACAATAGACAGGGATATGCATAATATTTTAGGGATGGAGGAGTTTCTTAAAATTACTGAAATGCATGCTTGAATCTTATCCTGTGAAAAGTTTTGCAAGTGAAAGAGAATAATTTGAATGCAGCTGTGAAGACAAAACCAGTAGATGAATTCAAAGAGTAATATGGTCAAAATAGCTGACTAGGAGAACAAACTTTGCAGTTGTGTCTTGAAGAGCTATGAACTGCTGTAATCTATAATCAGAACAGATCTGATAACGAGTGTTATGCCATTGGAAATACAAAATAATGGCTGAGAGGATTCACATCTGCAAATAGTCTCTAATCCAGTGGCTAGAATCCCAAAATGGGAGATGGAAGGATAATTTGAAATATGTTCTGTTTGACTCTAGGGCAATGAAGATATCCAACAGCGATTTTCCTGAGTTTTGATTGTGAGATCTAATAGCTGTAGCTAGTTTCTCAAGGCTAAAGAGAACTACTTTGAAAATAACGAACTTCTGAACTTCTTAGTCAGCTATCTGGTTGGGAAATCAGGTATTTGAACATCTACTGCATGCATTTCATGCCTTATATTTCCTTTCTACCAGCTAAATCTAAGCTTTTCCCATTGTTGCTTATTTTTCAAGTTTGCATATGGTTTTCAAGTGTATGCAGTGACTATGTAGAAAGGGGTTGGGATTGAGCTGGGCTTGCATGAAGTTGGGAATGCTTGTACCCTACTCAGCTGGACCCCCTAGAGGGAATCCAGAGCTCAGAAGCAAGAATAGGACTTCTTCATGATGTCAAAGCCACGTCACCATCACTACAAATGATGCTGCCTCTTGGTGAGCAACTAGCTAATGCAGTGGTTTCTGAAGGCAGAATAAGTCAGACGGAAAAGCACAGGGACTCTCTGCTGGGTATTTTGATTGCCACTTACAAGGAAACTTTTTTTCTTCTCTTCAGCTTGTTCTTTTTCAGATGTGAATAACATTGCTTACAACCTCATGCTTAACTTCTGGAAACTTTGAATGATCAACTTTCAGATGAAGGTTGACCTTCATGAATGAACAGAATGGGTAGTTTGTGCTTTCTAAGTATATTTAGAGACTGCACTTTTTCACTCTCATTTGTATTTACTTCTGTGTTTACCAAGTCCGTGGAGAGTAGTGATAGCAGAGAGCAGAGGTCAAAACTTTTAATACAATTGTTTAATGTTATAAAAGAATTATGTTTTTCAAGGTCATTCTAATACCCTAGTCAAGAGCAATATCATCACTGTGTTCACGTAATCAGGTTATGCTTAATAAAATATAATGCTGAATACTCAAAATGAAGATAGAATCAGAGAAGATTATGATAAAGAAAGTAAAATTGTCATCATCTTCATTTGATCAAATAATTGCTACTGAACAATGGTGAAGCTCCACATTGGCTCAGTGAACTTGTCCACAGAGGTCATCCAGAGATAATACATAATTTTCCATCACCATTTCAATTGTCAGGTTGTTTTCAATTTTTCACAGAGCTAGCGTGAGTTTTAGAAGCTATGGGGAGGCTAATTCCTTAGAGGATGGCAAACTCTCCTCAGACAAAATATGAAATAAAACATGAAGTCCTATGTAGTTTTACCAGTTCTTGTGGGTATAAATATTCTCTTTCTTGAAAAAGCTGCTTGAGAGAAAGTCCTTTCTTAGTTGCTTTCTACAACCAAAAGAGAGCAATGTACAAAGAAATTTGTAAAGGAGAGAGAAATGAGTGAGGAAGGAGCTGAAGGCTGGGAGAACAAAGGAAATGATAGTTCTAAGGGGAAGAGAATGTGATTGCTCAGGAAATAATTAGACTTGTTACTTAATAAATAGTGTTTCTTCCTTTTATTATGCAGTTAGAGCTTGTTTGGTGTCTGTGAGGAAATAATTGATTTGACTTTTAACAGACACTTAATGAGTTACAGAACAGCTTAGAAATCTTCTTCACACTGTGAATGGAATTGTTTTCACAGCTGATTTATGAAATTTCTGAAGACAGGCCCAGAGTTCTAAACCAAAAGTGAACTTCTCTTACATGGAAGGTTTATTCGAATCATTCTTCATGCTCAGACTACTTGTAGCAATTGGATTAAGTGTTCTATACTATCTTTTTCTTTCTCAGCTTAAGAGTGTTTGAGCCTGAGGAGCTGTTGTGAGTTGCCCTTTGGAATTTTGTTTTACAAGTTGTTTCATGGTGATTGACAGTATCAAATCCTGTTGCATAGAAGGAAATGAGGACAGGCTATCTGTGCTTCGGTGCACAGTAAACTTCAGATGGATGCATTCCGTCATTAATTTAAAATTAACTATATGGTTTCATCTCAAATTTTAACATCATAGCATATAGATATTTATTTTTGAATTGGCTAGAGATTACAACATTCAGGGAGGTATCACTTGCTGCACTCCTTACTCTACCTCTGGTCTTGTTACTTTAAATAGGAGGGGTAAAATATTAAATATTAAAATAAGTCTTTTGCAGGCTCACAGACTTGAAACTCACTAGGGAAAGTGTGACTGTGGTTGTCAGTCGCCTGGCTTTTGTTAATGAATGCTGTTTCACTGAAAACGGAAAGAAAAACCTCCTTTCTCCCTAACTTCAAATGTAAGGAATAAACTCAATGTGTAGTCATTAGAGTCCAGGTGAGTTGTTCTTTTTCCGTTGATTTGCAACAAGTAGGTTGTAAATCTTGTGAATGCTGTATAAAAGCTGTTCAGTGAGCACATACATGAAAAAAATATTTCTGCCATTGTCCAGTATTAATATGCTGCATGTGATTTGGTAGATGTTACACATCTCCATGAGCACAGAGGTGTACTTTTAAACCACAAGAACAGATCATGAATAGAACTAGTATACTGACTATGGGTTATTTTTATTATGGAAGCCAAGCACAACACAAGTGAGGGATACAGAGATGAAGAGACTGTCTAAAGAAATAATTTTTTTTAGTATATAGAAAACAAATACCTGTCAACATAAAACCACAAGAATACCATAAATGCCAATTTTAGTCTTAATACAGTTCATTATTTTTACTGCTGTAATATTCAAGGAGCTGAAAACCATTGTGCCAGACACTTCCAAGACTCATGAAGGATATTTACACAGGTGGTAGACAACACACATCTTTTGTCTTCATTGACCAAGGCATAGGGGCAACAAGAGACTGGAAATAAGTAGGGCCTTTAGAATGGAAGAACACACAGCAGTGGGTCACATTCAACATTAGGATCGACTGACTTAGGAGTGTAGTAGACTTCATCATTTGAAGACTTTAAACAATCTGATATCTTTTGTAAGCGTGCATTGTTCCATCAAAAGTTTCAGGTTTTATGAGAGCTGTGAGGTGATGCTGAGTTCTCCACAGAAGGCTAGATAACATTTTTTTCATGTAGAAACAAAGCAAAAATTTCATAGCATTTGCAATCTAAATATGTTACTTAGTCACCTTCCTATTACTGTTCTTTTCTTCAGAATAACCAGAGTTTTCTTTTGCCTAAGATGTGGGCCAGAAATGAATGCAATAGTCCAGCTGGTAGGTTACAGATAACACAATCACAAAAATTAGTTATACTTCAGGTAATTAGGAAGTTTGCTTATTCTATCATTAATTGTGCAGCTGTTTAATTTAAATATAATCTGATCCAAAGTGTTAAAGTTTATTCCAAGCTGCATGTTACTGTTTTCCCTGCAGTCTGCAGCATTTTGTCAGGGAAATATAAAATCTGGGAATAAAAGGAAAACACTATTTTTTGTTTGGAAAATTACATGTTATGCCTATCTGTAATTTTTTTTTCATTAAAAGGAACTAGAAGTAATGTAATTATTTCTACTGGGAAAACCCCTCAGGAGCAAGTTGTACACAGTAATTATGATTTTAGACTGAGCTGACATCTTTACTAAGTTCTGCGTTATCTTACCCTATATTAAGTATGTTCGGTTTTTGAAGTGGGTGTTTCAAATGTCTTCTCTTAATTATCACTCTGTAACTGAAGAAAAAGTACAAACTCACAGCCCCTAAATGTGAAGACTGTTTTGATTTGGTTTGTTTTGATATTGTTTTTCACATATAAATCATAAAGACACATCTGTGACTGAAATGGGGATAAGCCTCCTGGTGTTATCTTATTTCTTAATTGTAGGCTCTCATTTTACAAGGCATGTGTTGACTTGGTCCTTTCCTTGTCATGCCCTCCTCCACTGTTTATTTGCTTATATGCAGGCAAAGCTGCTTATATTTTAAACCTATCTAGGCTGAGCAAGCTTGAAAAATGCATGTCAAACTTGTTTTAATTCAGGAACAATTTTCTTTAGCTACACATGTAGGCTTGCTCCATTCGTTTTTTATTTTTCCTTTTGCACACTGGAGTCATAGAAATGTTTCCTCTGGGGAACAAAAGGATGCAGGTGTAATTGAGAACAGTCTTTCTGAAGAAGTGGAACCATTATCAAGGATACTTTCAGATAAACGTTAGTTTTTATACTGTCTGATATTTACCTCGCATTTCAACATTTTTCTACTTGAGTATCTGTGGTGTGAGGGGATTCTTTGAAATCATCATGTAGGGATACGAAACAGAGCTTCTATTGATGTTATGCTACTGGTGCTGAAGTGCTAGATTGAAAAAGTTTGAAGAATTTTGGATCTGAACAGCCAGCGTATTTGTCATTTGGTGATGTTATTAGGATCAAAATCCCATGGCACTGCTTGTGGTTGGATGCTCTTCACCTTAGCACCTTAGTTCTGCAGTACTTTCCATTTGATTGTTGCACAGTATTACATGTCACTTCATTTGTAAATGTACTTCCGTCTTTATGAAGTAGGTACTGTTTTTCCTCTGATGGAAAAGTGTTTTAAGCAGGAAGGACTAATTAGGGCAACAGGAGAACTGGTGCATTGGCAATGAAGCTGCTCTTCCCTCTCCTTAGATTTTCTTTCCTGTTTATACATTAAACAGTAACTGCATCGTAAAAAAATGCCTCATTTGATGTTTCCAGTGCTTTCCAAACATTAATTAAGACTGATAATATCCAGAAAAGACAGGTTAGTGGTACCATTCATGTTTTGAAGATGAAGAATGGGGGTCACAGAGTCTGTGACTTACCACAAGGTTACATGTTGTTTTCTGTGTCAGAATCAGGGCTGAAACTTGGGACTGAATACTGCTTCTTTAACAGTGCATAGTGACAAACCAGCCTTAGCTCTGTGTCACAAATTTGAGAAAACATTTTTCCTGCCAGGTTATCTTGATTAATCGACTCCTGTTTGGCAGTACATGTGGTGGCAGTGTCTCAGGCTCCCCGTATCCTGTTTTGTGAACCTTTTAAAGGTCTTCTCCATCTTGCACAGCTGTCATATCCTATCAGACTTATTTCATTACTAAGTAGAAAGTGTATTTTGCATCTAGTTTTAATGTGCCAAATAAAATGGGAAAATGGGAAATGCAGCTGGGTGAAAAAGTAAAGGTTGTACCTTTTAGACAGTATTGAGAATAATCTTACAGATATGATAAATCCATGTCCTTAGATGATTTATACTGCAGTTAGCTGTGCACCCAGGCAAAGCAAAATTAATAGAACAGAATCTGAAAGTTTTGGAAAACAAAGAAGAGATGAAAGTATTTGGAAACGCAGAAGCTGTTTTCCACCACAACTGTAATCTTAAACAATTCAGTTCTGATAGTCTGAAATATTCTGAGAATAGAATGCAAATTCAGAAGTCTGAGCCTAAAGCATCAGCTCAATTTTTCAGGGTTTGAAGGGACAACCTTCCCCACATATTTCTGGGTATGGTTTTAGGAAATGTATGGCGAATGATGCATTTTGTGGAAATGTAATTCAACGCATACGTATAACAAGTGGAAAAGGCAAATAAGGGTGATTCTGCCCACATTTCCAAATAATGTAAAAATCCTGTTAGAGGATACATAGAAAATTCAAAAATAAAAGGCAATGCATAGAGCTTTCAGTTTTTTAAGGCACATGTTTCCAAAATAGACACTATGTTCAGAGATCCATTCTGCCTGATTTCAGAAATTTCAGATTTTCCCTCTGCTAGAGAGCAGCAAAAGTAAACTGATAATGGAGGGTTTTGAGAACAGTACTCTGAATTTTCCCACTGCATCTAAAAAGTCATATAATGCATCTTTTCCTGTAATTTTGTTATATTAAAAATATATATATATATTTAGAAGGAGTTTTATCTGCATCTTTTTCCAGCTTTGATTTTTGAATCAAAAAATCCCCAAAAGGGGGGAAGGGGGGAAGATAGGAAAATGTACAAAGAACACCATAGTTTACTGACTACTTCATAAACAACTGAGGTGTTTTATTCTCTAGTAACGTCCCCTTCATGACATTACTTATTCTTTGAACCTTGTCTTTCTAATTAATTTAGATAAAATTAAAAACAGCATTTCCCTTATGGATTGAAATAATAGGCTTGCATCCTTAATTTTGTGCACTGTAGCACATTAAGATAAAGCATTTTCATACTGCTTGCTTCAAGAGAAGAACTGTGGTCAGTCCATGTGTTTTACATTGCAAAGACTAGAGTTTTAAATGGATCTACTATAATCCCATCTCAGTTGCATGCATTGTCATTAACTTGTAATTTTAACATGCTCCCTAGAAAGCCAATTCGATTTGTCTGGAATTTTAATACTATTTTAAAGTTTATATAAAAAAGGAAAGTTAGTCCCAGTGGCAACTGGATGGCAAAACTAAGAGTTTGTAAGAGTCAACAAAGAACCAGTGCTGACTTGCAGGCAGCAAGTCATTCAGCAGGATGCTGAAGTCAGGCAGAGAAAAATCTGTGGGCAAAGATCTCGGTATACAGTTGGGTGTCCCTCCTCCTCTTGGAACCCAAGACATTCTGACTCAAAACTACATTGCTTCTCTTGTCTAGACAGAGTTTTACCTGGCTTTATTCAAGGAGCTTTTCCTCAGTCCTCTTGATACTTACAGGAATGATACTTCTGAGCCCGCAGCCATGCAGAATCTGTAATAAAAAGAATGAGACACTAAGGTATGGCCCTGGGAATTTCCTGTACTGTAAACCGATGCAGGCAGATAAGTGTTACCCCTCGAGAAAACACTTGTGGACATTTTTGCAAATGAATCCTACTGGCTTTGTGCCACTGCACTTACAATGTCTTACCACTGGGAATACCACTGGAACTGATATTTTCACCCACCATTTAGAGTGCCCTTTTTCATCCTTTTTCTCAGTAGCATCTTGAGCTGTTTATATTTCATTGAATTTAATAGTCTGTTTTCATGCTGCTGCAGATTTGTCATGTGGTCCACTAAATAAGTATTTAAAAAATGCAGTCAATTTTGGCAGGTGGATTGAGAATTCTTCGTGGCTTGAAAGATGTGAGGTCACTTTTTGACTGTAAGGTAAATTTGCAGGGTGTTTGTGCTAACATCAGCCACAGTGAAATGGTTAGTAATAGTAACATCAGTGAGATAACAAGTGCCACTCACACAGCTCAGAGTTATCACCTCTACCTGTCTGTAGACTAGGGAGGATATAACAGTGTATTGGATTATATATATATATATTCTGTTCATATTGTTAAAGTGTTAAAAGTCATGAGGGAGGAATACTTCACTGTGATCTTACTGAATTTGTAGCAAAGGGGGAGAATTACAGAATATTTAAATACCACAGTGAGGGCAAGAACAACACTGTGAGTTAATGTAAGAAAAGCTGGCTGTAACACAGAGACATCTATGACACGTTCCTTTCACATGTCCCTTCTCACTGCTTCTGGTTAGTTTTAAGAGACCATGTTTAAAAAGAAGTACCAAAGTCCTGCTTTTATTTTTATTTATTTATTTATTTTTGGACTGGAAGTTTTGCTGAATGTTATACAATGCTGGACCACACACAATGGAAAATCCCACTTACATCTTTACATTGTTTTACAGATATGACTAAACCTATTTTTTTGTTAATTAGCTTGTAAGCTCTTTGTGGCAGGGACCAAGTCTGTTGTTACGTCTCTGCGCAGTGCTTAGCCCAATGGGATCATTGCTTATTATTCATATCAGAGACAGCTTAAGTCTTCTCAGCAGTGTAAGCAAAATTGAATTTTGTTGCCCCTGGGAGTGCTGGCGGTTTCAGTGAGGTTTTCAAGGAGATATGGTGTAGAGTTCATGGAGGGCTCTCAGTGTTGGGAGTGTCATTATGTTTGAAATGACTGTGAAATGTGATTGTGTTGCAGAATAAATCTAGATTATTACAAACTCTTAAAAACCTTTAGGAAGGTCATCATAGTACTGTTTGGGCATCTTCAGTTTTGCACAATCCATCTCTGCAGAACATCCCTTGGAGAAACACAGCCTAAAATGTTTACATACAATAGCTATTTTATGTGGATCAGTGAACCATGCAAATATAATGATGCAAAGGTGGAAGAGATGGAGATGTTGCAACATGAGCTTGTGTCATCTTGTTTTGCATGCTACAAGATGGCCCAACAAGTGCAACATCTGGTCCTCGTTTCTTAAGACCTGGCCATGCTTCTCAGTAGTGTCACAGTAAGCAAGGAATCTCAGAGAAAAATCAAAACAGGATCAATGTGGATCTCAAATATGATTCCACTGGAGCTTCCAAAATCAGAACTACTCTAACTCTAACAAAATATTGTTGCTAAAAATATTGAAATATGGAAATATGGAAACTGACTGCAGCAAATTGCATTATACGTAGTCATAAAGATAGGTCACTCGATTGTGAGTGGAAGTAGAATTTTCCTTCAGGATTCAACCTGGCTAAAATGATGCATCTGAATAAGATTTCATGGTCAAAAATGTGCTTTCTCAGGTGGGGAAAAAATAATTTAAATTTTAGTTAAAAAACTGTATTCTACTTGGCTACTGGTTTTTCAAAACAACACTATCAGATGATTCTAACTCTTCGACATAGTTTTTTGATTACTTAGAAGAAGAAAGTGAAAGTCTTTTAGAAATATCCAGAAGTATAAAAGGCAGACTGTGACCAAATGGTTTGAGCTTTGAAAGTGTGACCCTTTTCAGGGGATAATTCTGGCATTAACTTAGAGACATCAGTCTGCCTGCAGACTAACAGAAACTAAGGATTTGCTTTCAGGTGTTGCCCTTTTCATAATATTCGGCATAGTCATTATTTATAGGCATACAACAGAAATCTTCATCATATTTTTTTCCTTGCAAGATTGCTGGTATCTCAGTTGGTCAAGCTTTAACTTGGAAATGATGAGGCATGTCTATTGGATAATTATTATTGCATTCTGTAGTAAAATGGTTCTTAAAAATTCTTTCATCTATTTGTGTGAGTGTGTTGCATTTTAAGTGATGACTGCCTAATTTGAGTCTGAAAGTTTTTTGAGAAATAAAAGGTGAGCATGATTCAGTGTTGGTTAAACATTACTGAGGTTTTCACCAGAATGTTTCAAAACATTTTCTGTTTCTGATGCTGCCTAAAATTGGATCTTTGCTCAAACACTACATCATGCCTTAAAGGATTAAAGAATAGGTTACAACAAAACATTTATGAGTTCTGCTATTGAAAATGTAACTCATCTGAAAAGAAATCCTGATGGAGTGGAAAGAAATGACTGAAGTTGTCTTCACTGACATGTGTTTGAGTTCAGAGAAGAAAATAACCATGGCCTGCAGTTCTCCATGCATACTTCTGGTGTCTTCAGCTAGGAAATGTTAAATCCTAAAATCTCTTTTTCTCAATTTCTTAAAATGTGTGGAACTGATGCCTGGTTTGTCTTCAAATATGTCAAGACAAAGAGCAATTCTTTCAGTAAGGTATGCAAAGGATTTTATGGTTTCTGTTTTATTAAAACAGAAGACACGTTAGAAAGTTCCAAAATGATTATAAATCTGATTTAAATAATATGTTCCAGCTGAAGGTAACCAAGTCTAATACTCAGTGTATATCTTAGAGAAGAACATGATGTACTAAATAAAATGCTGTCCTGAATTATTAGGTATTTCAAAGTTCTCTTCCTGTGTGTCCCCAAAGTAGGTACAGTCAGGGTATTTCATGAAGAGACGTTGTGAGGAAAAAGTACTAATTTCTACCTGACATGGAGAGTACCTACATTAGATACTATATGATGATGAAAAAAATATCCTGGCAGATGTAACATTTTTGTCTGACTGGAGCATATTGATGAATTGGGGGGAAATATGGTGTACGTGAGATTACAGGGAAATTAGGCTTAAGTTGACTTTGCTTCAATTTCGTATGGTTTCCTTCAGAGACTGGTTATGCTGTATTAAGTGCATGTATGTCCACTGGAGTGGTGAGGATTGTGCTTTTCTTTTTGGAAATGTAAACTCAAACTTCTTCCTATTTTTAATTTTTAGTATTTAAGTGATCATATTCATGAAGAAGAATGTGCATTCTTTTTTCCTTTCCCTTCCTCTCGCTTTTTACCCATACAGGCAGATATGTATATATAACATTATCTACTTTTTTTCAACTACTTGCTTATTTAAGAAAAAGCGATTACCAATACAAATTCTACACTACTTAATGTAAAACTTATTTATACACATATCTGCATCTTACTATTGGCATAGGAAAAAAAAAAAGAATGTGTTGGAAGTAACTGAGTATCTTTAAATATTGTTCCAGCTTCTTTGGTGGAGAAGGTGATTCTCTTGATAGTGGAATTTAAACCCTTATCTCTGGTCTGTGACTTTGGACATTCTAGTTGGCAGCAAATGGGAAATCTCAGAGTAAACAGCTACAAGCAGGCAAATACTATAGATGAATTCAGTTGCTGCTGCAGTTCTTCTGTGTAAAAGCTTCTGAGATATGATTAAAGTTGAAGCCTAAATGTAGATAAAACAAATAGGGCTAAGCTAAGTCAAAAAGGAAAAGCAGAAGAGGTTTATTTACTTTTAGGGAATGAGATTACTGTTTAAATTGCTTTTCATCTCATTATGGGACTGTTATGTCTGTTACCTCGCTTTCTGACATTAAATTACTATATACCACAGTTTCCATTTATGACTTTTTGAGGGAGACATTTAAGACTTTTCCTAGGAGGGCTTATATTCATTTTTCTACTACACAAAAAGATTGAAATTCTATTTGAAAATAACGCTAAGTAAATTTATCTGAATAATGATTAATTATGATAATATGGTCACAGTGATTGCTACCTTCAATGTAAAATTTGACAAAGTCTTTCATATGTTAGAGATCTCTGGATTAAATAGCTTAGTACATTTTGATCTGGCATTGGCATGATGTTTTGAAAGTATATTTGTTACCAAGATGGTGGCAGTTTTCTTTGGGACCAAGTTCTGCAGTCACTGTTTATCCTGACCTGCATTGTTTCCAGTCAAAGTTTTCTAAAAGAAATAAAATAAAATACTGCAACTATACAAAGCTTATTTACAATTAAAACAGCCAAATCCCTGCAAGCAAATGTGTTAAAGAGCCCTTCTTGCCCACAGATGAAAGTTTTTTTTGTAATCTAAGTGAGCTAATCTTTTATACATAGATAATAATAATTAAACTGACCTTTTTTTCTCTAGTTCATGGCAGTGAACTGTGCAGCTTAAGCACTTATAAAACCCATTGTAAGTGATATGACAGGATTCTGTCACAAGAGTTTGATGCATGAAAGTAAATTAATGTTTATACCAGCTGAAACCATTCCTGGTTTCTTGATGAGTACTTCAGTGCAGCGGACAGCTTACTATTCATATAAATAAAAATACATATCAAAGATAGAACCTTCAAAATATTCTGACAAATCCACTGGTTGTAGCAGAATGTTTTGTGAAGGCACTGAGCTGAATTCTGACATTATAGCCTAGATTTATAAAAAACAAATAAATCTGGAAAGCAGCAGCTTCTGTCTTTCTGTAGTTTCTTTTCCTTTAAATGTACTCATAGATAATAATTTCATAACCAAATGATTATCCATTAGTAAAGCTGAGGGAAACATGAAAATTCTGAGACAATAGCAAATTAGTTAATCCTCTAAAAAAAAAAACCTCTACAAAATCTGTATTAAGTGCATAATGACTTAAACACTTTCAATTTATAAGAAACAGAGCATAGATCTACTTGACTTAAGAAGGGAAATTAAAAGAAAAAAAAGGTTGAGGAGAGGAGGAAATCTCTACGTTAATATGACCTCATTTTAATGCACCCACTTTCATCTTCAATTTCTAAACCACAATAAGTTGCAAATGTTTCCCACTTCACAATAGGAGCTTGGGAATGAGAAACATTGATTTTTACCTCACATGTATTTAACATGATCAAGGAAAACTCCTGGTGAATGTAAGCCTTTTGTCATGGTATATTAAGGGGCTAGATGAAAAAAAAAATCACGTATCATTTTTGGAAAGCAGAGTTGCTTTGATTTCCTTTAAATTTAATGATACTTGCATTTATGATATCTGATGATTATTTCTTTGGGTGTATGCAATCTATATTTTCAGGATTGACCATATCAGATGAGATGGAATAGGTTTTCTTTTATATGTAGCACTGTGTACCGAGCTGAGTAGATATGACATCTAATTGAATATAACAGCTATGTGGCTGAGAGTAATGGAGATTAATTAATGTTGTGTAATTGCTAGAGAATTGTTTGTGATAAATTTTGCAGGTATTTTGTATACAGTTGAGGGCGTGAGAGACTGCATTATAATTGTCAAGGGGTTCAAGGATGTCCCAGTTTATGCTTTCTCACAATTGCTCTTTTCCTCCCTAAACTGTTTTTTCTCCAGACCAGATGTTTCTTCCTGTACTTAGTTTTAGTAAATGGTTTAAATACTTGACATCAAATTCTGTCGATGTGTAAGTAGGTTTTTAATGCTGCTTGCAGTAATTTTTTTCCCTGTGCACACCAGGGCTGCAATTGGCTGGCCAAACAGGATTTGTTCAAGTAAGGATTTTGACCTGGAACAATAATGCAGCTTTAGCATCTGTCCTAACAAAATTCTATTTAATATCCTTAAATTATTCTCTTATGTCAGTTCTGATTATGTTACAAATACTGTACAGTTGGAAGCACTGACACAATGACAATATGCTATATTCATGAAGTATTAGAATTTTTCTGTAATTAGTTCAATTTGTTCAATTTTAATTAATTTCTTTTTTTTTTTTTGAGGGGAGAAATTGCATTTATAGGATGACTGCAGCAATATTAGTAAAAGGCAGGAAGCTATATCATTGCTAATCAATCTAGAGAGCTCTGTCTCTTACAGATGTCAATACAAAGTTAAGTGCTAAAATAATTGTAGTGTAGGCTTTCTCATAATTACTGTTGTTCATTTGGTATGTTGTGCAAAAAAAAAAGAAAAAAAAGGAAAGAAAAGAGGAATTTGCTTTGCTGTCAGCAGCCGCAAATCTCTAAGGAGAACGAAAGAAGATAGCAGAAGGCTGATAGTCATCCATCATTCCTGACAATTTCACAGCCTAGAATAACTTGACAGAGACCCAGAACAAAATGTTGTTGAGAATTGAATGCTGCTAAGCTGAGTGAATTGACTTTCTGATGTCAAAGCAGGACCTGCTTGAAGTGGCTGATGATTTTCCTTTTCTGATTTCACAAACACTGATGCTTAAACTGCTTTGTGAATGCTCTCAGCAGATTTGGAAACCAGGGAACTGTTTTAAAACTTTCTCTCCAGATATTTGTAAGGGCTTTGTACAATAATACAAGTCAGGAAGTGTGCGAATTTGCTTACACTTACTAGAAAAGAGATTTGAACTTTACATCCTCTGCTCTGGACAGTCTGAAGCAAGCGTAAGGAATCAGAATTTTTCAGAACGTGTTTTGAAACAAGAAATGTTTCAATGACCTGGCTCATGTCACCCCATTACCTTTGGGGCTGTACAGCCACTCTGCCACTAGCCTTGGGAAGGCAAGGACGGACACAGGTTCTTAATGGACAAAGTCTGCTTCTGCAAAAGAAGAGAATGAATTGACTGTCTTTGAATGCCCATTCTATTGCTATTATTATTTTAATTTAAAATGTTCTTGCACTGAGTTTAGAATTAGGTACAAAATCTCTGCATTAGATCATCAGAATAAGTTGTGACACAGCTCCCATTTAAGTAGCATTTGTTTATAAAGGAGATTATTTTCCAGCTATTTATTTAGGAAAAAAAAGAGATTGAAAATTTTCCTAAATTATGATGATTAGACATTTATTTACCAATAAATATTGCCAGTTGTATCTAGTATTGAAAGACTAACCTTCTAAATTGCTCGCAACCATTAAAAAGCACAAAGAACACAAACTGCAGGGTTTTAGTAGAAAGAGCTTTCATTTTGTAAAAGCCACGTTAGATCCTAGTAGTATAAAAAGAAATGTAATGTAAATAGGATGCGTAGGCTAAGCACACCAGCATTGATCAATAATGCATAAGACTTAGCAGGTTTTGTTGTAAACCTAACTGTACAGGTTTAGTCAGAATAGGGCCCGTTGCTTTGCACACAGACATTTGAAGACTAAGAACAGGGAATTTCATTAGTCTGGAAAATCCTCTGCAGCCACTCCCCAGTCTCTTTGAATATTTTTCAGATATGCTCTCACATATCTGTTGTCTGTGTTGTTTGTTTCCTTTGATTAATGAATGTATTACTAGTACCATACTTCATTGCTAATTTAACTCCACTATAAATTGGCATAAGGAACAGACATCTTCAAAGTGCTCTGCTTCCTAGTAATGATGTTATATCAACTGTCTTTATTCTCATGTAGGATAAAAGGTTACAGAATCAAACTTACTAGTCTACAACATTTTATCTTTGTTTCCAGTTTCCTTACAAATAGAACGGACGGTGCCTATTAAGCTGAGGCATATATCTAGCATTTTATGACTTCTTGCATCCTTAAAGCAGCAGCAAGAGATATTAACCAGGAAATTAGTGAGCCAATTTTACTGTCTTGATGCTAAAACTAAAATGAAAACAAACAAACACACAAACAATATATTATGTACTATAGTGCTGTCCCATCCTTCTTTATTTCTTCTCTTTTGCCTTACCTTCATCACAAGAAAGAAAAAAAAACCCTAGGCTTTCATAAGAGCTAATGAATAATTTCCTAAAAGAGAGAGAAAAAAAAAAAAAAACCAACCAAAAAACCTAGACTTTTTCATATTTGAAATTTAGAGCAACTATATTCAGTATTTGTCTAGAGGTCTTATCTAATCAATATACTCCATCCAAAAAGAGGTTTCTAGGAATAAAGTAGCCGTCATTGTCACATTCTAATCTGAATTTACTTCTCCAAGTGATATAAAATATTTTATGTCTCTCTAATTTATGCTGTTATTATCTTTTATATCATATATGAGAGCTTTGCTGAAGACAATTTTCTGTATCCTATTTACTAGCAGTTATGTCATAACCAGGTTATATGCATTTCTGTGATGTAGGATCTTTTTCTCTGGGTCTAAATATTTCAAAGAATGAACAAATTTGAAATTTTGTATGGCTTTCCAAAAAGAATATTTGAAATGTTATGAATTTGATATTTTATGTTTTTGTTTGTCTGTAGATTCCTTTCTAAAAATGCTTTTCAAGTGATCAGATTGTCATCTATCTGACAAAGACATTGTTTCAGGCATTCATCATTGCGTGATGTTTGTGTTTTGTTTACACTGCTTCAGTAATTCACTTCTGGGAGTAAAAGTTGCTTTTGAGGTTCTGGCACACTGCAGGATGCCAAAAAGGCATCAGGTTCTTGTGTATTTAAAGCTTTTGGGCCATCAAGAGATCAAAAGCTGCCAGAATCAAACCTCAGATCTGACATTATAAATAAGACACTGACATTTTTTCTTGAGAGAGGTTGTCCTTGAGGTGAAAGAAGCAAAGAGAAATGAGTTGCCCAGTTGTTTTTTCCATAAGGGAAATCTATATGTGAAATAGCACATTTATTTGATAAATTTTGTGTAACACATCAAGGTCTGCCATGAGACATTCAGATGCTGAAACAATCATTTTAGCTCACTTAAACATCTACCAAGATGAAAATATATCTTAAAATCCAGTTATTGGAATACCAAATTCTTGGTACAAGAGCTGCCCTTGTTTTGAACCACAATTTACTCTTACAATCTTGCATTCATATATGGAAATTTATGAAATTGAAAGAAAATGTGTTTTAATAGATATTGAAACAGTTTGTTTTTTTTTAATTAACCAGACCATTTAAAGACTGTTTATCTGGATTATATTTAATGAATTGACCGTCATTACAAAAAAAACACCTATAAGTTACATAAGACTTCTTAACAGAAGTGACAAGCTAATTCAACACATTTACCATTAATTATATTTATAAAAAGACGCTCTTCCTTTTCCCCACTTCTTGGTAATGTGATTAAAACCTTGAAACTCCTTATAGATATCTTCATATATGTTTCTGTCTGAATGTTTTTGAATTTTTCTGCTCGTTTGCAGTTGGGGTGGACATAATGCAAAACTACTGTAGTTATCACCTTAAAACTTAGCAATAAGATCATTCAAGCAAATGTCTATAACAGTGTTATTTCAAGACGATCTATAAGAATTGTTCAATAAAGATGTTCTTTATATGTATAATTCTCCTTTATCTTTATTGATTTTTTCATATTTTTAATAGGTTTTAGAATTGTCAGTGTTCTAGTAAAATATCATGTAATCTTGTTTATGGTTAGGGTAATAGAGTTACAAATTTGGACAAAATTTTAATCTATCCTATAAAGTTGTGATTTTTTCCCCTATAGTCACTTTTCTCAGTCAGTTACTTAAGAAAAAAAGCAACTCTAAAGATGAGCCATGGTACACACTGTGAGAAAAGGAATTGCTCTCTCCACAAGAAGGTATCTGCCCTACATTTTTAGGAGTAGGAGTGTTTTAGGAGTGTTTAGTAGTGGGCTATGCTTGACCCCATAATCAGTTTTTTGTCAGTGTTTCATAGAAGTTGCCATGGTAGAGACAAATAAGCCCACAGTTACTATTAAACTGTCTTTATACATAAAGACAACAAAACCTGCTTGATGGGAAAGGATTACGTATCTGCTGATATTGATCTGAACTTGTGGTGTGCACAGGTTCTGCATGTTGGGCTGAATTGTCATTTGAAGAAATGACTCCCCACTTCAGGGAGTCTTTGCACCAAAATTTGTACTCAGTGCTATCACAGAGAATGAATGACTCAGCTTTCCCACGCTGGGATCACAGCAGCTGGGGTGAGCACGCAGTGTTCAGATTGCTTTGATTTATGCCGAGGAAATCCCTGATGATCCAGAACTAGGGCAGAGCTAAGCCGAGTATTCTACCCTCTTGAGACACTCTGCATACTCTTCTTGCAGCTGACACCCCAAATCTGAATCAACATTTTATTTCTCATAGTCATATTTACAGCTTAAATCTTAATTCCTGGCGTACCTAAAATTCCTGTTGACATCAGTGTCAATCGTGTAAGGGGCACAGAAAAGAGTTTTCCTACGTGATGGCCATATGTGTTTTCCTGGGAGACCACTTGCCCAATTTTGTGAGAAACTCCTTGTTATTTTTGAAGCTTGTGTTAGTATTCTTTGTCATAATCTCCTACTCATGCCACTGCATAAATTTCTTTTTTTTCTTGCCTCATTTCTGATAAGTGGATTCCTTCCTCTCCCCACACATGGCCATGAAAGTAGTGTTGTGAATTTTTGACTTTGTGATGGTTAGTTATAGGCTGGCTCTTGGTGCAAAATTTGACATATGATAATTATACGTTAGAAGTGAAATGAAAGAGAGGCTTGTCATATGCGTTTCACTAAAACAAAACAAAAATACATGTAAACTGCATCAGTGTTTCTAGATGGTATGGTTGGAGTTTCAACCATATTCTGGAAAACTGAAGATGATCAGCTGTAGTTACTTCACAAGGGAATTGGGGAACGTCTCAGATCTCTGCTTACAAATATTTTGCTAATCTAATGCTGATAATCTGTGTCTTCTGTTGTGATTTTCAACTGCATGAAAATAATGAAGGAATTGTATTTGAATATGGTTTCTGAAACCACTCCTCTAAGTCTTTTTAACAGACCAAGCTTGAATAACACAAAGTACAAATGGTCTTCCTTAGCATTAGGGCTAATGTTGAGATGTTGTATTAAAATACTTGGTTGTGAAGAAATGTTCTAGAAAGAAGAAAGAAGAAGAAATGTCCTCAGAAGGGATTTCAGCAATTTTAATATTCCACCAAATGGGCATATTAATAAATGTGGAATTGATCTGTTAACATGCACAGAACTTTTGTGGTATCCTCAAAGCTGAGTTGCAGAAGAATTATCAGCCATTTCCAGGTAATGCTTTCTCTACCAAGAGAACACTTTGAAACAGATTTCTACACTAACTTTTGGAAGAGAACAGAAGTAAAATCTAATCCGTAAAATATTTAAAGGGACTTTGGTCAAATAAGATGCAATTTCTTATAAGACGTTCAGTACTGTTCCATGTTTATCTCTTTTTGGAGACTCATTTTTGGTGGAAAATTATCATTGTGCTCAGTCTTGCTACATCTACTCAATGTTTCTGATAATATAATATAATAGTTTGAGCAAAGTACTTCAAAGTCAATAAGGATGAATAATCAACTCTCAAATTCCTCTTACTCACATAACATTTCAGATTGTTCTACATAAACTACCAAAACAATATTACATTTGCAGTTGATCTTCTATGGTAATAAATATGTCCCCGAATCCCAAAGCTGCAGAAGTGTCACTTCCAATATACCGTGATCAGTTGCTAAGCATAAATGGAGATTACTGGATCTTCTTAAATCCAGCATTTTTCCCCATATTTCTAGACTGTCTTAAAACCTGAATCAGAAATCCACCCCCTCTTCAGGAAGGAACTGTGAGTGTTTACTTAACTTGAAGCCTCTGGGAGCACTAAAACGTGTGGCTAAATAGATATGTTTCATTCATGTTTAAAGCTGAGCCAGGATAAGATGTAAGCTATACCAATGACATTAAAAAAAAAAAAAAGGACCTAACTGCAGGACTGCAGCTATGCTGTGTGCCCAAATACTGATATGTTCATTGTCATTATTTTCCTTTCTGAATATGGAGTTAGTGTGCAGTTGGAATGACACTTGTGTTATACAACTGCAGCACAGGTCATGTTGCTTTAGGACACTGAACTCTCCTCTTCAAATCCTCCAGGTTCTTTTGTTTAGTTCATGACACTGCACTGCCAAAATACATTTTTTTTACAGGCTGTAAATCACCTTTACAAGTGGACAGAGATCATCATTTGAATCTAACATTCAGCATTTCAGCTTTAGAACAGGATTTTCAAAGCCAGGAGGACATTTCAGATATTCCCTTCCTGTTATGGTTAGTTAGGTTCTTATTCTGAATTCTTATTCTAAATGTCAAATAGACAGGTACATGAAAATAGCAGGAATTAGCTCAGATTTCCTTCTACTTACCTCTGTACAAAACATTGAATAGTCTGTTATTACAAAAGCTGAACACTTGGGGAGGAATTTAAGTAGTGAAAATTGAAAACACAAGAAATCATGCTGGAGTACTTTAGAAATAATTTAGAAATCAATTTTTCAAATCAGTATAACAAACTTCCAGTTGTCAATGCTGAGTCCAATTTACACTAACATATCAATTATGTTTCTTTATAGAAATAGGTGAATTGTTTAACTGCTGAAATATTAAAAAAGGATTTGATTGTAAGTCAACAATCCTTAAGAGCAAGGATTGTTAATTTTATAGAAGAAAAGAGGTTATGTGCCATAAAAGTATCCCTTAATTTTATGAAAATGATGACATATGGTTTGTATTTTCCACAAAAAAACTGTTCAGAGTGGTTTTCCAGTGACACTGCAGCTTCTCTGGGATCTAAGGATCCCATTCTAGTTCTGTCTCAATACAGGGGAAGCAGAATATGAGCAAATCTTTACTCCATTACTATTCACAACTATGTACGGCAGAACAGAGAAGAATCAAAGGTTTTATTGTAATAACAATCAGAATACTTCAATTAAAAAGAAAACCAAGGACCTCCGTGAATGACCTGGACACAAAGCCCATCTGTGCTTATTTTCTGGAGCCATAAATAGAGTAGTTTTATATGTTTGCAAGGCTAGGATCCTAGTAACATAACCACTACCACTGGCAGCAGTAATGCTTGGCTGTTTACACCAAAATGACTTTGCTTTTGCAATGCTTCAGAGAATACTGAAGCAAATATATTGGTGCTGGTTTTGAGCTCTTCTATATATTGTGCCTTTCAGCTTTCTATGCTTTGTAATATCCTTCTTTCTACCACGTTTTTTCTACAAGCTTCAAACAATTGTTTTTTAAGCAAACAATAGCTTTAATGCCAGCTGCAAAAACAAAACAAAAAAAGACAAGTAAACAATTGCTGGAAAAACTTCATCCAAATCTCTCTTCTAACAGAGATTTCTTTATCTTTCTTTTGCTTATTGCAATCACACATGAAAAGGCATTTGCTTTCTCACTGTCCAGGTATCAGATGGATTACTGCCTTTGTGTTTGAATACTATTTAAATTGTGATTATTATTGTCTGTGTTTTCACAAGTTGAACAAAATCTTGATTCACACAAATATTACTGCTGCTCTGTCATTGCCAGTGCTACTTTCACCTACTGTCTTGCAGCATTTTAGTGAGTGACAGTTGTCAGCACTCTACCTGTATGCTTTAAGCCTGAGTAGTTATGGCTGTGCATCAGTTATCCATCACAAATGACTAATTTGTTGATGAGTGAATCTCTTGTTAGTAGAAGTAGCTTTGATTCTTGATCATAGGCTGACTTTTGCACTTCCTGAAGAGCTTAGAAAATTATAAAAATCGACTTACAGAGAAGAAAAGATTGGTGAGGAGGGTACTCCCACAAGTCAGTACTTGCCACTTCATTCTCTGGTCTTCAGTAGCACATTTTATGCCTGTGCTCATGGGCTTTTATTATTTTGACAGTGGTTCCCAGTAACCATGGCACAGGGTCTATTTCTGATCCTTTTCACTTTTTCCAGACTGGTCTCATTGTTTTGAAGCCTCCTGTGAGCTCTATCCTGTGGATAGTATTTGGGTCAGAAAACATTTTATTGTTTTTTTTTATGACAAATAATCGGTATTATTATTTTAAATCATACCAAACATTGCAGCATTTCATCACTGGCTAAAAAAAATCTATTAGGAAAAGGAAAACTTGAGTCTTTTCAGCTGCTTCCTCTTGAGGGATGTAAGATATCAGCAAATTTTGCAAATGTGTTCCAGAACAGCCAGCTGTTACTACCCACCTGCAGCCATAATATTGATGGAAACGAGTAAGGAACCTAAACACACATAGCTTCTGTGATTGTGTAGAAAGAGTTTAAGACATGACGATACTTCAAATGTCATCTGGCAACTTTTGCTACATGACATGGAATATAGTAGGAAACAACTTAGCTAGTATAGAAAGTCTCACTGGAAGACCACCCATTGTTTCTTTATTTGATATTTCAACTGATTTCTGAAAACATTGCCCAGGTATGCTGAGAAAGTAAATGCCACGAGCAGCAAGGTTTGTGCATCCAGTCAAAGGTCAGATAAAAGTTGCTCATGTATTCCTACAGCACTACAATTAGCTAGTAATGTAAGTCGGATCGATTGTCCAAAGTCTGTGCATAAATGAAAAGAGAAGAAACGGAAAATAAAAGTTTTTTTTTTTTTTTCCCAGAGCTGATTAAATAAAGATTTTTATTTTTTTTTTCCCCTACACCTCTGTTGATAATTTGCTAAAAAGAAGTGAAAATTTTGACAAGAAGCTTTCAGCTTCAAATCTGTTTTCAGTACATCTGGAGCCTGGTTATATGCCCTGTCAGGACTCTCAGTATTTTCTTTTTGAGGCATCAGCACCAAACAAATTATGCTTTATGACAGAATTTCAAAAATTTGGTGATTTTGGTCTAAGAAAGCAAGGACCCTGAGTTCATCTTTCATTCCAATGCCAGCTTTCTAAAAAGACACTTTTGAGGTCTTGAAGCTTCAGATTATTGATGCTCTGATGGAAAGTAAAAACATTCCTAGAAAGCTGGCTTCTGTTGGTGGTAAAGGGTGTTCACTAATATAAATTTATAATAATTTTAAAATTTATAAATTACTAATATATTTGCTATTTTCCCAAAAATGGTTGAATGGGAAGACTGTGTGACTCGGTGTTCAGGTCCAGCAACACAGATTAGTGGCCAGCCCACAGCATAACACTGAACAGAATAGTGGCTCCTGCTGATTTGAAGAAGCAATTACACAAAATATTCTGTTAATGCTTGCTTGCAGCACCACAATGGTCTTTAGATATTGCGGATGGTAATTGTGATGTAGTATTGTAGACGAGGAGACTCGTTGTAAGGCTGGTCTGCTTTAACAAGGCAAAAGGAAAAACAACAGAGTGCCTAGAATGTGGCAGACAAGACGTTTCGCTTTGTCTTCTTTGCCCCTGTGGGTAGAGTCTTCTCCATCGTCCTTGCATTTCACAGCAATCTTTGGGACAAAAGAATTGTTGGGAGGAAGTAAATGGCCACCCCGAGGACTAACAATGGACTGATAGGGGACCATCATGGTGCTAGAAAGCCAGATGACATTGAAGATCACCAAATATGGCTGTGTATGCTGGACAGTCATTGGGGGTGGGTAGGATAATGAATTTGGGATAAAGAATATGTAATACGTGTGAAAAAAATTACCCGTGCACAAACGACAAGCTGGTGGAACGTTTTTGGAGCATTATTTCAGTGTTACCCCAGCGCTGCCAATAAGGAATACCTCGCTTTAACAAAACTTTGCTGTTAAACTCCTACTTACCGATTTCTCTAAATCACTGCTCCGGTCCCTTTGAAAGCTTTGTGTTAGGAGGTGGCCTTCTGCACACTATCCCCCTCCCGGGCCCAGGTGAGCAAAATTAACATCAACAGTGAGATTCTGAGTGAGAATTGCTGCTGTACGCAGGTGTTGCAACTGTGGGTCTGCACTTAAGTGTTAATTTGGAGGCGATGAAAGAACTGACAGAAAGGACACTAAAATAGGGCATGAGCCCTGATTTGGTAATTTTTTTTCAAACTGTGAATTTTGTCATTAGTAGTACTAGTATTTATATACTATATATATATACGATATAATATACTAGGTTTACTAATATTGCATAGTAGTATATCTAAGGTCTTACTTCAGTAAAATCCTTTGAGTCTTATTTTCGTATTACTCTCTGTAGCATCCTAGTTTTTAGCTTTTTCAGTCTTTTAAGTAGCAAAGTGAGGATCTCTGCTGATGGAAAAACTCCTATAATTCACAATCTGTGAGCCATTTTTTGCATCACTTCCATAAGACTTCGTTACCTTACAAGGGCTTCACAATTTCACAAGTTAACAAGACACAGGTGCAACTGATTAGTGAGCCTGGTGGAGCCCAAGATGGTTGCTAACATCCTCTCTCAGTAGGTGAGTATTTATTTTCCCCTGTTGTGTGCCATCAGCTTTTGAAAACTCTTTAACTGAAAAGACTAAATGCTATCAATGTTTAGAACTTTTCAGTCTGAAAGGATGTATATTCCTGCAAAGGAGAAAAGGAAGTATGATTTACTTTAAAATGTTAGCAGTAATGAATGATTTAAATTCTAAAAGGTCAGAAAAATGACCTTGGTAAGATTTCACTGGGGGTTCTGCACAGAATGGGTGTTTGTATTATTTTTGATCTTCAGCATCTGTAGCAGTTGCAGGTAACAGTTTTTTCCTCTGTTTTAAGTCCCTTTGGTCTAATTTATTTTTCTATAGCCTTATATAAGGTGCTTTGTCATGAAAGATTCTAAAGACCTCCTGACACAAATATAAAAATGTAGTTCTTTTTGTGAGAAGGCAGCAGTCCCATGTTGCCAGTTCCTCACATTCAGAAATGGTGAGTCTAAAATCTCACAACTTGTGGGATTGGCTTGAAAAGTTCATTTTTCTTTGCTTTGTGGGTTTGTTTTTTGTTTGTTTGTTTTTAATAGAATGTAATTCTAAAGTAGATCTGACCTTAAGAAGGAGGAACACTTTCATTTGTAGAAGAGAAAGGAAAGATGTTGGGGGGGGGGGGCAGAGAGAGAAAGGAAAGGGTATCTCAGCTGGCAAAGTACTGCAGATTACAGATTTTAGGATTTCCCCAAATGCTATAATATCTAAAGAATCAGCAGGAGAGGAAATAAAGCCATAGTACTTGGGCCTTCTGAATCTTTAACGCTTGTTCAGAGCACAAGAATGCAGGCTTAATTTCAGCAGATGCATTCCAGTATTGCTACTCTGTGCCCAGCTTGATTACCTTGTCTGCTTAAATGATGAAATTGTTCCTGTCTGCATTTGAATGTTTAGCCCTTGTGTAGTGAAGGTTGCATTACTCTTGTAGCACGGAGCATTGTCTGCCGAACTGGCATTATGTTATTAATACTTCACAGATATAGTCCTTAATATTTAAAATGTGTCACATAAATACTAAGAAAGCCCTTCTTATTAGCAATCCTCTTTTGAGTTAGATATAACTTCTCATATTTGTAGCTATTTGACTGTGCCAGGTGTCTGCCTCAGGCTGAATTCTTTGGCGTTCTTTGGCTTGTTTGTTTTTTCCTTTTAATGTCAACCATAGCAACTCTGTTATTCCTAAGAAGTTTGCTGGAGAAAATCACCCAAAATAAATCTGGTAGACTTTTTAAGGGGCTTAGTGTGACCTTCTCCTGGGGGAAGGCACTTAGCCTTTAGTGAAGGGGTGACTGATCTGCTGGAGATGTGCTTCAGTGTTGGTAGATTCAGATGAAAAACCTGCCATGATGTGAGTGATTTATGATGAACTTTTAAGTTTTACCTTAAGGCTTACCTTGTTCTTACAGAGACATGTTAGAATATGATGTGAAATGTGGCCATCCATGTTTCATGACTTCAGCTCTGATGCCAAACCATGCTGATGTGTGCTGCTCCCCTCCAAAGCTAGCAGCTCCTTCCAGCCCCAGTCAGGAATCTGTGTTTCTGGTAATAATACCAATGGTGTTATGTGCTTTAGCCATCTTTTCTGCCTGTATTCAGGGCTTGTTTTTACCTCACTCATGTTTTGAAAAACAAACCATAAGAAAAGAACCATCCAAACAAACCCAGAGTAAACGTTAACACTTAACTGTGCTTTGAATTCCCGAAACAACTTTGCAAAGGTCTAACAGAAAAGCAGGTTTTTATCAGTGAACTTTAAGTTAAGGGCAAGACAGATCTATCTTAATTTTTCTATCTTAATGAATTTAACAGTGAGATGCTTCCAAGGTGCTTAGTGCATGCATCATGGAAAGGGGACGTTGCCTTTCAGTAAGTTTCACATAAGGTCTCACACTGTTCAGTATCTCTCACCCCTGGCAGTCCAAGCACAGAACTGAGACTGCAGCAGATGCCCTCCTTCCCTCTGTGAAGCCCCGGTGCACCCTGTTGTGTGCCCCAAAGTGGTTCAGTTGTGCTTGTTGGTGTTCTGAGAGGCTTTTCTGCATTGTGCCTCTTCCGCCAACCCAGAAGTTGCAGCCATTTGTCAGGATGACGCAGTAGATTGAAAATACACTATACCAAAAACAATCATTATGTGATTTCACTTCACTTACAAGTTAGAATATTGCTTCTTTTAGTGGTATTTATACATTCCAAAGTAAATACAAGGAAGTATTTTTGTTGTGAAATTTCTCTGCTATTCTTCTCTGGATAGATGCTCTTGAGACCAGAGCAATTCCTAGGGAATTTGTAAGTACATTTCATGTAGTTTTATTTTCTTTACTTTGCACTTCTCTTTAAAAATCAAGTAGTTTCTCATTTTTTGAGCTTCTAAATTACATTGCTCATTAAATGCCTCCTGTTGTATGTCTCTACAATTCATAAAAAATATAGTGATAATTTTCTTAGAAGAGAGTGCTTCAGTGTGAGTAGCATATATCTAGTGTTGTTGCCCTTCATGCTTTACAACTGATATATTATAGAACAAGTGAAAATTAAAAAAAATAAAACAAGTTGTGTTCAGAAAACTATGCTTGCTGTATCACAAGCTGTTGTTGTAGTGTTCAGTTCAGAGAAGTTTGCATACCTTATTGAGTAAGCTGCATATTTCTCCGGCTGAGGTGTGCGTACTGTAGTCATTACGTTTTTGCACACTTCACTGACTGAGCTGCATGGGCTACTTCAACTATCACCAGGAATACTTGACTGAGTTCTGCTGCTTATTTGAGCGCTCCGGTTTGTGTGCTTTATTACTTCAGGAGTGTATGTTGATAAAGTTCTGTTCTGTGCCGTTAAATTTTTCATTCTGCCAATCTAAGTGTATGCCGTGCTGAGAGAGCTGCATGCATTGCTGACTGCTTACTCTGCGGTGAACATGAGTGGCTGAAATGTTATAATCTGCAGTGCTTTGTTAAATGAGCTGCATATCTTTGTTTTTGTATACGTTGCTTACCCAGTTGTGTACATTTGCCCTGCTCATTATACAAAATAAGCCTGATTGGAATAAGAACATTGTCTACCAGCTGTCTGCTCTGAGTCAGTATGTAACAAAATTAGCAACTTGCTCTTTCCAACAGTGGCATGATTGCATCCAAAGTTTAAGGCAATTGGTTTGGAGATCTTGTTTGTTTCATTCATTCTGTGCAAACATGGAGATTGACAAACCGATTTGTAGCAACTTAATTTGTTTTCACAAATATGAAAGCAGTTGAGTAACAGAGGAAAAACTCAGCACTGTAGTTAGTACAGGAAAATGATTTCGTGTAGGCTATGAAATGCATACGTGTGTGTGTATATACATAAACATACCTAAATATAATTATCAAACTTAAAGCCTTATGTTGTAAGTGTAGATCCAGAGATCTCTTAAGATCTCTTAACTGGAGATCTATTAAGACAGATATTTCATCAAATAAGCAACATCCTCAGTGCTGAAAATTAGAAATATAAAGTTATATAAACTGTGTACTTCCACTAAGAGTTTATTTTTATAACTTATCTCATGGCTGTTACAAAAACTCAAAATACTGCTAAATACCTGTAAACTCATGCATAGGTATGTAGCTTGCTCATTAATGTTGATACAAAGCTGAATTAGCAGCTTTAAGAAACCAGTGCTTCTTGGCTAGCTAACTTTGAGCCATTTCTCGTAAAAACCAAAGATTATTCTTAAATTTTGACTAATTTGCGGTGTTTGCATATGTAGCAGTTTGTGCTTCCATTTACGAAATCTTCAGTGCTACCATGCTTCTAAAAACCTTTGTTTTTTTCTTGAGTACAGAGATGCTTGATTAGAATTTTTAGAAAAATATTAAATATTAATATTTAAATATTTAAATATTAAAAATATTAGGAAAAAAGTAGAAAATATTGCTTCAGTCAGAATTGCTTGATTTCAAGCAATGGCCACTTAATTCTCAGCCTTCTCATGAATCATTATTTAACAATGTAAATATTATAATAGTTCACTGTAAAAATATATTTGTGAATATCTAGGAGCAAATATAATTTTTAGCAGTCTTCACTGATACCAGCGGAAAATAAGTGTAGAGAGAGAAATACAAATGAAATGTGTTAGTATATCCTGGAACATCATATCAAAGTTAATTTAGTGTTCATGTTTCAGTTTTTCTGTGTACACTAATGTTGCATATCAGAAGTATGAGAAACCAGCTATATTGCATTTAATATCTGTAAGGTTAATGTAATACATGAAATGAGCTTGGTCTACTCCAGACTTTCTTAACAGAAACAGGATAAGTAATTCTGCATGAAGTGATTTACAGCAGACAGATGGTAGGGAAGAAGGTTTTGTCTTTTTTTTTCTTCCCTCTGCATGAATTTACTTTTGGTATCAGTCCATTACCAGTGAAGATCTAGACTTTTCTCTTACTTTGAAACGTTAAGTGCCAGCTGTAGTCTCCTCAAGCTATCAGTGTATACCAAGATGAGAATTGGGCTCTCATCACTACCATTTTCAAACCAGTGATGGCTATGTGCAATTTCTGATGGATAAGTATGCTGTGTGGTTTTTACAGAAGAGAATTCTTACAGACATTGTCAGACAGAATGAAAATAAATAATCTTTTCTTTGGGGGGGGGGGGGGGGGGGGGGAATCAGAAGTTCTTATTTTTCCTGTCGCTGTGTAGAAATAAGAATCCTTAAGAGATGAAACAATTGAAAGGTTTTTGTGAGATCAGTTTCCATATCTGCCTGCTTTCTACCAACATCTTCAACAGATAAACTGGACTTGCTTTTCTGTTTTTGAATCTGAGTAACATATTTGTTTGTTTTGATAGGATTCCTACCAGAAAACTGGTGTATTAAATTCAAGTTTACATTCAAAGTACATTATTGCTGCAAGATGTAAAGTGTAGGCTGTCAAAATACTTGGAATAGACTGTGTTATCCGAGATCTATGGAGACTAAGAGTACTTCAAAGCATAAGATATAGGAACTATGGAATAGATATGTATGTTTTTATGCAGCTGGTATATACGATAAATGTGTAGAATACTTCATAATTTATAACTGAGATTTATTTCTTTTTCTAGAGAGTAATTTTCAATGTCGTCAACTTCAGTAAAACAAAAAGCCTCTATAGAGATGGGATGGCTCCAATGGTGAAATCCACAAGCAGACAAAAATGGTAAGTTATCATTTCAAAGACTTGTTTATTAGGAGAAAAAGTCTTTTACTTGGGATTCTTTTATAGTGAAGACCTTCTGGCTCAGGTGTAGCTTTTAGTAAGAATAGGAATGAACTGGAATGTATGAGCAATGCTGTGAGAATAGGTTCTCTTTGGTGCACTTGATCTGGATGAATTCTAGAAGCCTCTTCCAGCCTTGCTGTGATGATGTTTTAGCATCTTGTTCCAATAAGTGTGACTGAAGCTATGGCTGTTTGAACACATGGAACAGCAGGGGCTTTGGCTAAATTGCTGTTCAGTCATCTCCTCACCACCCAGCTGTGAGCATGGTCTCTGGCTCTGGTTTGGCTTGTTTAACGTTGTACTCTTCCAAATGCTTGCAAATGCTATGAGGTAAACAGAATTTTTAAAAGGCTTTTTGGATTTGGTCCCCTTGCTTTTGGGAAGTCGCAGTTGAGAGTTTGAACTCTGCCCTCTGAGTTGACTTCAATTCAATAAGGAGTATTTGGTCTTTTATATATTGATGTAGCTGCAGCTGAAGACACCAGAAGGTCAAACAACTTGGTCACAAGTTATGCAGAATATACGACATAGAAAATCATGCAGATATGGAACACAAATAGATGGTGCATTTTTTATACTAACCGTCATGAAATGTCTACTGTGAGTAATATGTAAATCTAATGAGTCTAAAGGCATGCAAGACTCTCAAGAATTATAAAATTTGCCTTTAGTTAGATTTATTTGAATATGGATAGTGAGGTTAGGCCACAAGTGTATAGCAACATATTCTTGTAAGTCCTTATTGGTTATTTATTAATCTTACATAATCGGAGTCTTATATCTTCCTTAAATACTTGAACAATCAGAAAACTTCAGCTCACTGAGTCTTAACTTTTGTGATCGTAAGATCATTTCCTCTTTGTCTGACCAACGAGTAGGGCTATTTATATTTATTTTTTAAAATTAGATGAAGAGGTCATCTGGACAGAAAAAAGCTGCCTCAGAAAACAGCTAGTAGTTGGAGTCAATTTCAGCTCAATAGGTATATGTAATAACATTGCAAATTAATTAAAATCCATTTTTTTTAAGCAAAAATCATGTTACTTGTTTACCATTTAACTTCCCAAAAACCATTCTCGGGTGTTTTGGGGAAACATCAGACTGACTTTAATCATATTTCAGAACCCTTTCTTTCTCTCACTGGAGTCTGGTATTTGCAGCTAAGTATATTGTGTGTTAAGTCTATATATAAATCAGATATTGCTTTCATACAAATTTTATGCCTTACTTTGGTTTCAAATTAAAGTGTAAATCTTACAAAACAATGCAAAATGGGGTTTTTCTAGAACATATAGGCTCCTTCACTACTTTAAAAACTGATTTCTCCTTCACTTCCCAGGAGATCTATTTATTTTTGTGTTTTATATTTTTAGGGGGATGTATTTTGCTCCTATGAAAGTGAGGAATGAATAGCATTGCCTGGAGCCATGCACAGTGTAGGCAGCAGGTGCAATGCAGCTTCCTTTTACAGGGCTACAGCCATACTTTAATCCTGTTTCAGAAATCGTAGCTCTAATTTCTTTCTTTAAAAAAGATAATTATTGCATTAAAATATCTTTTCTTTTTCTAATAGCCCAGGTATGAAAACTTGCTATACCTTGAAGGTGTGAATTAATTCATACTGCTATCAGGGCCCTCAATGATATTGGGGTCTCCACAGTGTAATTGTCTTGATGTTATAGGAATTATGTGTATATTTTTCAAGAGGGAAAACACACAGATTATTTTTGAATACATGGTTTCTATTAGAACTGCCTTTCACATGGTTGTGCCTCTTGCAATTGCTTCTTTATCTGTTTCCATGGTGTTCTAATGAAATCTGTAAATAAAATTTTCTGTTTCTCTACTGAAATAAGATTTTCATGCACATGCAGTGTACAGGTAGTTGTGGTGCTTGAACGCAAGTAGGGCAACATTTGGCTTGCATTGATTTGGTCTTGTTTGATGCTTCTTATGAATCAATCTAGAAAGCAGTACTGAATTGAACTGTTTAATGCTGCTGAAGCACTGAGGTTTACATAAACGTACTCAAGATTTGGAGTTGTTGAACAGTAATATTTAGGACTCTTCACCTTACACTAAAAATTAAGCATAATGATCTACTAAATATAATGTAATTTGGTAGAAAAAGCAGATATTAATTACTGGAAGTTGGAGAAACACAATATACTTAAAAAAAAAAAAATTCAAGAAAAAAATACTAGAAGCCGTGTTCTACAGATTTTTCCGTAGCTTCATGTCTGAACTCTCCTGTACTAAATATTTTAGGAACTCACCATTATTGTGCCTGCCTGTGGAGGCATGAGATACATACTGAAATTCTCCTAACTTCCTCTAGCCACGCTGACAAAAGCAATGCTGTGTCATACACAACTATTCTGCCATTTTAAATTCAATCAAGTTTGAGTTTTATGATGGCAGTATCTAATATTTGTTTTGCATTTGAGCAGCGTTATGCCTTTCTGACTGAAATGAAGTTCCTGCTGTATTCAGGATAGAATTTGACCATATAGCTTGCAAGATCCTCTGCATCAAAAGCAGATTGGCCTCCAGAGACGGTGAATTTTAATGTTTGTTTCAAATGTGGTTATGTGAACATGGCTCCGAGCTTTGCGTTGTTTTGCGAGTTTGATTCTTGACTCTGGAACAAATCATTGCCAAGTGCTCTTGAAGTAGAGTGTGTCAAACACAGATCAACATTTTTGACCTGTATTCTCTTGCCCTGTGGGGTAAGATCTTTAAATGCAGTCAGCATCAAGGTTTAGCTCAGTGTTAGTGATGTAAATGGGGTATATCACTGTCATCAAAGCACTCTGTGTGGACACAGATGTTCTAGTGTTGACATATTCTTCTCTTTTGAAGTAAGGCCAAACATTTCCAGTAATGAGCTACTTAAAAAGGGGAAGCAGTATGCTGAATGATAAGGAAAAACCAGATTTCATGCTAAAGAATAAGATTATTTTTTAAAAAGAAAACCAGAAAAATGATTAAAAAGATATGCATTTCCAGTGTGAATGTTAATGTATTTACTGAATGCTTATTCACGAGAAATAGAGGCAAAAAAAAAAGTTCTGTCTCTATTCCTGTTTTCCTGTTTTTTTTTTTTTGTGGGCATGCTAGGTTGTTACTGAATAGTATAGGGTTGTGTCAGTTACATCAGTCACATCTCACCACAGTGAATCACAGCTCATACACAGAAATGCAGTGCTGTCACACCATGTTACATCAGTTATGTTTAAAGATGAAAATCAAGGTTTTATTTCAAGCCAATGGAATGGGTCGTGTATGGTCTCCTAGTATTTTTGCTGACAATTATCTGCTAATCTGAAACTATTACATTGAGATTTTGGGTAAATAGTGTTTTTTTTTCTTCCTTGATAATGACTACTTCAAGTATAGAGGATTGTTGTAACAGACACCTGATTCATTTGGGTCTTTCTAATTTGTGGAGGTGAAGGGTTGAGGTCAAGGTGGGTTACACCAAGTTGCATTTTTGCTATGATGATGCAATTTCTAATGTAATATCTCTTTTCATGCTTCATTTTAGTGTGATCTGTTTTCGCTGTGGTTTCTTAATCATTTCAAACTGAAATTTCTATTCTTAGAAGCTTTTAAAATCTATCATGTGGGTATGGTTGTGGAAGACCATTTAAGTACATATAACACACCATATTTATTCTACGAAGTTTTACAACTTTCTCAAAGTGAAATAGAAGAGTGACTTGTTAGAGAGGCAGCAGATTTTCCAAATGATGAAGTGAGCAAATATTCCCTTTGGGCAGAGAACAGCTATAACTCTTGATTATTCAATGTGAGCATTGCCTCATTGGGGACATTAGTTTTTTAAATTGTGCTAATCTTTTAAAAGTAACAACTGGCCACTCATCACCTTAGGTATTTCAGCAAGATCATGTGCAGAAGTCTAATTAGTATTTATAGAACAGCAACTCCTCCCAGTAGAATAGTAGTGGTAGCTGGCAAATATCTGGTTGACACCTGTTAAGTGTTCAGACATTCATTGTATTTTATTTTGCATTTCTAATGAGCAGAGAGCAGTAGGTGAAGTCCCCATAATTAAGGGACAAAGGGTAATAAATAACATGGTTCTTGAGTGGATGAACACAAGGTTAAAGGTTGCTCTGCACTTGTGATACTGTATTTCAGGAAGTGTTTGTAAGTAATAATGCTAGCTCAAATGCTATGGAGGCTACATCATACAAGAGAAGATCTATGTCTAGATTTAAATGTGTTTTGTTTATTATGTCAGATTTTAAACTGCTTCTTGGCAAAGCTGTCACTTTCTTTCCCGTCTTTTATCTCACTTAGCATTGATAGCTTTTAACTGGATAGCTGCCTTCACCAGCAAGCACTTCACTACCTCTGTTGCTATAACATCTACTGTTAAATTCTCGCAACACATTGCTTCTGAAGTGTTTTCCTTTTGCAATAAACCTGGAAATACAGAAAAAAATCTAGGTAATTAATTCAAATTTGAGAGTATATGCAACTTGGTAAATATTGTCATGATGAAGAATTTTGGTAGACATGGAGAACAGCAATGCAAGTTTTATGAACAATGCTCCCATATGTTCCATTCATCAGAAGGGGACAAGACTGAGAAAATCTGCATTTTGAGTAGCTGAAACGTGTTGTTTCTTGCCAAGTTTCTTTAACATTTGTCTACAATGCAGTGTTACAATCATGTCTATCAGGCTGCATTATACATTCAGAGACTTCCAACAGCGTTTTTAGTATGTATTTATATATCTTTAGCCATAAGATAAGCTGTTTGTGGAATGAGCTGTCATTTGTGGTGAAACAGTTTGAGAATAAAGCACTAAATATATATATGGCTTGCTAATCTGAAAGACTAGTAGTGCTTACTGTAAAATATATGGTGGACCAGGGTTATTGATAGTATCAGCTTGAATTTAGGTAAAGATGAACACATTTTTATCATTACCTAGTTCTTTCTTCAGCCTATTTTACAACCTTGGCCATTCTGTGGAAGTTTGTGCCTTTGCCAGTTTTATAATGCTGCTAATTTTTTTTATTTTAAGGGATCTGGTAAGAATGCCTTCGGAAGTTCAGGAACACTTTTCTCTGGAATACACAGATGTATACCAGTGCAGGTTTTAGCCCGGTGCGGATCTATCTGGTAAGAGCTGCTTCCTTTGGTGCAGCTCTGCATAGGGTCACCATGCTGGTCTCTGGCCATGGTTAAAAGTCATCTTTTAGAAAAGGAGGTATGCTTCACCATAGATCCAAATCTGACTAGCTGTATAGATGGAACTGGATGAGTGGAGGAAGGTGGTAATGCATGTCTGAAACAGTAGTTAGAGAATGAGGATAGCTGCTAGGAGAATACCTAGAAATCTGTCTGTGGAACCGTAGACTCAAATTCAGTAACTTGTGGCTTTTCAATTGGAGAAAATAGGGAAAAGGACATGATCTTACTGAGCTTTTAGAATGCCATATTTAAAAAATGAGCAAGAGTTTTGTCTTGGTCTTAGTGAAGTTCTTTGACAGAAAATAAGACGTTTTATGTAGGTTTGGGGAGTGTGTGTATATGAAAGTAAAACAGCTGCCTCCGATGTTGATTCCAGCATAAAACGGTGTTGGTGTACATATTGTAAAATAACAATACGGAGTGGTTGGGTCTGCAGAACCCAAAAACAAATGCTCCAACCCAGCCAAGTAGTTACTCCTGGGAATTTAAAGCAGGCTATATATCTCTTATCAGCAACAGCCTTTGGAAATAGATGAGAGGTTATCTTTTGCAGTTCATAGTTTTATAAGCATTCCTACACTAATATGTTTGAGTAAATGAAATGGGAATAGTTTATAGCAAGAAAGCAAGTTACGTTTTACTGACTGGGTACTGTACTGGAAATTTAAGATTCACGGAGTTATACTGGGGGAAGTTAATAGCAAAGAAATTGGATTAATATAAAAGCAAATGAAAATTAAGATTCAGAGAAAATGTAAGCAGCTCCAAATGGCTTCACAGTCATTATTTTAAAAACTGGGCTATTTTGTGTGTGTGTGTCTGTGTGTGTGTGTTTTTCCTCATTACCTTACTGATTTTCTATATATCATTTTATTTAGATTACAGGGGAGTGCAAAAGCCCCAGTCAGGATCAAGGCTTATTGTGCTTAGTGCCATGGAAACATATAAATAGACAATGCCTTTTTCCAGAGTTGTGAAAATTTCATGATTGATTTTAGTAAGAGCAAAGTTAGGCCAATACTGAGCACTTCTGAAAATTCTGTCCTTAAAGATTTATTCCAAGCAGTAACTGTTTAAAAAATGGCATACTGCTTACATAAGAGTCTAAATATTTGATGGTTATAGTATTTACAACTAAAACACCAGAGGCTATGTGCTTTAATACCTCAATCTGTTTCCCATATACTCTGTCAACATGAGTTCCCTGCATTGATTGAGGGCACTCTGTGATCCCTAAGGTTGTATTCACGAAAGGTTACCCTTGGTACTACTTTATTCATGAAAGGTTTGAAGCATGTAGGAAACAAATGAGTCTGTTTCTACTAGGTACGTTTTTGGTCTATGGTAAATAATTATGGGGGTTTTGGTGAGAAATTAGAAATCTTAGAGGTGATGCTGCCTGAAAATACTTTTCCCTCACTCCAGTGCAAATCACAACAAACTTCGCAGTTGGAAGTCTAAAAAAAGTGAAATGGAGTTTTTTTTTCCCCTGCTGCAGTCAATGGAATTCAGCTGAATGGTTGCAAAATATAACTGTAGCTGTGTGCTGCACCCCATCCTCAAACAGGTCATTCTCTTTTCTCAGGTGATGGGTATTTGGTGTAACTGATTGTGTGAAGTGTTCAAAATACAGTGAGACCCTAACTTTGGTAGGTTGGGTGGAAAAAAATCTGGTGGTATAAAAATTGAAGTGCTTTCCCCCAGGTTGAGTTTATAAGTTAGACAAATACAGGCAGCATTGAACTCAAAGCAGAGTCAAACTGCCAAAGAGGACATTGCAGCTTTTCATTGCAATTTTGTACTTTGAACTAATGGAGCAAACCAGAATGAAAATCACCTCAGTTAAGAATGACATTTATCAGTCGTAAGTACTTAGTGGTAAGAGCCCTACACAGACAAAGCTGAGTGTCACCAAGAAATGTACTTGAAAATCAGTCTGTTAACACAAGGCTATACAAATAAGACCCAAAAACTGTAATCAGAAAATGTAGCATCTCTTTAAGATTGTTTTAATGGTCTGAAGAGTGCTAGACAAGTTGAATTTAACAAGATGTAATAATCTATGGCAATGTAATTGAGAATGCATCAGGAGACGGTATAGTTAGGTTAAATTTTTTGCTTTCTTTCACTTACACTTGCATCTTTAAAGATCTTATGACATATTTAACAACAACAAAAAACCAACCATAGTACTGGTTGAAATTATACATTGTATGTACTGTGCTTTTGTTATATATCAGAAATAATATTTTAGGAAAAGTTAGCTGTGATGGCCAACCTAATATTTTTAAATGTTTGAGTCAATTTTTAAATGTTTGAGTCATTAACAACCTTTTTCATTCACTTGCTATGAAAAAAAAAACAAAAAACAAAAAAACAGTAGCAATGTTCAATGCAGAGCAAAAGTGATGGGGCAATGTTTGTTGGGAACTTCTGATAAAAGTAAAATGGTTATCTGCACCCACCTGAAATTTGCTGTGCTATGGTAAAAGCCAAAGCAATTACTTCAATTTCTTTCAATGTGAATGTAATGGAAAATAAACATTTTTGCTGCACTGTGGGAAATGAGAACCGTGGAAAAAAATAAGCAATAACTATGCCCATTGATATTGTAAGAACAATGTTAAAATATTGAATGCTATATCCTGAATTTTCTCACATGGTTTTACAGTTGTATATAACAACGAAATACAAAATCCTATTTTTTAATGCTGCAACCGGAAAGGTTAATTTATGAATTAACGTTTGTATGACATGCCCTTGGTTTGAGAGAATTAAATTTTAATGATAAAGATCTTTTCTGTATCTCTAGATGCTGAGGCAGTGGTTAAAACTTATTTTTCGAGCTGCTTCAAGTAGGATTATTGAATTCTAGCTTGAAAGTGAAATGTCTTCCTGCTTCACTGTGTTAAGTATCTGAGACTGAAAACCTAGTGAGTTTCCCTAGTGTGATTAGAAAGTATCCAATATTTTTTGGCAGCAAATATTAATTCTAGTCTTTCTGTGTAGTACTTCTCAGAGAGGATAACTGGCTGTCAGATGCTTGGTCTAATGGAAAGGTAAGGCTCTGGGATCTCAGTGGAAAGCTGGTGGCTTTGCTGATGGTTTCCTACCTCTGGAAAGTAAGAGCCCTTCTGGGAGAAGAGTTGTGCTAGATCTTGGTTTGAATATGGTCCATTGGGAAGGTGAACCATCAAAATAGGTGTCAACAGAGCAGCCCCTTTGTTAGTGCTCTGTGCGTATCACCACTTTATCTTAATAAAGCTCTGGTGGAATTTGGAGTTTGTATTTCTTTGGTAGCTAGGTTAGGCAGTGTCACTGGTACCATCCCTTAGTCTGGGGCGTATCTGTAGCATGTGTACAGCTGAGCTGCAGGTGAGCTGTGGCTGAAGTGTATTTGTGGAGCCACGGGGCATTATATTTGTTGGATATAAATAAAGCTTAAATGCTGGCCTTCGTGGTTCTGTGCTGGGCAGAGCATCCACATGCAATTCTGATTGGACTAATCATATTTGGGATGAATGTTGCCTATGGAGGATGGCAAAAATGGTTTCATGCTTGTGCTCCCTTTCTTGTTCTGTTCCTTCAATAAATGTACAAGTCCAGTCTGTTAGCTTGTGTATGTTTGTTATAAAACCCTCCTCCCAGACTGTAAGTAAGTGTGGGAAGGTTAAGAGTTTCAAAACCTTCTTGAAAATGCTCATCCTATTCTCTTAAAACTTTTTGTCAGCAATTGTTTCACCTATCAGTGTGTTGTGGGTTTGTGGGCATGCAGCAGTTCCTGGGAGCTCGCAGCAGTCAGATGGCACTGCGTGTCCCCAGCTCCATTCTGCACAGCCATGTGGCTGGGGGTCTCCTGTCATGGGAGGCAAAGTGGAGGCATTCCACCACTGCAGCATCTGATGTGGGTGCACATTTTCATGCTTTTGATTGTTTTGTAAGTGGCCAAGTCTTCCTTGCCATAATCTTCAGATCAAGGTTCTGTCGTGCCCTGCTGCAGCTGGAAACTGTGGCTGCTTTTCTTTCCCTTTGGAAAAGAATTGCAATGGGAGTGATGGAGTCTGCTTCCTTTTAAAATAAAAAGGAAAACAACACACATCTAAGTGATCAACAAATGCTCTTGAATCTTGGAATTAATACAGCAAAGACATGAAAAAAATTGCTTGCATCTGTCCTCTGTTTGCAGATGGGAGACTGATATGTCAGTGTGCTTTGTTTGCACTGACCATTAGGATGTTTTTCCAGCTCCCAAATCCTAGTAACACAAACCATTTAAATTTGCATTGCTGGACTCACCAGGAATGTGATTTCAGATGGTGAAGTTAATAACTTTCCAAACTTGTCAAGTTAACTGGGTGATGCTATCTACTGTAATTGAGGAAGAAAATTATTTATGTTAGTCTCTTAAATAAGACTTACTGTTGCTTAGTAAAAAAAATAAAATAAAAATGGTACTTATCCTACAAAGAGTTTTGCAGAGCTGTTTTTTGGGAGTGTGTGATATCCTTCAGCAAATCTATAGAAAAGACCATTGCAGCTCCAGATAAAAGGAGATTGAACTTGAAAGGATAGAGTCACCATAGAAAGAAGTTGAGGAATATCCAAGCTAAAATAATGTACCGTTCCCTTTGGATAAAATCCTCTGCTAATATTTTTCTTGGTGTAGTTAAAAAAGCACTGTTACCTCATGGCTTTTTAGCTTTGATAAGGAGAAGAAATTTTCCCCATCTGCTACTCTACTGGATAGTTTAATGTTCCTATGTTTTTTAAATGTCATTCAGTCATTGAAGCAGAGTCGTACAGCATATGTGTGTTTGTGTGTAGGTTTTTATTAATACAGAAACATAATTCTCTGGGCTCTCATAACAGATTCTTGTTCTTCTGGGGGTGCTGGTGGAGGAGGCTGCAGTGCAAGTGCTGCTTGGGAAGTGTTTGGCTCACATGGGTTTCGTGAACTTGAGGAGTGACTCAGTAAAGGGAGAAGTGCAGCTGCAGGTGCAGTCAGATGGGCTTTGCCTTCATTTTCTGTCAATACAGCTAAGTCAAGGTAAGCAGGAAAGGACATCTGCTCACATTCACTGGGTGTTAACCCCTGCAGTCAGAGGTCCAATATTTCTTTAAAAGAAAGAATATTTAGAGGAAATACTGTTGATGCCCCCATTGAAACCAAGGAGTTGATTTAGATGGGAGTCATGGGTATAAATAGGCAGATGATGTGTTCTTCTGTAAAAGTAAGACTAGACTTGTTCTACTGTTGTGTCACACTCCTTGTGCATATATGGTTATGGTAACTGTTACATCATGTCTGTAGAGCACATAGGGTTTGTAGTGAGTTAATACATACAGTCTTGGCACTTCAATGTTTCATCATGTTGTACCAAGTATGGTCACCAAATGGTTACCTGGTAGAAAGCTTTCTAATTGCTGCTTTTGTGCCATAGCAAATCAAGGGTCTGTCCCTACCTCCCCCTTGAAGCACAGAGGTAAGTGGGGGGAAAAGTACCAGGCATCAGCTAGAATAATTTACAAGTAGCTTTTCTTTTGCAAGTTTGTAACAGATGTAGCCTTGTTTTCCTGCCATTATCTTTATTAGTAAACATGGGGCTGGAGGCTTGTGCATCAGTCTGAAAGGGGACACTAAGCCGCAGATCTGCCAGTAAAGCACGGGGTGCACAGGGGAGAGGGCTTATCAATATTTGAAGAAATCTTAAAGCACTGTGTAGCAGTCAGTCGTGTTTTTCTGTAACTGTGAATCTCACAGATTTATTTTAAAGTATTCCCTTACCTGCCCTCATACGAGATACTCGTATGTTAGAAGTAAGTAACTGTAATCTGTGTGGCTGGTATTCTTTGAGAAGACTCTCCCAGTACTGTGAAAATAAACAGATCAGTCTGGATTTGTCATTTCTAATACTCTTTAGCTTGTCTCTGTGTACTAGGGAAGTACAGAAACCAATAAGCCTGATGAATCAGAAATGTCTGTGGTGTGTCTGTTTGTGTGTGGGGGATGCTTCTTCAGTTTGTTTACTTTTCCTTATATTTTGGCAAAGCGTTCCAAGTTTAGGCTGGGCGTCAAAAGCATATCTGAAGAGAGGAAATGAAAGCGTGGATAAAAATGGAGAGAAAATAGTAGCCCAGAGTGAAATGTCAGACTAACTCTGTGTCTGAGGCCTCTTGATACTAAAATTACAGAAGGAAATAAATTACATGTTGACTGTGTGCTTTTCTTCCAGTCTTAGAGCAATAGAAACCAGGATGTCTTCTATATAAAGTAACACCGAACTTAACTGCAATTATACGTAGGAAACTGTATTTTAGCTCCTTAAAGACTCTTAATCCTGCTGCACAATAGAGTGCAGCATTTACATTCCCAGTACTGCCACTGTGTGGCTTCCTCTGAAATTCTGCCTGTGAGGAAAACCATTTTCTACCAACTCTTCATCGCAGTCAAAACGCTGGGTGTGTGAGAGAGAAATGGTGACACTAAAATGGCACGGTGGTTATATTTCAGCAGGCATACTCATCTGCTTTATATTTTTTGCTTTGCCTTTCTTTGGGGGAGGGAGGGAAGAGGGTTGCTTATGAAATTTCTATTGTCAAAGTGTGTGTTATATATAGCTTCAGCTCCTTAATATTAACATTTGAAGTCGTATGGCTTTTGTTTTTTATTTGTTTTAAAAGTTGCTGGACTATTTTGGTTTCAAGCCTCAAAGTTGCTGTAAATGTCCTTACAAGGTTCTAATTCTTATACAGTGCAATGCCAGCAAGATGCATCAACTGACAAAATCTTGTGCTCACATAAAGGCTGTTTGTAGCTTTAGCTGAACACGTAATTAATAAAAATTATTTCTTTTCAAGCCACCAAAAAATGTGGATCAAGGCTTAGAAAGCCTTCTGGTAAGTGAAGCTGGGATGCTTTACAGCAGATGCACAAGTGGTGTATATATTCACAGACAACATTTACAACTATCACTAATATGTTCTGCCTGACAGCATGAGCCACGTGCATGAGAAGTTAATGGTCACTAATGCCTCAATAGAAGCAGTTTATTGAAATGCTTAAGATGAATCTTTAAGCACAGATATTTTAAATTCTACTTTGAAACTACACAACCTATGCACTTCTGTTGGTATCCGAACAGTTTTTTTAAACGTATGAGTCATTTTATAAGGAATTAAAAACTTCAAAGCCCTCCAACACTTAGCATAATATTTGCTGAAATCAAGATTAAGCAATATAAAAAAATAAAAGCATTAAGTGAGCTTTATTAAATAAAATTTTCTTACCGTGTTACTAGTAGTAAATGAAACTCGGACCTCAACCTGCTGTTGAACACCCATTTTTTACCTTCACTTTTTGAAAGACATTTTTGAGAATATGGAACTGGAAGATGCTGAAATACACAGGCTTCACATTTTTGTGGCAGATGTGGCAAATGTAGGCCAGAGTCAAAAAAATCTGGATGCTAGTAGAGACTGCTGTGTCTGTGACAGTTTGACTTCTGCTCTTTTCTTTTTTTCTTTTTTTGAATGCAAGATATGAACTTCAGAAAACAGTTCCTTGACAACAAGTTGAATATACAGACATGGGAACTCATCTGTAGTCAGAAGCTAAAGTCATATTTCATGTACATAGTAGTAATAAGCAAATTCTGAAGTTTATAATTGCAAACAAACTTTCAGTAAGACTTCTGTAATAAAGAAAGAAAAAAAATTCCTACTTCAAATAGTGTTACTACACTTGGATTGTACAGCAGGGCTGAAACTATATCCCTGGAAGTACTATCCAGTCAAAGAGCTAATAGCTGTCTTGGCCGTGCATATAGATAGAAACAATTGCCTTGGGAGGATAAAGTGAAAGTCAACTGTGGTAGAATAAGAGCTTTAAAACAAGTAAATAACAAGATCTTGACAGGTTTTGAGGAGCTGTGTATTTTTGCTTGGGGTTTTGTGGGGCATGAGCAGAAGGCTGATTTCAGGGAATCAGCCAGCTCTAACCAAGGTGGTTGTAACATTTCATTGTCTTCCACTCTGAGTTCCATCACAAGATAAAAATATAACGCTTAACTAGTGTTTATTATCGCATTTTACAGGAGGAGAGATAAAGGCAAGGATAATAGATTTTTTTTTCAAGGTCATTGTAAGGATCAGCTTCGGAGCAAACTCAGAATTTTTTCATTTGCTTCTCAGTTCAGTGATCTGAAAGGAGGAAAAATCTACTACCAAATTTACTACATCACACTGTTACTTTACTATCTTAAAACTACATCCAATATGTAGCCTGGTATGTAGGTCTGTCTCGATTTGGGCTGTTTATTTTTATTTTTTCAGATTTTCTTAGGAGCTTTAAAAAATAAACTGTGAAAGTTTCCAGGCCTTTGCAGTGCAGAAAATTGTTTGTTTTGTTTCAGAAGCATATTGCTGCTCCTATCAGGATTTAACACATCTTTTTATTTATAAGGGAATGTTTATATTCATTTATTATAATTTGGGATCCAGAATTTGCATCTCATAATACTTACATGAAAGTTTTCTGCTGCTAGATTTCTGAAAAATCACATTTCTACCCACCTCAGAATACTTGCATGACTTTTAGTGTTTTAAACCTGTATAAAAATATACCCAGACACTTCAAAGCAATAAAAAAGGCTTCCCATAAGCTGCAGAACAATTAAACTCAGAGTGCCCTTCTAAATAAACCATGTGCTGGGTCAGTAGAGCCCACAAGAGATGGCCTCTTTAAACGTAGTCTTTGCAGGGCTTTCTGCTGTAGAACTTCTGTGCAGTTCAGAAGCTTGTCTCAGTTCTAGCTGCCAAGAAAATCCGCATATCATATTAAGATTTAGCAGTCAGAAGTTTTCCAACTAAGTCTAAACTGCTGAAATGAAGGTTCATAATGGAAAGGTTGTCATACCCTTTGAAGTGGTGCCTCTATAATGTGGCATATTAAATATTTAACATAGTTTGCAGCAGATAAAAAGCAATTTTGTTTAATTTTTCCTAAATATTAATGCTATCATGCACCTTAATCCTTTCATTATAATAAAAATTTGTTTAAGCTCATTCTTATTAAACATTTTCTAATTTATAAGGATATGGATGTTTTGCTTATGATCCTAACAAGTAATAAGGCCAAAATGCCTTTGTAAAGAAAAAGGGAAGAATAATAGAATAATAACTAGGAAATAACTTTTTTTTAAAATTAATCTAAGGACACCAAAGACAGTGCCAATCTCTGAAGTAACCCACTTTGATGTAGTGGGTCATTTGTCAAGGAATGAGACCGAATAACCTGCAAAACACTCAGTGAGTTGACTTGGAAAGTCATGTATGAAGATGTTGCCATTCATAGCTGGGTGAGGAACATTCTCCCATCTTCATCTCTGAGCTGTAGAAAAATTAAGAAAAAAAACCTCCCTTCTAGATTAGAACTGGCTCCAAAGCAACTTTTCCTCAGACTCCAAGAATGAAAAAGTAGTTGGCAATTATGTATATCACTAATTTGATTTGTTGTTCCAAATAGTTAATAAGTTTGCTGGAGGCAGTAAACAACACAATAGCAAAGGCTCATTTCCCATAACCCATCCATCTACATCTATAAACAGCAGCAAGGTATGCTAAATATAGAAGAACTAGCAATGGAAAAGGTAACTTTAAGGCAATGCTGTTTTGAATTGGAGTATATTTAGGCAATACCAAGGATACAGATATCTCCACTAATTGCAGCAAAACTGGGTCCATCAGATGTGGGTCTAGCCCAAGTTTTGTATTGAGTCTTATGTTTCCAGCTTCCTTCAAATGTTCTTTTCTTTCCTTCTTTGTCTCAACTAATTCTAATTTACACACAAGAAGATGTAGGAATTCACACAGTTGCTTCAACACCATGTTTTTCTAATTATGCTTCTTGTTTTTCCTCATGGAATGACTGTTTATGATTCCCAGTGTATTCAGGCCATAGCTGTACAGAAAAAAATATTGTAACATTAATTGTTGGTACATAAACAACTTTTTTTGTACATTTGATAGACTTTTAAAAGCCAGTTTATTTTAAATATGAAGCTTATTAAAACTGTCTGCATAATTCTTAGACCTGCTGAATCCTGTGTTACTTGATATTCTGAGCCAATATAACTTACATAGAATGATGATATAGGTACTTCTGATGAGAAAGCAAAGATGAACTTGTAATGTAAAGAACTGAATATAGTGGCTGTAGGGATTTTGAATATGACAGGTCAGTGTTTGTTTTTGTGTCAGTATAAATCTGGAGAAACCTTTGGGTTTAGCTGGAGTTATTTTAGATTTACATCACTGTAAGATAGGCTACTTACCTCTACTCTGTTATATTATGGGATACTGTGGTTTCAGTCCAGTGAAGCACTTGCTTAATCTTGAAAATGTGAGTAGTTTACTGAAGTCAAAGTGAAGCACAAATTTAAGTGACTTGCTAGATATAGTAGTCTCCTCTCAAATGCCAGCCATGCAGAGATTGTCATCAGCTGTGTATTCACACTTGCTCCTAATCCAAATTACTGTCTCCCAAATACTCTCTGCCTAGATGAGATCAGCAGCTGTGTGTAGAGCAGCAGACTGAGGCTGAAGTAAAGGCACAGGGATGAGCTTGGTAAAGTCAAACACTCCAAGAATGGGAGTGCACTTTTATTTTAAAAGGTGCTTCTGAATGATGCTCTGCTGCTGGAAAAAAAAAAAAAACCACACACACCCAACAAACAAAAACAACAACAACAAAAACCCACAAGGTCGTCTCCTCCACAAAATAAATAAATAAATAATCCCGAAATCATCCATTTGCTTTTTCTTCTCTGATCTAGAGGACTGGTTGCATATGTGCCAAGAAAAACTTGCATTTTCCCTTCAACTATATCAGCTGCTTAATCATCTTTCTTTGCATCCTCAGAATATATTGGCAAATTCTATCCTTTATTTTATAGACCCAACAGCACTAATACTGATTAACCAAAAGAGTTGCCCTGTATCTTGCACTAAGAGTATGAGCTGGACTTGCTTTTTGCAATTGTCAAAGTGGTAGTTCTATTCTGGAAAACAGGTCATATGTATCAAAGTTCAAGTTTATGGAAGACAATTTCTCAGTGGGGTTTGTATTTTTGATTTCTTCTGCTGGATCCAATTAGAAGAGTAAGGAATCTCACTGTCCTCTGTAATGGAATGGAAAACCTTTGTCAGTGACTGTGATGAAAGCCAGTAGAAACTGTTATGGGACAGATCAGTAATCAAAAAGTTGTTTTGTAATAGTAAGAGAAGCTTTAAGACTGCTTTTAGACACTTTCTTTTTTTCTAAAAAAGATATGGTAAAAAATGGTCATTTCTAACAGAACCTTGAACTTGGGTTCCCATCAGAATCACTGAGTCATGTCTGTGTCTTTGAAATGATATATTATCAAAACAGTTTCATAAGAATTCCATAAATCCCATGTTTTGTTTTGTTTTTTTTAATTGCTGAAAGTTGTCAGCAGTATGTTACGTGAGCCTGACTATTCTTGCAAGGAAATTGGTAGAAGCCTTATTGATGAAACCCTGTAGAGTGGGATGGAAGGAGGACTCCTACAGGGACAAGCAGCTGGACTTCTATGCCTTAAGTCTTTCCTGTCAAAATATTTAACTTTACACAGAAGTGAATATGAAAGGTTCTGATCCTAGTCTGGGTAGTTGCTATTAAGAACTTAAGGAGGATTATTTGTTTATTTAGTTTGTTTATGCATTTGTTTATGCACTACATGTTGCATGTTCTGCTAGCTTAGTGATGAAGCTATGTGCTTTCTGTCTGTATGTGTAGGAGGTTCGTCATAGTTAATTAGCTTTTTATACAAATTAAAAGGAGTTGACTTTGAGTAAAAACTACATATGCTCAGGTGGACTATGTCTAAAGAAATATTCTGCCATTCCTGATTAACACCTCACTGAAATCTAGAATTTAGAATTAATTCCTAAATTATTTATTTTCTGATGTAGGGACTGAAATGTAAATATCTTTTTTTTTTCTTTTTTTTCTTTTTTTTCCAGTGTTCATAATGTTCTAGAATACTTTTAAACAGAAAAAAGAAAGACCATGTTCTATGTATCCCACAGTAACAACAGACAAGTGAACAGAAACACAGCCTATGAAAATAAAAATGAAGGTTTGAGTCTCAAAGTGAAATGAAAATTTGTTGTAGTGGAACAAAAACTACAGTATATTCTTGATATTCATGGGTGAATTCAAGGGATAAAGTTTGAAACTGATAAATTTCTGTAGCTTCTAAAATGTCTGGAAGTGCCTGGCAAGTTAAAGTGAAATGGTAGAAAAGGAAAAGGAGTGGATATCAAGGCAGTTTGAATGTAAACTCCCTGGGATTAGATTAGGTAATTTTAGACCTAAAATCCATTGAAAATGAGTCTTGTTTTTCAAGTAATAAGATCCTTAAAATTCAGAAAGGTTTACGAAAGTATGACTGTACTTTGCCAGTAATGGTAGAATGTCTTATATTCATGCCATTTTTTGCAAATACGATGTAACAGAAATATCTCTCCAACCTGTAAAGATCTTTGGAGATGCACAAAAATAGGGAGTTACAAAACCCACAGTGCTGTATGTGAAAATATTGAAGTTCTATTTTAAGTATTGCTAAGCATACAGAAACTTTGCAGTGGTAATTGCATTGTCAATCATGTAGTGCCCCATTGCTAAGGAAATAGTAGGTTAAAATCTAGCCATTCTGGGTTTTTAATGGATACTAAATTGAGTTTTACAGTGAGGAAATAATACAAATGATTCACTCCAAGAATTAAACTGTATACATTGCATAAGCAAGTTAAGCCATGAATTGCTCTCAATTTCTGATTTTTTCATTTTCTCAGTCTAGTAAGGGTTATTATTGTAAAAGGTTCTTTGTGTACTCATTCTTAGCTTATTGGTAAATATCTGTTGATGAAAGACTTCAAATAAGAAAAAAGCAGAAAGAGCAAATGAGCAGATATTTTAGTAAATTCTTTTGTGTCATAGGTGTGCATCAGTAATGAAGATGCAAGAGATAAATCTGGAATTCTTAGTGTGTGAAATTCCAGTTAGATTAAAGGAATATAGTCTGTAAGCATAAAATAAGCATTCTAAATAGGGTTAGTGAGAGCAATACTCGTCAAGGTGAACTGTGTCCTTTTTAGTAGAAAGGTGGTTCAGTAAAGGATGATCTGCTGTTGTAGAGTCATTACTTCTGATACTTACTATGATACCATGGCAACATCAGAATTAGAAAATGGGGCAAGCAGTCTGGTAAAATCTAACAAAGAGTACAAAAGTGTAAAAGGGAATCTACAGAAGAAATTACTAATGAGCAAATACTGTAGGGTTCTGGGGAGGAATTGGGAACAATATAGTTCTCTTTTGGGAACAGCTTCAGTATGATGTTATTTTTTTCAGTAGGAAATGCAGAAACTGTAGAAAAGAACATCTAGGTTGGTAACAGAAGTGGAAACATTAAAATGCTACTGTAAAGAGAGAAGTGACACTTCTAGGATGGGGAGAGTTAGAGATCAGCTAGCTTTTGGAATCCACAAAAGCTGCAATTTGTTCTAAGTATAGGTGCTACTACTGTGCCTATATGTTCAAACAACAGTGTCCTAATTAGGTCCCTTCAGTTATTTTTGTGGGTGCCTAAAAGAGGAGTGTATTGTAAGAGTTGTTTAGGGCAATCTGCTGTCCAGATTTACTATGCAATCCTAGCAGAGGATAGAGGCAGTAATTCGCTGGCATTGTTTGTATTGCAGAAACAGATAGGTAACTCAATTTTGACAGACTGCTATTACAAAGAATAAAACCACAGAGGCACAATGAATATATGATTCTAGATCCAAATATTTGATGGTCACAGTGTCTCGGTATTCATGCCTGAGCATTCAGCAAGCACAGATAAATGTATGATGGGCAAGATTAAGACAAAATCATATGCATGATTATCTAGAAGACATGAAATAGATGTAGATCATAGCAGACTGTTTTCAATTGGCTGCTTTTGCTTCTCACAGGAAATGTTTATGCTTTGTTTCAAAGGATTTGTGTACATATCACAAATTTACTGCAAAAGTTATGATGTTCCCTGGCTATTGTGTGTGGGTGTATGGGAACTGCCGAATCGTGGCCTGAAGCTCTGATTGATCACCTGAGGCAAGCAATGCGTCAACCACGGAGCACAGGTGAAGGCAGTTCAGTGACACTTCTAGGCAGTTGGTGAAGGCAATTCACCTGTGCTGCCAGAAGGGGTGGAGCCTGGCTGCACCTCTCCTAGACCCATTTAGGAGCTGAATACCAGTGGGGAAGGATCTTTTCTGGACATCCATTCTGCTGGAGTTTCACAAGCGAGTTCAGGATACGGGTAAGCATCCTATCTTTTCTGCTTTAGTATAATAACTTCGTAGGCAAGCTCTCTGGTATACTATAACATCTGTATATTCATTGATTGTGCAGTGGGGTAGATAAACTGTACCACTCGTGTAGCTGGAGATTCCTACTTCAGCTGATCGCAGGTTACAGATTTGGATGTTCTCAAATTAACTTTATGAACTGTTGGTTATTCTCAAATCAACCTTATGACCTGCATGTCAGAATTGTTGAAGCTGAACATGAATGAGCATGTGAGGATTATGGTGTTGGCTATCCTGCCATTTAATTTCAAAAACAAGCTGGAAGAAATTGCTTACGAAATTGATTGATCACTTTAGTGTGAGGAAGTGATAAGGTTGTGAGCAGTGGCCAGCATAGAAAATACATTAAGCTTAATGCTCACCTTTACGTTATGGTAATTTTGTGGCTACTATGACAGCACCCCCTGTGCAGGCCTGGATTTCGTTCCTACAGTTAATAATAATTTCATTATCTATCATTGCATCCTTTCCTTCAGTCTTTGCTGACAAGGCCTTCAAGGTCCCTAGGGCCTGTTTAGTGGCAAGGTTCAAGGAGAGTTAGCAGCAATGGATGAGGGTATGAGGGTTTAGCCAGAGGCTGCTTAAGGGAACTTGACTCGTTCAGGTCTGTGGGAGCAGATGGGTAGCATTTGAAGTGCTGAGAGCTGGCAGATGTCCTCGAGAGGTCATTGCCTATCACCTCAGAAATATCACAAAAACTGAGGGAGGTTCTTAGTGACTGGAGAAAGACAAATGTTTTGCCCATGGACAGAAATTGCCATGAGACCTACACAAGGAACTGCAGGCCAGGCGACATCACCTTCGTCCCTGGGAAAATTGTGGAGTGGATTCTTTGGCAGGACAATGCTGGGCATGTGAAGTGGATGGTGTGTGGATTTACCACAGGTAAATGAGACATTACCGATTGCATTCTTTGATAAAATAATGGGAGTTGGGGATGATGGAGGGAAGCGATTACCTCAACTTTAACAAAATTTTTGATACTGTCTTTTGACAGTATTTTTGTAAGCTGCTTTGGTCTAAGTGAATGGGTGATCAGACTATCCTCAGACATCGACTTGTGTATCTGAAAATCAAGTAAAGTCTTGAACATATTGAAGGGAACTTAGTTAATTTCCAGAGAATGATTCAAAAAAAAGTGTATAATGTTTTCAAGTGATGAAGTCAATTACTCTTTGCAGGGTTGGAAAGCATAAACAATGTTTGGATTTTATTTATTAAAGGCCATACAATTTCATTTTTCAGTGTTCAAGCCACCAGAAGATAATGAAGAGCATGCATTAAAACTACACTAATTGTGTTTGTTTAATAGTAGCAGTATAATATTAAACCTCTAACTTATAATCCCTCTTTATTAATAATTACTATTTTTTTGTTTATTTATGGTTAAACCCACTGTATACTAGGAGGTCATCAAACACTACGAATGACAGTCTTTGTTAATTAGGAAATTCAGAGCTGTGGTTGAAGCCCTACTACATTCCTTTGTTATTGACAACAGCACATTTTTCAACAGACCAACACTGTACTATAAGGATAAATGTTTTAAAATATTATGCAGTATATTATAGATTGAATTAAACTTTTGATTCTTAACCTGTGCTTGGCCTACTTAGTCTTCTCGAGGGTTTTTCCCCAGTCTCTCTGGGGAACTGTGTGGTTAAACACAGCTCATAAATTCATAATTTTTTTTTGTTTATATCTGTGAGTGGATAGAATAGAATAGGGGGAAGAAGGGAAAAAGGCAAGAATACTTTGTTCTTATTGGCTTCATTGATAGGTGATTAGGCTTTGAGCTGGGAAGTTCCGGAGGCAGATGAGAAGGGAACCTCCTACTGTGCTTTTCTTTAAGCACGCTGGCAGCGGCCAACTGGGAAAGTGTCAGGCATTTCTGCTCTGTTCTCACTTCCTCCTTCCCTGTACAATGGCTCATGGTATATGTGAGAATATGCTTTCTGCGCAGGCTTTCAACATCAGCCTACAGATTACATATACATACATACGTAGATACAGTTAGTTCTGGAAAAATATGTTGTATGAGGATGAGGACAAAGGCAGTCATGGACCAAAACAACATTCCTTATTCTTTTCAGGAATTTATGGGTGCAGTTAGTATCTCTTGCCTCTAGGGCTGACATGCTAGCACACTTAGCATAACACTCAATAGATAGATGATTAGTAAGGGCTTAGAAGCAGTGCAGTCTTGGGGGGGTTGGATGTAGGAATTTGTAAACTTCTGTTTAATTTCTTTTTCTCATACTTCAGAGCACTGTTGATGAGAAAATTGGAGTGACCTTTCTATGTTAGTGCTACATTTTTCCTTGCAAGTAGTAGCACTTCAGTAACAGCGTAAATTAGTAAGCAGAATTTCAGCAGGTTTATAATGATGCTTCCTAGGGAGCTGCACAAAAAACAGTTTCATATGAAGGTATCTAGATCTGGTTAGAAAATAACTGTTTGGTAACCAATTTCACACACTAAATGAATAAAAAATCCTGACTTGCTTTATTTGAGAGGAAAAAAGATGAGCATTGTACTTCCCTGCCTCAAAAGGGGGATATAACTCTGAGAAGAGCAAGCAGTGATTTAAAGGATTTAAATCCAGATGAGATTACAGTGGAACCATACTGAAATATGCTTGTGCATGCTGAGTCATTGACTGAGGAGCTGATTAACACCTACTTCCGACTGGGTCAGGTGTCTCTACTTGCAGAGTCTCCCCAGCCCTGGGGCTGTCAGTCACTCGCACCAAGCCCTGCTCTGCCCGCTCTTCCTGTGGGTCACAGCTGCTCCCATGCAGCCAGAGGACTGGGTACCTGGCAGGTGAAAATGCCCATGCTGAGATGGCAAGGACTGGGAATGCTGGGGGGGAAATGTGTCCTTGTTAAACAGAACTGGTGGTTTTTAAATATACCCAACGTTGTTCTTTTGTCAACTCTTTTTTTTTTAAACTATATTTGTATTTCTACAAATTTTCTATGAGTTTTCTGCCTGGATGTGTTTTGAGATGATTCGGCATGAAAGATTCCACGTAAATACGTAACTTCAAATGAAAAGCTGTAAGACATTGCAATATTATGAATTATCTTGCAATAAACCAAAATAAGAGGTGCAATACAGCTAAAGCATTGGGGATGAAAGAAAATGTGGTCCTTACCTCTGTTTGTATGTGAGCAGTTTCAATTTCATTTCTTCTCCTTATTCCTATTTTTAAATTGCATTAGCAATTCCAGATAGACACTTAGTCTCTGAAAGAAAGGCCCTTGACATTAAGTGTACTGAAAGGTCATTGAGCAGTCATAACTTTGTTTTAATTTAAATACACTTATCCAAGAAAACTCGGCACTGATGTAACATCTGCTTTTCAAAGGGATTCTGCCTTCTGGCTGAGCTGACTGAGGTTTGCAGAGGTCAATTGAAATGCCTAAGGTCACTGAGAGTGTCAGAATGAGGGGTGGGTATCTGGAAAACACACTGAGGAACAAACCTACTTGTTTCCTGGAAATTACAGGATTCTCCTTTAATCTTCAAGGTAAACAACAAGTATCATCCCGAAAGAAAAGATAGGAATGTTAAAGATGCTGGGTCTTGCTGTGCTGATTGCTATTGATACTGAGTTATTTGTAGAGGTTTCTAAATTCCTATCCAGAAAAAGAAGCTAGTTAACGTGTTGCAAAAGCACCGAATACTGTTAATGCAAAAGGCTGAGATAGCTCACTGCATTGTTGCTACTCATCGTGTTTTCTAATTTGTTTCCTAATACTTTCTCAGGGACTGACTTCAGTTAAATTACACTGTCTAAACTAGCTGATGAGCACACTCATAAAATGATAGCTATTTTAGGAATGAAAGATCCTCTACCCCGTCATTCAGCAGGGAAGGAGTATGCAGTGACGACTATGATTAGCACAAGGAAAAAATGTTTTGCAGAGGACAAAATGCCATTTTAGCCTTGGAAATGTGTGCAAAATGTTTGCAGTATTGTAGTGATATTATTCATTTTCATGGCTGTTAACTCTCCAGCAGTCAAAACTTTCAAAGTTTTTCATTCAGTTTGATAAACACTGCTATAACGAATTTGAAGAAATTCAGGTTAGTGTTTTACAAAAGCAAGTTCTGGGCAAGTGTGTCGTCAGTAATGTGCATCTGCAGTGAAATTGTAGAATAGCTGTGAATTAGAAGTAATTAATGTATGATTAATTTAATTCTGCATTCAGTGTATACCTAAATCTTCCATTGACTTTCATAGACATGGAATTTTGAGACGTACAAGGAACACAAATCATAAAACTTGGTGTTGGAAAATGATTGAAGCTAAGGGTAGGTTATGAGAAGTGATCTTAAGTGATTTTAAAGGTTGCTGAGTGTAAAATCAAGGAAATGTGTTTCAAGTAGTGCGGTACTTTTACCTTCATTTCTGACAAAAGAAACAAACAACTGTGGTCTGATACAAAAGTTAGAAAATATATGTATATTCTAACACTATTTTTGTGAGGTCATATGTGAGGAGAAAACACGTAGAGGAATAGAT
>JAPSGF010000009.1:19137550-19199303 GCA_035772895.1 Perdix hodgsoniae | reverse complement strand
CCCCCCCCCCCCCCCAGGAAATTAACTAATTATTAGAGATCCTGGTTTTTCTTTCTGGGAATTTTGTTGGGATACAACTTTTGGGTGCCAAGGTACTGTAGCAAAAAGACATTTCTCCAAAGCTTTCTAATGTTATTTTTGATACACTTTACAGTCTTACTGAAGTTCTTTTTTACTGCATCTGCATTGGCCAATAAAAGGTCTGTGTCAAACATTTTTCTTCTGCTTTTAAACTGCACGCGTATGTTTGAAAAACAGTTTTGCTGAAGTAAAATGTAAACTGATCAATCATACAAACAAGACAAAACTCCCACAGAGCACATGGGGGGAAAAGAACAAAGATTATTTTTGTCTGTCTAGTTAGAAGTTTGCATATGCTTGACTATATCTGACAGGTTGTTTGTGCCTTTTAGAAGATGAAAAAAATTACACATTATAGGGAGAAGAAGAAATAAAAAAGGGCACTGATGAGTACAATGGCAGCATTGATTTTTGTATGTTTGGGGTGCTGACAGAATTCACAAGTGGCAAAGCAGACTGAATAAGTTGTGTTATGTCATCCCTGCAAATGAAGATAAATGTCTTGTACTTTATCACTGTGGGTTATATTCCTGACTGGAAGATTTTAAAAATGGACTTTTAAATTTATACTCTTTTTATTTATATATGTATTTAAAATATAAAGGAAGTATTTGATGATTCAGTACCTGATTTACCAGAATTGCATTCCCTGATTTCTTTTGGCCCTAGTAGAATAACATTGCCTTGACGTGGCTTAAGTATTAGTGAGCTTCATTCATTCTATTTGATTTTGATGTTGTCTTGCAAACCCTTTATATGACATGTTCTGTCTTTGTTGGAGTATGCACCCTTTAAAATACTGGCACATCTTAATTTAAATATACACAAGGAAGCATTCAATTAGGCTTGCTTGGACAAATAAAAATTATAAAAATTCTCCTGAATAATTTTGAAATCCTATCCTGAATACTTACTCAAATGTTGAAGCAACTCTTTTGAAAAATAATAATCCCTATCACTTATCTGGATAATGCTTTGCTTCTCTAAGCTTCTACCTCTGTTTGGATCTATGAAGCACTGCATTTCACACCGTGTTCTAATCTTCAATGAATATGAAGTTTTAAGTACAAAAGAATCTTTGTAATGGAAAATAGTAATTAGGTGAGTAAATACTATGTATGATGAGCTCAAAGAACAGACCCAAATGAGTTGAGCCATACCATGGCAATATCCGGAGAGTTCAAAACCAAGAGGACTGATTGGCTTATCTCTGGAAAAGAGAGAGCAGATCCATTCAGTTTACATCTGCAGAAAACTAAAAAGAAAGCAAACAATTCTGAAAGAGGAGATGTCAGGTACTACTGGTATGTGCAGAAAGATGAACTGGAAAGAGATGTGTGAAATGAGAAACGTGAATATGCTTTGTTGTGTTAGGGAGTTTTGAGAAGGCTTGTATGAGCATTTGAAATGTTGAGTGCTAACCCCAAATGTTTTGATGAATGCCTGATCAAATGAGTTTTGTGTTCAAAAAGTTGCTCAGGCTACTTAATATTTGATATAAGAAATCTATCCTTGTCTAAATTTGTGTGTGACCCACTTTGTATACTTTGGGGGAATAACTGTGGTGAGGCCAAGGAATTTCACATGGTTCTTCTCATTAGTGTATGCAGTGATCTTCTGCAGCTTGGGAAAATGTATATTTTTTCCTCTCTAGTACAAGACTCCAGGGATATAACCTTTATACCTTTCTCCTTCTCTGAGATTTATGTAGATCCCTAACATACAGCAAGGTCAATAAGTGTCCCTGTGCCCCTGCTACAACTGCAGAAGTTCTTTTTCTCCCCACCCCAGGGGAGACTTGCAGCATCAGATGCTTCCTAGCTAGCGTATATCTCCAGGGTGTTCTTCAAAGAGAATTTGCCAGTGCTGATGAAAAAACAAATGCTGCTTGTATTCATTCTCCTCTGGCTGTTTGGCTGCATACCTGCCCTGTGCTTGTGGCCAACTTCCACCCAGCTGCAAATCTTCAGTCCTGCAGAGAACCTTCTGCACAGCCCAGCTGCCTGAACCATGGGACAGCTACCTTCTGTTTCTGTGCAGAGGTGGAGAGATCTGTGTGCAGAGACTCCTTGTTTTGGGGAGATCAGTATGATTTAGAGCTGGTATATCTGTGGCAAACCAATTTCTCTATATACAATAACCTTTGCTTTTGTAGAGCTAGCTAAAGCGCAGTCAATTGAATGTGAAAGAAACTAATTAAGAGACAGTAGACCGAAGTAGTCATAACAGTAATTTCTTTGGCTTCAGTGAGCTTACTGCATGGATGACTTTTATTGGAGTTCATATTATTCATACAGAAAGTATGCCTAAACTTAGAAGTTATGAAGTCAAAACCGTATTGCACCTCTGAACACTGTTTAGAATTTTTACAGAAGGCTTAAAAGAGTTAAACATAAAATCTCTACTGGATTTCTTACATTTGAATACTGATCCTTCTTGAACTTTAAAAAAGTATTGTACTTACTCAAGTCAGCCAGTCACTCAGTGTTTGAGAAGAGGGAGTCCCAAGAGCACCAGATGACACGCAGAAGAAGCTCTTGAACTGGTGTTTTTTTCCTGAATGTAAGTGGTTGGTATTTGTAACATGTTTTCCCAGTCAGAAAAGGATAGAAGAACCTGCTTTGTGTAGGTGTTTGTTTCCACATCTTCCATGTAAGTGGTGCTGGAGGGTTCATACCTTATTCACACTGAGAAGGCAGAGTCCTTTCCGGGTTGGTTGGCTTGTCTCTCATTTTGTATTCCATCTGAATAACTGAATTCATTCATGAGATTCTAGAAATTGTTTTGTGGGTGCCTCACAGCGCTAAACTCTGCTGAATCTTGCATTAATAGTCACTTGAGCTGTTTCTCTGCTGTGAGTCTGAATGGTATGCTGGCTGCTAAGACTTCTGGTCCAATTGAGAAGAGTCCATAAATGACACTGAGCCTGATGTAGCCTTGACCAGAAAAAAAAAAAAACAAGAATCTCCTGTAGTGACTGGGAAATAAGACAGCCTTGGTATTGACAGGTATAGTTAAATCAGATCTGAGAAGTTTATTTTGGAAACATAAGTATTTTTGAAATCTTTAGAAATTTAGTGTGTACCTCACAGCAATCTGGGCCTGGGTAATTTACTTGTGGTCACAAAGGGAGCATTAACAGGAACTGAGAACTCTCAAATCCCAGTACAGTGCCTTCACCATTAATCCTTGACTAATTTGATATCGTATGATCTAGATTTTGCTTCAGCCAGCTGTTTTCATCAAGTTGCTGGTGTCACTTTACACTGGGACAGCTGGTCAGAGTAGAATGAGTAACTGTCATCTGCGTGCTTCTCCTGTTTGTACCCCCTGGTATCATGTGATATCTGCTCAGCAGATATATAGATTGATGGAAGCTCAGCAGAAATATAAATTATCAAGTGGAAAAGAACAGTGTCTGTGAACCTCAAAAAGAAAAAGTTTCTGATCAGAGTTTTTGGAGTCTGAAAGTCAATCAAAACTGCTGGAATTAAGTACTGTTTATTTAGATAACAGCAAATGCTGGAGCAGGGGAATTTAATCTCACACAGAACATCTGTATTCCTGTGCTACACATGCTACGCAGAGACCCAGGTAAATGAATTAAGATGACCTCTGTGATTTGTGCCATTCCTCTTTTTTCTTCTTGCTTAGCTGGGAAAGTGTCACGACGATTTTACAAGGAAGTAATTTTCAAGTGATATAAGAAATGAGATTAAAAAAAAAAAAAAGTGTCCAAAAAGGACTTTGAAATACTTAAAATCCACCCCTGATATTTGAGAAGAAAATGCTAAGCAATAAAGGGGCTGAATCTCCGCCCCACGTATTGCACAGGAAATTTGCACACAGAATCTTTTATTTGTTTAATGGATTTTCCGTGAACATCTCCCATTAATGTTTGTAAAACTTCAGCTTGAGAAATTTAGCTATGGAAGGGAAAGCATTTGTATTCATTAGATGAGAACAGACTTTTTGCTCATGATTTGGGTGGAATTTAAAATGATTAATGCAGCTTAAAGTAGTTAGGTGATAGGAATTTTCTAAAACATTTTATCTGGATCTAATAAGCCCTCTTGGGGATACAAGAGCTTATGATGCATATAAGGAAATTTAGTCAGTTTATTAAAAACACATTTCCACTTTAATGGTGTTCTTCCATTGTATCTTAAGATTGCCTGGTATTTTACCATCTTCTGTAGTCAGCTTGTAGAGGCTCAGACGTATGAACTCCATAATCTGAGAGGCCCATCTCTTCATTGTAGAGACTGGAGTTGCAATCAAATTGCAGATAAAGTAGATAAGGTTCAGAAATGCTTCATAGAAACTTAGAGTCCTAAATTTCTTCGTTGAGTTCTTTCTTAATGAATATTCTAGAAAAATGTTCAAGAAAGCAAAAGCTTTCCAGATAAACTAAAACATCAAAATTTATAATTAAGCATTTTATGTGATTTTCTGATAAATAAGAATATTGAAGGTAGCTTGTAGTCAAATTTTGTACAGAATGGACATATGAACAGCTTAGAATTGCCTGAAATTAAATCATGGATTTTTGTGAGTTTGTAGGGTGGAAATATCAATGTCAGTAAGTAAATAAATCCTTTGCTGGGTTTATAGTGGAGACCAAAGCAATACAGTTGCTTCTTAAGATCATTGGTAAGTCAGCCTTTGCAAAGTCACTATTGCTGTGCTCAGAGCCAAACTTGCTCTTAGATGGAAAAGTAGTACAATGGTGTTTCAAATATCCTAGTGTAGATTATCCAGCTGATGGACGGGAAAGAGGCTGCAGGTACTGGGACACTCAGTCCCACTGTGAATGAATCACTTTGGCTCTGTAGCAATACCAACTTGGATGCTCTGGAAGGTCTGATTCAGCATTGCTACTGACCTCTCTTTTCATTTTTTCTTGCCACTTTGCAGCCTCATTTGCAAGAAAGGAATGACAACGGGCAGTAAGGTGACAAGCATTCATTAATCTAAAAATTTGCTGAATAGACTTCAATGCCATGTTTACTGTGCATTTCTGACCTGCGGATTATATTTGAACTCCTTTGAAGAATGTATTTTATTGAGTTAGAGAAGCGGAAACTTTAAAATTAGACAAAAAAGTATGGATATAATGCATAACTATTCTGCTGAATGTTATATGATGAATGCGATTCAACGTAGTAGGTCTGCATCTGTAGGGGAAACTTTTTCTCAGGGTAATGTTACAGCCAAGTTGCAACACTTCCTGCTTATCTGTAAGATCTAGGTTATGAGGATGCTGGGGAAGTCTTCCTGTAGTAGGCAATTTTTCAGGGACTGAGCCAGTTTGTATCCATGATCATAGCAGCTATGTTGGCAGAAATCTGTTGCCTTGCAGTATCTTGAAACTGTATTTGACTTGGTTGTTTTTTCACCCTGTTCTTCTACCTTCTCACAAGGACTTATTTTAATGTGGCTATAAATTTCTGGAAGGAACATTCTGAGCTGAATGCCACAGAAAATAAACCACTGTGACATAATGCAGTGGTGCTTTGTTTCTGAAAGGATGTGCTTTGGATCAAAAGCTAGTATAATTTGTTCTTTGTTAATATCTGCTCCATGGTCAAGATGGAGGGGAAAAAAAAAAAGAGGGATTTTAAACTTTTAAATTAAACTGCTGGTTACATTAAGAGAACAGGAAAGGGTTTGCAAGGTGGCACGGTGCTATTGGTGAGCCTCGGTATTTCAGACCTCAATGCTGCTGGGAAGCAGCAATGTGCCTGATCATCTTGTTCTCTGCAATGGTATTCAGCAGTGCACACCCAGATGTACTGGCTCCCCAGGTTGTTGCAGCTACAATGTTCAGCTGGCAGTATGGTGTCAATGAGGAGACAGCTGTGAAGGCAGATGTTGGGATGTGACAGTGAAACCTGAAATTATTCTGGACCTGTCATAACAAGGATGGATGTTTTTAGACAGGATGCATAGGAAAATAAAACTTTTTGGGGAGAGAAAGTGGTGTAGAAAAGACAGACTGAATATCTGTTCAGGGAAGTGGTCCTCTGCTTAATGTCCTGAGTCAAAATACAGAAATAGAAATTTGCAAATAATCTCTTTTTAGTTTTTTCAGTTACTGGGGGAGGTGGGATTCTATGGTCTGCTTTTGGTGTAAGTGTTTTATAACTTCATGTGAAGCTAAAGTCTGTGGTTCAAAATCAAGGGTGTTTATTTCTAGAAATTTTATGAAGAGGTTTTCTGTTCTTTACTGGTGGAGGGATTTCTGCACACTTTTCTGCTGTCAAAATGTGTACTTCTAAATGTCTCCTTGAAACACAGAATTTCTTTGTAAGTGCAGATGCTTTTAAAAACTGTGTTAAAATAAGTGTAGAACAAAGGCAAAGCTCAGCCTCAGTCAACTGGTGGCAGAGATTCTCTCTTCCTACATACGCACAGCTTTGCAGTGACCATAAAACAGCTGTAGAACCTGCAAGGGTCTACTGCTACTTACAAAGATGCCATGCTGTTGTGGGTCTTTTGTGAGTCTTTATAGCAATGTAAGGGTATGCTGTGTGTAGTTCTTCTCGTGGAGGTGTCTGTGCAGAGTGGCTGAAGGGTTGAAGCTGAACCAAAATTCATCACTTGTCATGCTGGATGGAAAACCTTAGCTGGAAGAACTGTTGATGTGAAGGCAGAAGAAAGATTTACTCATTCTCACCTATTTGAGGCAATGAACTATGTTCAGGAACCAGGAAAGCCTGCTTTTTTAGGTAGGGGGGTAATCTATAGCACTACGTAGCTCAGTAGCAAGTTACAGAAAATTTTCTGCAGGAGCTTTGCCGGATGATTCCTGATTCTTGCCTTATGATCTTATGGGATGTAGATTGCATTAGTTTGTAGAAGACTGATGAATCCATAGAAGTAGAAACAATATGCACCACACCAGATCTGTGTTCATTACTCCAAATGCTGCTTTTCTTTGCATTCCAACATCCCAGATGGCAGATTAGGGCAACAGAAAATTTTCAGCATATTTATTGAACTAGTTTATATATTATTTTGTCTTCCCTTCACCATCTCCTTCCCACTTAGGGACCCTTTCATAATGGAGAATTAACTGAGAGGGTGAATGACAACATAGTTGCATAGAGTGAAAGACTTCAGTTTGGAATCTTGTTGGCATACAGTCCATAGTGTCTCTAATAAAATGTCATTAGAGCTCTCCAGGTTTCTCAATTATTGTTTTAATTTCTATTCTGTGTTTATTGTTTATCACAACAGGGGCTGTTACTTGAATTATGTTTGTTGTTGCATTTTTAATAATACAAAACAGCACCTTAAATTTTTGTTCTGAAGAACAGTAAAAATAGCTAGATGGAGAAATGTGCATCTGTTGTGGACTTCAGTGGTGCTATTTATCTTGACTCAAAAAGAATAGGCAGAGGGATTACTCTGGGTGATCATAGACCCACCAATCTGTAACTGTTTTCCTCAGGTGCAACTGTCATCTTTTACTAAGCATATGACAAATCAGAATGACTACTGAGTTCATGAAATTTGATAAAAAGAGGACTTATTTATTGTATAGAGATTAGAGATTTATTGTAACTGAGTTAGGCTTTAGTTGTTGCCCACAAAGACAGACTTAGCTATAACAATTTACTGTTGTGTACGCTTAATATATAGGTGGATGGTGTTTTGCGGTGTTTCTTGGAAAGCCAGCAAAGGAGGAGTTAATCAGTCCTTGGCCACATTACAAGTCAACTAATTATATTATTCACAAAAAATTCCCTTAAAATTTCCTATTCTTTACTTTCTTTTCTGAAGTACTGTCATGTCATGTTTCTATGAAATGCCTGATTGTGTCTTGAATCTGAAGCGGTCGTATTTCAGCTATGAATGAAGTGTTTCTGTAGATGGAGCATCGCATCCATGACTAGCATGTGTCAGTGTGATGCACTGATTATAGAGAAGGTATTTTAAATATAGCAGTGATGAAGTTGAGTCTCTAGATATTCGTGCTTAGAGTATAAAATGAGGCAAGTTTTTCTTTTCACCACATTATCATACATACTGATCTGTCCTCTAACTGCATTCTGATACTTTACACTTACTGACTAGTATTTGTTTCCACTAATATCAGAAAAAAGCAGGAAAAATCCTGTAATTTAATTGCTACTAACACATTCATTGCGTGATCATTTAAAAATGGGCATTTGATAGATGATTGAAACTTGTGCCTGTAAGTCAGCTACTCTCCTTACTAATATTCCTGTTCTTCTCAGTTACTCTTGAAATACAGCAGTTAAAAACTTTTAAGCAGTTAATAGTGATAAGTGTGTTTTTATTTTTCCTTTAGTAAAATGATGAAAACAATTCTGATTTCAAAACAAAACATCTTCAGGAGTTTGATATATGTTACTACTTTAAAATCCCTTGAGAGAGGTATTTGTAGGAAATATTAGGAAGCTTTTAAGTAGTATTGAGTTTTCAAATTACAAATAACTTCCTGGGTATTTGGTTTGTGCCCATAGCTGCTCCCAAAGAGTTATAGAGAGCAGTGGAGAACATCAGAATACCCAGATACTGAAAACTCTAAGATAGGGTCAGGAAATTACTTCATTAAATCAATATCATATTGTATTGAAAATGTACTGGAAAATGAGTCACTATCTTGAATTCTGAATATAGGAACAATAAATTGCAAAAGCAGAATATGGTATAGATGTACCTTTTTCTCCTACAAGACATAGCTAGCTCAAGGTGTGTATCATTCCAAGATGTTGATCCATTAGGTAGGTTATCTTTACTTATTGTATTTGACTTACATTCAAACAATCCTGAGCACTAACTTGTGGCATGAGCCTGTGTTTAGTTGAAAGAATGATTGGAATAGAGAGGTTCTTGGTGGGAAATGCCCTTTTCACCATCTTTCACCTGCATATTGATAGGCTGGCACTGTGATGTCTTTCCTGTTTGTTTGCAGTTGCAAATTCTTAGTAAATTTTTAAATTGCAGCAGAACATCTTGTCTGCATTTTATAAATTCACAGTCGCTCTACTTAAATACAGCTCTCACCCACACAGTTTCATTTTCACGAAAGTCATAGCAGTAGAATATCAGCAGTTCCCACAGAAATGACAGCCCAAGCCTTTACTTCATAATATTGAAAAATTTCCTTAACTTGCAACGTTTCCTGAGGGAATGTCAGAGTTGGCATACATTTCTGCCTCTTTTCTCTAATTTTTAACCTCTTACTACAAATGAAAGCTTGTAGGGCTTTTTTAACAGGTGGTTTTTGCCTGGGAGTACATGACAAGTAGAAAGCCGGAGAACTGTGATAAAAATTAAACTCAGCAAAACTAGTCCTTCTGAGAATGCAACAGGGAATAACAAATCCTCAGTGAAAAGAGCTAAAGATTGCTTAATTAAACAGGGTTGCAGAATTAGATCTAACTTTAAACTTGAAATTTAAGTTAATTTCTTCAGTTAAGAAATTGACTTCCAGAATATCATCCTATTTTCTTTTTCAGGGCTGGCATGAAGTGTCAAAATGTTCTGTTTCGAGTCAGAGTTGTCTATTTCACATAGAAGGTTTCAAAATCTGGGGAGTAGGCTTTTACGCCCATATTTTGAAGCTTTCCCAAAAGAAAAAAACTAATTGGTGAGTTTGCACTCTAGACTAATTTAGAATAAAAACACATGAGAAGAGTGATGTGGCAGCAAATTTCACAGGATATCTTCGAAGCCCTTGAAATCAATGACTAAGCTTTTCTAAAAGTCAGTTAAAAATAAAGGAACTACTATTAGGGAGACAGAGAGATGAATGCTTCTTTTGAAGAAAGGTTTGGAGCAAGTAACTGAAAATAAATGTTATGTCCCCTTTCCAAAATGTTGCATTTATGATTTATTCTGCCCTTTGTAACTCAGGAACTGTAGATTCCCTTACAAATCACAATCCTATAGCTTTTTAGCTAGTGATAGAAGAGTTTGAAATGGATCAAATTGTGTTAACGGAAGTTAACACACATAATGCATGATAGCCCAATAATTTTATTTTAAATCTTCAGAAGACTGTACTGTGGGTACGAGGTGAGCAGGATTAAGTGAGCTTTTAATATCTCGTCGCCATCACCTGAATGTCTTTGGCAATTGTCACCTGTCTGGATTTTTACAAATGTAAATTTCTACTTAGTTTGCATCAAAGACTGTGACAAAAAGTTTTAAGACATCGAACTTCATGGTTTCAGAGGTCCTTGGCATGGATCCTCTAGCAAAGGGCCCTGAGGCAATTCATCTGAAAATGCAAAAGTGATGCTGACTGGGGACATGGCAAGGCCAAGGTGCCTTAGGGAAATGATGGTTCAGTGCTTCAGCAGGACAGCTTCCCTTGGATGATGCCAATTAAGCTGTAGCTGTCATTTAAAGCTGCTGTCTTCTGGACTGCACCTCCTGCACACAAGTGGGAATCAATCGGTCTCTTGTTCAGCGTTATAAATAAAAATGAAGGTTTGTGGTTTTGTAAATGCTTCAAAAATCAAAATCATCCAAACTAAAAAGAGCACAAACAAAATGTTGTTCATTTCCAGTAGTGACAATTATTTCTTGGGCTGTTTCAGGAAATATTTATGTCAGTCATCTCAAAAGTTTCATTTGTTAGTTGAATTAAAATAATTCTGCCACTTAAAAATCTTTAGAAGACTGAATAGTTTTTAAATTAAAGTAGTACCTTATCAATAAACAAGCATGTAAAATGCTATAGTGTAATCAGGTTTATTGTTTCATAATAGGTTTATAAAATTATGAATACCACAGTTTTATTAATGGGAGTTTTAATTATCCACTGTAGTGAAGAGTGATGTAAAATATCTAACAGCTCTGCTCTGCTAATTAATATGGGGATTCAATGGTTGTTAATTAAGGGCAAATGGGACAGGGCTAACACAATCCACTTTTGACTATGATGAATAAAAAGTCAAATCAATAGCTTATTTCCAAATTAACATGATTGATAAAAAGTCAGCTCAGAGCACAAGTCATTCTTCCTAAGGGAGCTTCGATTTTAATGTTTAGACAATATATAAAAAAAGAGCACTTCTAAAGACCTTGAAATAAAAGTACAAGCTACAAAAAGCCTCAAAGAGCTAAAATACAGATCTGTAGAACTTGTTAGTAAATATGCAGCTTTGTGAAGAGTGAGTCTTTTCAGATCACTTTCACTTCAAACAGTTTTAAATCATGCTGATATATGAATGAGTAATGTATGTAATACATTCCAGGAAAATTATCCATTATTTGACTTTCTTTATTTATCAGATATTCTGAATAGCACTTTATGTACTGAAAAAGCAGGCCAAGGAGAGGGGAGAAGCAACTTGCTAGGAAATGTTTTATCTGTCTTGCTCTCTTAAGTGCTAGCAGCCTGTTCTCTTCTGATCGCTGTTGGTTCATTCCCTGCTTTCCTGCATACAGCTAAACACTTGAAAATTCTGCTTAAAATATTCAGAAAGTTATATGTGTGTGTATCTCTAGAAAAGCCTGCAGGGTGGAGTCTGGAGCATTTGGTAATGTACTTATATGTGCCAGGAGGTTGAGACAGTTCAGTATAGATGATAACATAACATTCATGCTATTTGGTGGAGTCTGTAGTCAAGACACTACCAAGTAGTTGTCTGGAATCAGTAGAAATCCTGAATATCTTTATGAGACTTAAGTCTTTCTCACTGCATCTCCTTTTGGCTACCTTGTCCAGGTATTTGGGGAGCAATTCCTATCTGCTTAACTTCTACAATCCGGACCTGTCTCAAGATGTCTTGTACCTCCTATCTCCTCTGAGCACGCTCCTTAAAAGAAAAAAAATAAATAAATTTCTTCCTATGTGCATTAACTTAAACATATTCATGTGGAATGTATCAGGTATTTTGATGTGGCATGTAAGCTCTCAATTTTGATACCCCTGTGGCTTAAGGAGATAAAAACCCATGTTTTTCATGAAGCATCTTACTGTGAACTCCTTTTGTTTTGGGATTGTTTCTGGTTGTCTTGTTACATCACAGGTATGTAATCCAGCAGTGAGTATCTGTGGTAAGTATTCAGATATCTAACTGTGGCATCATGACAAGGATTTTAGACGAGGTCAAGCCGTTAGGACAACAAAACAAAACAACCCTAGAGACTTATTTTTCTGCTTGCTTTAGTTAAAAACTACATAAAACTAGGAAAATATTTTTTCTTTATCAGAGAAAGAGATGTGTGTGCTGTTTGACATACAGTGAGTGTAATTTGCATAGTTTAATATGAATTTAAGAATTTGGGAATGGAAGAAATTCCTTATAGCATATTACCTTGTCCTCTTCTGTCACGGCAATTATGTCACTTAACCTTTTCATAATATACCATGTTCCAGATCCTTGGGATGCTGTTTATATGTTTTGACTCTTGATAGAATGCTAGAAACCTTCTAATTTCTAGTGTAAATTTAGTCATAGGCGAAGTTGAGTCATAGTTGATTTCGGTTTTGTTTGTGGCCACTTTCTTCTCTTCCAGTGCTAGCCTTTATCTTTTCTTCTCCTTGGCTTTGTATTCATCAATAAATAACAACTTTGTGTTTTGCTTTGCTTTTTTTTTCTTCCCAATATGTTTTGGCTTTTCTAAGTAAGCTGATTCCCACACATTCCATTTATTTGATAGGATTTTCCTTTCTAATTATTTTAATATAATTATCTGCATATTTTCCAATTCATTCTTATAATCAAGGATCCAGATAGGACCTTTAGAGTGCTTTATGCTGTTCTATGAATACTTCCTTAATCTTGGCTGTGAATGTACTTGTGCACCCTACCTGAAATCATTTGCTGTTTTTTGAGTTCATCCATATCACCTTATCTTTTTCTTCTGCATTTTTCTTTATAGTATTTGTGGTTTACGGTATAAATTCTTAATAACCTCCAGCTGCATAGCCTTTGCTGCACTTAATTTTGTCACACTTCCATTGCTTTACTCATCAAGGCTTTCTGGTTCTTTGTATATACTGTCCTAATCTTCTTATGTGTTGACAGCTTCTCTTTTTGTTCATTAGTATATTCCATTGTATTCTTACCTTTTTGTAGTGAATATCATCATGAAAAGCTTGAATCCAGTGACTGTCATTTTGGTGATGAGTAAAGCAGGTCATTTCTCATTTGGTAAAATGATAAAATGATGGGATCAAGCTTGACCAAACTTCATGCTTTAACGGTATCACTAAAAAAAAGTACTTAAGTCAATATTGCTATGATATCACAAAAAGATACCATTTGCTATGTGGGTGAGGAAGTTGATCATGAGCACTTCAGGTTTTAAATGTTTAGCTTTTACTATTGCTAGCCTATAAAAGTACATATATGAAAAGCTATATTAGCAATAACATTTTCTTTAATTAATTTTTCCATGAATGAATTCCTATTAGAAATTCATTCTTACAACATTGTATTGTGTTGTGATGCACTTTACTGAAATTAACTCAAAGAGCTGCTCTTTGCAATTTTAATATTCCACTGGGTTTTCCATTCTAGAAAACTCATTATTATACATGTACAAAGCTGAAAAGAAACAAGAGAGAGGCATATTGTGTGAATAACAGTCAGGGAAAAGAGACAGCTGGCATGATAATTTTCTAATAAAGCTTAGAAAAGGCTGCTGTGTCTTGAAAAAATGAAAGAGTTTTAATTTGAGTATTCCTTTTGTTTGGATTTGCTTTGTACTAAAAAGTTCTGAATCTTATTCACACCTTTTATGAATATTAACTGAAAAACAAATATATCTTGTCAAGTCCTTCTACTTGGTAGGTGCAAAAGAATCAGTGGTGTGTAGCCAGAGGGGGATGGTATTTCTTGTTCTTATCCACTTTTATTCTCCTCCAACCAGACTGTACAGTTTGGATCTTGATAAATGGAGATCTTCTAAATCAGGGACAAGTTATTAACACGTAGAGCCTTTAACTGTCTATGTGCCAAATTGTAGCCTCTAAAAGGTAATTGTAACTTTTTTAAAAAATTCTCATCACATTTAAGATAATGACCTTTGGAGACTAACTAAAAGCCCTCAGTCAGAAAGCTGTGGCAATTTGTTAGGAAGAATACTGGGCAGCAGTCATAGGAATTAAACATTTAACCTACGACCTTCAAACCTTTAAATTCATGCAAATGTTTTACTTATTTCCTTTTCTTCCCAGGTAACATTCTAAAGACTAGATATTACTCTCTTAAAGGTTTTAAAACAGATTTATACATATGAATGTGTATGAATATTTACATTTAATTACAAAATTCAAACACTCCCAGCTTAGAGAGGCACTTTAAGGTAAAATTTTAAATTAATATGGAGGGAGAGTACTATTCAAATGAAAATAGAAACACAATCCTTGGTTAGTACTGCTTTTCAGAACGGGATTGCCAAGACAGTAGTTAGCATTCACTAAACTTTGTAGATATTGCATTTTAGATAATGTAATGAATATAGTTTTGAATACATTTTTCTAGATGTTTTAAAAATGTTTTAGGCCATAAAATACCTTTTTTCTGTTATTCCTTGCCTTGATGTATTTTGCTAATATATTGCCCTAATATTAGATTTTCCCAATTCTTCTCTATTTACATCCGTTCATCCTTTTTACACAATATAATATTGACATTAATGAAGTTACTGATAATTTATTCCACAATAAGAAAGGAATCAGGCTTGTTATAGCTGGTATCACAGTACATGAGAGAATCAGTTAATTGCATTCCGTTAGTAATTAAGGTGAGGAATATGAAATACTAATGTTTTGTAAACCACATCTTTAATAGCTTAGATTCCCAGTGGCTATGGGGCCGTAGGTGACAGAAAAACAAAGGCTTCCACCTACAGATAGAATTGTTCCGTTAAAGTAAAAACACTGACAGAAATCTTGAAAACCACAGTACACAGTCACAATGTATGTGGCATTGATGCTAAACTCTAGTTATTTCTTTGACATTTAATTATTAAAATGGATGATTGGTTTCCTTTTTTTCTGTTTCGCTGCAACGTAGGTTTGGGTTGGTTAGTTTTTTTGGTTTTGTCAGGTCTTTTTCAGTACTTGAACTATTACTTTAGACTCAATTTTCTGTAAAAACTTGTCAGGTGAGCTGTGTGTAGCACAGTGGGTTGCTGTCACTGTGTTCAGTTTCCCAGAATACCGTGTAGACTTAGAGTTGTTTCAGCAGATTCAATGCTACAGGTGGCAGCAAGAGGCTCAATTATAGCTACACAGCAGCTCCACTGGAGGCAAAGATTGAGTGACCCAGCAGGAAGCAATCCTAATGATAAAGCAAAGAGAGTTCAAGTTAAGAAATCTTCAATTTAAATCAAGCTGTATGGACTCTTCTCTGCTAGGAGAGGTTTGGAAGCTCCCTACTTGGAGCTGAAGCCAGAAAACACAGGTACACAAGGTAATCAAATGCTGGTACTGTTTTTTCCCTTGGTCTACAGCACCTATAGTTTCTCCATGTAGACAAAGAACTTTACATTTAAGAATCCCTTTCGCATACCTATTAAATTCATGGAGTCACAATTATTCCTTCATTTCATTCTGCCCACTGGCAACAAAATTTTTAATAGGATTTTAATGATACTGAGTTTTATACTGTCATGGAAGCCATGAGAATTATATGTGAGAACATGCTGATTTTTGAACTCAGTTCTTCAAAATGGTGGCTTTGCTGTTTGGAAAGACATGTCTGGGAGACTCTGAGGTAACTTTCTTTTTTGCATACTCATTGTTTCAATTAACTTGATCTAAGAATATACCTTGTGACTGGCTTTGAATAGGTGTTCTTCCAAGCTTCCCATTCATTTGATGCTGAACTGTACCTATCAGTCCAAGAGCCATTCCTATATCCATGCTTTCTTAGCCTTTTCAAGCAATCTCTTTGCTGAATCACAAAGCAAAACAGCAGGCATTTAGAGTACCTGGAGAGGAGATTTAGCCCTCAATAGATGATACATTTTTAAAATACAGTGTATGATGCCTATCCACAAAATGGAAATTGTCTTGCAAAATTAGCATTTTAATGCCAGTTATATCTTAGTCCTTTGAATCTCAAAATGCATTAAAATAAAATCACCCCTGTAGAAGGATCCGCTCCTTCAGTCCACTCAGGTGGAAAGAAATTAACCCAGTAGTCCTAGTTTCATTTCCTGGAGAGCATTTGAGTAAAATACCATGGAACTGACATTACCTCTGTGTTACCTCCTGGTGACAAGTCTAAAGAACCATCTTACATGGGAAGCTTGAAAACACAGTTGGTATCTAATTGTCTACCATGATAACTAGTTCTGGAATCATTTTGGTTATCACAAATGTGTTCATGAGCTTACAGTGGTGTTGGATTGTGGCTGTGACACGTTTGAAATATGGGAGTTCACTTTGGAGAATTATCATTTGGGAAAAATCTTTAACTTACAAGAATAGGTTTTCTCCAGTGTCCCACTTCAATGACAGTAGATGTCACCAAGCACAATGAGATGGCTGGGTATTGAATTGGGCTTGATGCTTTACAGAAAACATTTGTAGTTAAAATAATAGCATACCCAAGGCATTTCCTCTCCACTTCACGTCTTCACTATTTATTGCTGCTATAAAATCAGACATGAAGTGCATATTTCTAAGTATTCCCTTTTTTCTCTGACTAATTTTATTCTTTGGCATTCAATGGCAGTTTATTTGTGAATTAAGAATGAGTGCAAGAAGAAATGGATAGCCCAGGTGATAGGTAACAGACACATAATCTTTCATTTGTAGCTTGCCAGTTCATATTTGGCTTGGGTCTGTATTGACAGAAATACATTATCATCTGATGGTTGTTTGGGAGTCTGTGTGAAAAGAACTGTTGGCATTCACATTCCAAAAAAACAAAAACCCCACAAAAAACAAAACAACAACAGGAAACAAAACCTGTCACAATTACATTATTTTGGCAGCTTCAGTGAGCTCGATGATGAACTTCCCTCTGACATCTTAAAGCAGATTCCAGATTAGACTTGAGGCAAATTGGCAGGATGATGTGGAAATTTGCAGTCATTCTCACAGTTTTATTTATCTTTTGTCTAATCAAAGGACCTTAAGCCTGTAAATGTTTAAAAAAAAAAAGAAAAAAGAGAAATGTGTTCTACATGACCTCCAACATTTTTTTTTTTCAGATGCTCAATGTGCAATTTCTGCCCTCTGATTGCCAGGGAATACCAAGTATCCATAGCAGCTGTAACTGAATAATGTGATTGAGACACTCTAGCTTTTAAAATGTTCATCTCAGAGATCTACTCTTGGGCACAAGTCAGTGTGCCAGGAAGAAATATAATGGAGTCATTTTTGTCCCTTAGCCTTGTGTACAGTTTGGTAAAATAAACTACCAAACATCAACAAGAGCCCAAAATCCTTTAGCAAGGATACAGACCACATCTTTCAGCAAAGCATTTTCTGAATATGATATCTAACTTTATTTGGAAAGTGCACTGTGTCAGTATGAACTTTTCCCACTCCCTATTCTGTCTCTGAGGCAATCATACCATTTCATGTTAGCAATAAAAAAAACCCTTTCAACCACTAAGGGAAGTGCCAGCCAAAAACATCACTGCCAACAATTATATGCTAGATGTGTGTGGGCAATAACATATGCACTTAAGAGGACTGAAAAAGGAGGTATGCATAGTTCATAGCATTTTATTTTGTCTTGAGTTTCAGTGTCTCCCTAAATTTAGTATTAATTTCAAAGAGTAAAAAAAAATCTCTGGGAACAGATCAAGTACGAGCTGAGTGATTAACCAGATTTTTCAGACCACAATTTTCTTGCAGGTACAAGGGCACGCACAAACAGAATGGTCTTTATTACTCCTTTTAAATAATTAATGCTTCCAGTATACCTCAAATATTGATTATATGACCAGTTGTTAATGGACAAAGCTAGAATGCCTTATGGTATTTTTCTTTTACTTATACTTGAAATATCTAATAACCTGAGCATATGTCGATACACATGTAGGTACAAGGAGTAGGATTTTAGTGGTGACTGGAGTGTGACATGACTCATCTCCAACATAGAAAAAATAGACAAGCTGTATTATAGGGGAAGATTAAATGCAAGAAAAAAAAACACTAGAGAAGCACAGTACAGAATACTTTTATGATGCTTGTTTAGGAATTAAAGTGAAGAGATTGAAAAGGTTATTGACTTTGATCTACTGAGGCATTTTCTATTGTATTTTTAAGAATATGTTTCACCTGTGGTCCAGAGTTAAGTGGATTCGCTGTTGTCTGTGGGAAGTCAAATTCAGGTCAACTTTTATTTTGTCCGTTCAAGATGCAGTTCAAATATATTTATACTCTTTGGTAGAAGAGCGAACTTTAAGTTAAGTTAAGCTCTTTTAAGTTAATAGACATGGTAACTCTTGCTTTAATTAATATTGAGGCTAGACAGGAGGGACAAAATATCATGAGCTCAATTTGTATTACATACAAATAAGTGAAATCTTATTATCTACACCTACACACTTCTCAGTTTGGCATTTGTGGATTATGTGTCTGTCTCTATTGTAGGAGCTATTGTACATGGCTCATTGAAGAAGGTAGCTTATTAGCTTAGAATTACTCATTCAAGGAACATAAATCTTTTCATGCATATCTTGTCTATCTAGTCCACATGTGGAAAAAGTCGTTTTCCAGGCTGAATTGGGGTACACTATGTATTCATTAATAACAAAGGATGCATTATGGAGTTTTATGTACATCTTTTACCATCTATTTTCATAAAAGGTGGCCACCCTTGCACAGCTGCAGAGAAGGTCAGGGAAGAAAAGAACAAACACAGTGAATGAGCTTTGTTTGTCTATTCCAATAAAGCAAAGCCTGAAAAAGGATAGGATTTTTCTTATAAATATATTATAGAATGGATGTCCAAGAAGGAAAATTGGCATCAAGCTAAAAACAAATGGATAACACTGTTAAAGTATAAATTTAGACTGTAAGTTAGGAATCTTTCTGAATACTAGGAAAGAGATGCTTCCAACAGTAGAGGAAATCTACCTCATTTTTAGTTTGAGACAATTTTGAACTAGATAAGATAATGTACTCTCTTTTATTCCTTGGAAGTATGATTTAATGACACAGGAAAGCTTTTCTAGTCAGAAGGCCCATAGGCCCTAAGTGGGAGGGTGGATTCTGACTCTTATATTGTAGCTGAACAGCTCAAACAAGAGGTCATTAATTTTTCTTGTACAGGTCTTTCACACTGGAATATGAAAGTATTGTAGGAAAAATATTGAAGATCACATTCTCATCATGGCACAAAATGAAGTTTCTGACAGGCTCAATTTTGGAAGTGGCAGCACCATTTGCTATCTTATTCTGACAGTGGTTGTTCTCAGGTTCACTGGCTGCAGCAGTTGCAGCTACTTAGGAGCAGCTTTGAGCATTGTTGGTCCATCTGCAAGCTGGGGTTGCTGTCGGTCATTAATTGATTGCTGAAAGCCAGGTGTAGTCGTGACTATTCTCTGTCATTCCCTCTCCCTCTGCTGTCATAACCAAAGAAATAGTGGGTTATTTTTTACGGAACATCTACTTGCTTTGCTTTAGCTTTGGTTTTAATGCCACAGTCATTTTTAGCTACATGCATTGCACAGAATTTAAATTAATATTCAGTTAATAATCAACATTCAGTTGCTATGTAATTATCTATAACGTTTAATGGTATAGCACGTGCTCAAAATGTTTTTATTTTTAAATATGATTCCTGTGTGTGCATGAAGTACCTGTTTTCTTGGGTTGGTTCTGCCCTTCTCTTTCTGGATACTGATAGTACGTGTAAGAATTAGATTTTTCCATCTTACAATTTCCTGTATTCCACAGTTGTGCCATATGTTTGCAAAACTAAAGTCTACCTTTGGAACTCAGAAATATTGCAGAGATTAATAAACTTCATATATGGCTTTCTATTGCAGCTGTAAATTAAAAGCAAATTATATTCATATTGTTTCTATATATTACTGTTCTTTGAAAGGAACATTTTGCCAAAGATTTTACAGATTACACAATTTACTCTGATACAAGTAAAACTGCAGCAGCAAATACTTTCCTTGAGCATTAGACTTGAAAACTAGTGTACTCAGGGGTTTGATAGTAATGTTCGTGAGCGACTGTGTGCATCAGTCAAATAACTGAGGGTTATCGATAAACATCTGAACCTGTAAATAAAATGAGCCAGTTGTTCTGCTCTGCTGACTTTGACTGGAGGCACAATGTTTCCCCAAAAGATTGCTTACTGGATTTTGCACTACTGGATCAGAGGATTCAGTTGCTTTCAAACTCACTGGTATTCCTCCTTGGCAAGCAAACAATAAATGCTTGAAAGTAGCTTTGGTAAAAACAACAAAGCTGTATCAAATTCATCTTGGTACTCTTTAGAAAGCTAATGTTTGCAAATGTCTCACTTCATGCAAAATTCATTTTTAATGATGGAGTCTTAACAGTATGTTGAAGTGATCTTTTTTTATTACCCAGATCCTTATCATCAGGGTTGCATATGTTTAATTAGGATATGTAGTTCTTGTTTGCTCTTAACATTGCCTGAAAGCGTAAGGCAGTCACCATTTTGTACTTACAAGTTGTCACATGTTGCAGTTCTTACATAAAGAATCCTTATGAAATCAAGGAGTAGGTGCCTGAAAAGACATCTATTCAAACTTTATGTAGGGTGTCCCGAATTTTGATGATTGATTATCACAGTAAGTTTTCCTACTCTGTGAGATTTAGGTAGGAACTAGTTTAAAATTTATTTGAGCAAATCTTGAACCCTTTAAATATTTTTCTGGAGAGAATACTTAGATTTTGGGATCTTGCACATATATTATTTGTGCCATATATTGGCACAAATCGTGCTGTTGTTACTGATAGTATGGAAATCTCTCAGCTTTCTTGTCCCTGAAAGATGACTTTCTGCTTATTGAGTACAGTTAGGGTTGAGCCATGAAAGGAGAGGGGCAGCAGTGTTACCTTGCAGGAGAGGCAGGAGCCTCATAGCACTCTGTTGCCCTCATGGCACCTTGCTGAGGTGTTACATCCCCGGCTGCAAATGAGCCCTAGATCTTACCTCTTGACTGCCAAAGACAAGTAGCTATTTTGATGCTAGGACAGATGAATGGGAAGAATCAGTTTAGCTGGCCACGATTTATGTATTTGACTTTGTGTTCAGATCCTCTTGTTCTGGTATTTGAATAGAGATAAAAGTGTTGAATTCTTATTGTCTTGTTCTGTATTGACCACAAAGTCATGGACAACATTGTGTTTGCTGAGTTGATTCGTCACAATCATAGCCAAATACTTTGCAGTTCTGTAGTTAAACAAATCTGAGTGCAGAGTAAGGGAAGATCATTCCCACACTTCCTTCCCATAGGGACCCTTTAGTGCTTTGTCCTGCTGATTTCTATTTTGAAAATAAATTGGAAAAATCTTTTAGGGGAAAGACTTTTGAATATGAAGCCTTTGGGATCTTCCAGTTTGAGAGAAGCATAGTTTTATTTGCCTTTAAATAATAAAGTTTATTTTTTTCTGTTTAAGTATTTATAACAAGTGAGACTGGGGGTTACAGCATGAAGTGCAGAATTCCATTTTCCAGAACTTCCTCATGGTTTTTAATTACTATATGCTTTTAGAAAGTGATAATATAGAGTGCATAATCATTCAGATTAATGAAGTAATATCGGTAGAGCAAGCAAATGCTTTTTGTGAAACTTGGCATATATGTTATGTATCTGACTAACAGCTGTGCATTTCATGGTTAACCCTTTATCCTGCAAACTAAAGAAGAAAATACAAATGGGAATAACTAAATGCACCATTCTTCTGAATGTTCACAATGGAGCTTGTCTCAATGCCTTTTAATTTTTGCGAACTACTTCTAGTACTAAATACAGTTTTTCACTGACTGTATTTTTTGTCTTAATCCAGCAGTCTAGAAGCACTTTATTAACTTTAATTAAATTTTTATATTACGCTAAAAAGAGACTTTTGAAAAATGGTATTTAGGGAATACTGTAACCAAGAGGTCATTTCACAGGATTATTACTACTCTGAAGTGCTGCTGAGATTAGGCTTCTCGTTCCAGTACCTTCAGTTAAGATGTGAGAGAGGAAAAGATCTGATTTGAAATGCCTCCAAACAAAATAAGTTGCTTGAACTAGTAAAGTTCAAAATCAAAATTATACATTTAGTGTCACAGAATGTTGTAATGAGTCAGTTTTAAAGGCTATTATACTGCAAGGCACAAAGCACTTAGCTGAATTAGGAATTTTTTACTATTAGTGCAAGAAGTTGCTTTGCTGAGAAGCAGATGTATAAATCTGTCTTCTTTTCCCACTGTGTGGTTGCTGATGAATTTAAAGAAATGCCCCAAAATACTGGGAATAAAATAGATGAATTCTGGATCCCAGTGAGTTCTTCACACAATCCATGTACGGACTGATTCTCCCTCTCTTCTGAGAACAGAATTTGCATAGGAGGAACAGCAATCTGGATAAAGAGTGCTCTACAGGATTACCTTTTTTGCTAGTCTTGTTCTGGTATGGACTCTATTGTATTTCCTGATCTGGATGTTGCTTCTCAAACAGTGGATTTGGAATCACAGGTACAGTTTTTCTGTAGAAACCACATTAATGTTAGTGTGAGTGTTGATTTAACCCAGTGATTCGCCTTTTCCCTCTCCTTGGACTCCGCAACAAGTTCATAGTCGTTACCTTGGCTAAGAAGAAATACATGATTTTGTTACCATTTTAGTGAGAGCTAGCTTCATGTTTTTGAAAATGGGACGCCCAACTCTACCATTTTTCCCCATGTAAGAGGTGACCTGTGACTGAAGGCTCTCAGTGTGGGGTCTTCCTCTCACCCTGACTGCTCAAGTCTTTCATTGTCTCTTGGCTCTTGCTGGGCTCAGAATCTGATGGAAATGGCAAGGTGGGTGTTGCTAACTCAGATGCTGCAGCTCCAGCCTTGCCTGCCCCTGTACTGACATTGCTGTGTGGGCCGCAGGCAGTGTATGTCTGTCTTAAAACCTGATGTGGTTTTCATTACTGCTGTTCAGACAGAATATCCCGAAGACATCCTAGACCTCAGTCCGGAGATCACGAACAAAATGGTTTTCTGAAAGCCTAGCTCTTAATTTTTCAAATACTTGTCCTTTATCAAAAATACCACCTTGATTAGCATTCAGCTCGAAAGGGACACAGGACTTGAAGGTAATGTGAGCAGCATGATTCAGACAGCACACTGTGAGCACTGTGCGTGGAGGCTTTCGCAGTGCCTGCCTGCAGTAGGGAGAAGAGCCTCGCTGCAGAGAGAACAGATGCATTTCAGAGTCGCCCGCCAAAGGGAGTATATTATGCTCCCTTTTTAAACTTTCCCAAACACACACCATCTGTTTCACACTAGATACTTATATGGTTTGATCAAATTAGAAGTCATGCTGAAAGGGAAAACTAAGGTTAGCACGGACAGCTTTCTTAAAGCTATAGAAGTCGTGGCTGTGTTACATTAAACTTTGAGTATTATACTCAGTAAGCCAGACAAAACATTGCAGGTTAGTGACATTCCAAAGGCATGTGTTCACTATAGTCTCAATCCAAGCAGTATTGGTGAAAGTGAAATGGAGAAAATATGCTATAAAATGACAGCAAATGAGAGCAAATGAGTGGTGGACGTTATGAACAGCTGATAAAAATGAGATAAAAGTACTGAAGCAGATGTTGACTGGTTCAGAATAGCTACCATTAGATATGCCTGACTGCAGAAAAAACCTCTGAAAGTGCTGGAGTTCAAAATCTTCCTTCTGGCAAAGAAAGGGGTAGGATCTAGTCCCAAAATCTGTGCTAGGGAAGTCACCTAACAGTGGTATCCCAGTAATGTGAGTAAAACTGAGATAAGCAGAGGAATGTCAAAGTAGTGCAACTGAATAAGGATAATATTTGTGGTCAGAAAGGAAGGGCATGGGAAGGGACTGGAGGATTACAAATCTTTCATGGGTTTATGCAGGCAGCTCTTAGACCTGCTTCAGTTCTGAGGCTCTGATTTTCTAAGGTATTTAGACATTGGTTCATACAGCATTACAAAATGTGGCTTCCATTGCTAAGGCAGTGAGTTTCCAGTAAACTTCGTCACTTCTCAATATAAAGCTTAGCTCCTGTGGGTGAATCTTGGTATCTGTATTCAAGCTGAGGTGTCAGATATTATAGCTGACTCTAAAGCAAGTTTCCTTGCCGTTCTTACTCTCTGCTCTGAGCTTCCTGTCTGGGTTTGAATGCCAACATGTAAACTGTGTGGGTAGAAAAGTTTTGCCTCTGTTGCAGTTTGACTGTCAAGCTGCTGTGATCCTGTAGCCCCTGAATAAACCTGGTAAGCATTTAGAGTCAGCATAGTGGTCCTAAATACCTACACCTGAACTGTTTGTAGTGAAAAGGGTGTGGTACAAGTAATCTTCTTTTTCTAAGGCAGGACAGTGCAAAACCTGAGATACAACTTAAGAAAGCATAAAAAAAATTTGCTCTTATTGTGTCAAAATTGTTTTAGTTAAATTTTAGGCTTAATCATAAAGAACATATGTCCCAAATTGTCTTGTTTTGAAGTCTCGCTTGGTTTATTTGAGACAATTCTAAAATAAAACTATAGATGTACAAAACGCTTCTAAAATAATGCCAAACACTGTGGAAAAGACACTATATGGAAGAGAATTCTGAGCCATCTAGCTGCAAGAACTTGAGAACTTTGTCCTATTCTGAGTATTCAGTATCTGATATTCTCAGAAACAGTTTTTTTGCATAGCATATGACGATTCTGTTGTTGAGTAAACTACCAGATGTGGGTGTTTATGTAAACCAAACGTCAGAGCTGGGTAAAGCTTATTCATTATTAATCATTATAGCCATTTATCTAATGCTTATTTCAGTAAAACAAGAAATTTAAGATAAACTTTTAAATCATAAATATTTCTATTGACCCTTTTGGCATTAGTGGGACACAGCTTGTAGGGCAAATTTGAAATAATATTTTTATTTGTTATTCCATTAGAATATTGCTTGCTTTGGTATCTACCTCATGTTCCTCCATTCCTCTGTCCCAGATAGAAATAGACAGGCTTAAGACATCTTGCTGGATTTTAATTACATATGCACAACTTTTTAACTTATATACTAACAGGCAGAATCTCTGCATAAAGGAGAGTTTTATTCCCTGCACTTTTAAAACTGAGAGACATTGCAATATCCACGCAACATCTTGATTACATTGCTGCAGATGATAGCGTTTTTCTAAAAATTAATTTGCTTTTTAAAGATCATTTCACAAGCCTGCACTGACATTCCCCATAAGCAGAACGTGATATTGTCATACCAGATAATCTATATCATGAGGTCTTCACAATATCTTCACAGAGGACTTTCAGAGCAAAGCTGCCGTGGTTATTCCTGGCCTATGGGCTAAGGGGATTTAAACTAGCAATGTTGTCAGGCTGTTCTTTGCTGATTAGAAATTAATTTCTGATCTTCACTCCCATGATAAATTTTGCACAGTTTCACATAGGTACGATCTAGAATATATAAATACTGCAGTGGTATGATAGAAAATGAATTGGCGAAAGAACTGCACACATCTGTCAAATTTTTATCTTACCTTGAATTATTTTTGTATTAACCTTTCCTTTAATCTACACACTTTTAGCCTGAGGCAAAACAGTCTTTGCCTTACAAAACCATCTGCCTGATTTCAAGACTTTCATATCAACGGACAGAGCTAGGGTAAGACACCATGTAACAATAGGCAACTTGACAGAATCTTGACGAACTTGAGATAAATTATGACATAAAGAACATACGATTGAATGCTGACTGATAAACAAATCTTATTTCTAATTTTATTCCTGATGATTGAGAGGCAGCTAAGAAGGTAAGCAAAGTCACTGGTCTGTCACACTTGTTGGGAGATGTTATGAGAACATTGCCTATTTTGTCATGTGTTCTGGTAAGTTGGAGCTCTAAACCCATAAGGAAGCATACTGTCCTAGTGTCAGCTGGGGTAGAGATGACTTTCTTCTTATGTCTATTTATACATATATACTTAATTATCAATACTGTTATTTCTCTTTCTTCTCTGTCTTAGTAAATAGTTTTTATCTCCAGGAGTGGAAGCGGGTGGTTTGAGCTGTCAGCTGTTCATCTGCTGGCTGGGTTAAACTGCAACAGATACACTTCAGTCAAAATAAAGGAAGGGAGAATAAAGTAGATTTGCTATCAGGCAGCGGTAGCTGTGTAGTACATCGAGCCTCATCCCACTGTTGATATTGTTGGTCAACTTTTTTATGCTACTAGAAACAGAATCAACTAGCTAGTGCAGCAATAATGGCTAGTCCTTAAAACGAGTGCAGAGTGGGGGAATTGTTTTCCAGGTTTTTGGTGATTTTAAGAAATGTCCATGCAATCTCTGAAAGATAGAAATGAAAATACTTATGGTGTGATAGAAACTATTAGAGATTGCTGCCAGAGCTGAACCTCAGACAAAAAAGGAACTCTTCCTCAAGAACAAGTAAAGCTAGTAAAGCTATAGTGGTGGGATCAAATGCAGTAGGAGGTCAACAAGAGCTGTTGTGGTACCTCTGAATCCAGTAGGACAATACAAGTATCTGGTACTAGGCAGGAATTGTCTGAAGTGAGAAATGTGAAAAGAAAAATTGTGAAAAAAATGGACACAGAATGTATCTATAATATTCAGATCACCCATCCGTTGTTGCTAGGCAAGTCTTTTGCTGTGTTTGTGCAGTACAGTGAGGTGTTAGTCTATCACAGGATCTTTTACGTACACACAAATAATGGTAAGCATTTCTATTCCTAGCTGAGCAAATTTAAACAAGAATGCTTTCTTCAGAAATGCAATATTGAGCGAACAGACCATGAAATCTATCACTGGGCTTTTTTAATAATCTATCAGGTTTTATATGCTGTTTTTATAGTACTGGGCTTAGTTGTAATGTCTCACAGGGCCATTTTGCAAGGATGCACCCTGTTTTTATTTGCAATTAGAGCTATTGTCACTCTCCTTAAATAATGTATTTCATAATTTAAAGCAGACAGGGAAGGAAGGCTAGGCAAACATGAACTTAAGTGTATCTCTTCATTGCTCCTGAATGAAAGTTTAAAATGATGGCATTGTCATTACTTTCATTGCTAAATCAATGTTCCAAATACTGTAATCAAATTTTAGACAGAGGTTACCAAAAGAGTTCTCACTGAAAACTGCAATGTTTGGCATTGTTTGTCTATAGCCTACCAAGCAGATGGTAAAACATTAAAAATATACCTGCTTTTACAGTACTTTCCAAATATAACATGCTTGCCAGATCTGTAAGTTTGGCAAGCCATTCCCATTAATATAGGAGAATACAGTGATAGAGTAAAATGGAAAGAGCAGTAAAACTATACATAACCTATACAGTATAGCAGCAGTAACTATTGTGTATATTTCCTTTTATCCCAAGGTCATTAGGGATGAGAATTCTTCTCTTATTTTCATAGGGACTGCTTTTGTACATTGAAATAAGTTAAAAATTCTTTGTTCAGAAATTGTGCTAGATCCTACAAAGGATAAAAGGAGATGAACATGAGTCCAGATCCAAGCATTTTTGAGAAAGTGCAAATCTGAATGTAAATGGTTTGAAGTGTTTTTTCCTTGACTTGATAGCAATTCCAGGTATTATCTTCTCTTTGAGAGAAGATAAAAAAAAAAACAAAATTAATAGAATATGAATAAAATATTGGGGACTAGACTCTTTTCATCTGTTGATAGATGTCTCATCTTTAAAACAAATCATATTTAAATTTATATTTGTGTTGAGTCAGGGTCCAAGTTTGCAGTCCTTACTTGCTTCATATTTCCATGCTTAATGTTTAATAATGCTAAACAGATAAATTTTTATCTTATCTTTTTAATTTTTTCCTTATTTTTTTCTTCTTTTAAGTGCTTTTCAGTTGGAGTTGAGTGGAGCTGTTGTTACCTATCCTGACTTATTGAAGCATGTTCTCACCTTTTCAACAACTAAAGCAATTTAACTGGGCAAATAAGTGCCTTCAAGGGTCTAATGAACAGACCTGAGGCCAAATTCTGGAAGCTTTGTACTGAAACAGAGAACATGGTATTAGTAACTGCTAAGCAACAGGGATGTGGGAAGAGAGCTTAGGATTCAATTCTATATGTGGCAGAGAAATGTGTGCTTAATTATCATATGCAAATATTGCATTGCTAAGAAACTTAGACTGCAGAATATGGGAGTTGTAAATATCTGTCTGATAGTCAAGCTTTTTAATGTACTTTCATTGTCTTAAAGTAAATATCATATTGTCCTAACCTGTTCTGGCAACAGCATTCCAAGGTAGAAGTGCATTTTGCTGCTGTGGATTGTACTCAAGAATCAGCTGTCTTCCGTTGCCTTTTATCCTGTCACTGCACTGTTAACTGCCATGGCCTTTCATGAAACAAACCTGGCATCTGCAGGTCCCAGATGCCCATCCCTGAAAGTAATTTTTCTTACAGTAACATATGGATATTAGTATCCATGTCTCCTTAATTCATCCTTTTTGTTTGTGTCTACTTGTTTGCAAGATGTTGAGAAACTATTAGTTCATTTTTTTCAGAGTTCTTATCTCTGTCCATGCTTTCATTATATTTCTTCTGATGAATATGTGGAGAATTCTTTAGTAGTTGGAAATGTTCTTCTAGTAAAACTTCAGAATCTTCATGGTAAACCACAGCTAGTGCAGCATGTCAGTCCTCCCTTCCAGCATTCTGGGATATTGAATGTATACATATAGACATATATGTATACATATAGACATATACATATAGACATACAGATGTCTCTTCATCATTGTCTTGACGCTGCATCAATTTATGCTGTACATTATCTAAAAGTGAGTGTAACCTGAAGAAAGCAGACACTAGTGGCATCTGAGAATAGCTAGGTAGTCTTACAGGCAATGTATAACAAAAGGAATAGACATGAAGGTTGCCCCGCTGATCTGAGTATCAATAATAGTTCAACTGATATACTGCTGTGTTGTTGGAGACATAATGGAAGAATATGGGACACATGAAAAGTATCACTGATTAACACTGAAAGGTTTTAGAGAGTAATTATTCTAGAAAAATTTGTTTTATGGAAAGTTTTTGCTGAGTTCATACTAATTCCCTTTTAACTGTCATCATTACCGCTACAGTGCTGTATTTTAACAACTCTCAGTTTTGTTACGGCTGTGAACCTTTCATAGTTTCTTTGTCCTTAGGATGTCAGACATGAAAGGGAGGTAGTGTCATGCTGTTCATGAATTCTAGGTGCCTTGATCCTTGATCACTTTGTTAAATCATTGGAGGGAGGTCCCTCTGGGAATTTTCAAAACTCTCTGAAGAGTCACTTATGAAAATGAATGTACATCTCACGTAACATAAATCACTTCCAATTCCATCTAGAGTCAGGCTTCTCTCTGAAATGTTTCCGAACGTTAATCAGTAATCAGGGCACAGACTGGCACATGCTGCTGGGCTTTGAAGATATTCCTATCCTGTGATTTGTCACATCCTCAGTAACACTTTGCATGATTTTTATACACATCCTATTAGACTTTCTTGCTTAAGAACTTCAGTTTTCAGCAAAATGCTTGATGTCACCCAACTGTTGGACGTTTTTGAGAGTTTCACATCAGAAAAGTAAGAGGTGCCACTTGACATCTCTGATTGAAGGACTTGGAAGTGGGCAATGCTGCCTGTCTCTGTTGTAATGGCACGGCTAGGTAACTCTTCCAAAAGTTGATCCACACCCCTATTTCCCAGCCTGGATGCTGTTAGAATGTATCCCAGCTGTTATTTCCATTCAACAGGAGAGATCCAAATGCTCTGTCTTGTGCTACGTAGTACTCCATACATCTGTTGCCGAGGAGTGGGCAACTGCTTTCCTTATGATATGAATTATCTCTGAATGAAAATGAATCACAATAGTTTTTATAGAACTGGTTGGTGTTTGTTGATAAAGTGATTTTTCCTGAAAAAGAACAGGATTTTTTTTTTTTAATCCTTCTTATGGTAATAATTGTATATGGGAAAAATAAAATTTCAGCACTGCTTTGAAATTTCAATTTTAATATTTCAACATTTGTTTTAGACATCTATGTTCATCTTTAATAACACACAAGAGAATAAACAGTTGAGACTACCAGCTGTAAATTAGTGTTTGTGATGATTCTAATGTAACAGAGAAATCAAATTAGTTGTTAGCAAAGTCTAAATTTTAGCAGTTTTTCAGCATATTTGCAGCAATTATTTACTCTCACTTACTCTGTGTATATATGCATGGGGTTGCAAAATATTTCTAGCAAAAGAAGCTGAACTCTTATCACTAATACAACTGACTACTTGAAGTGAATTTTAAATACCTTTATTTAAGTGGTCTGAAAATGTTGTATGTTGAATAGATATTCTTTGATCACATACAATACCAGGGTAAATAATAATAATAAAAAACAGCATAAATTCCTTAATAGTGTGAAAAACTTTTTTGAATAACTGACATCTCTGGGGTATCACAAATTTATATTTACTGTCAAAGCATCTGGAGAATATCTTAAAATATTTTAAATCATTCTACAGTTCGATGTGAATTTAGCATCATGAAACTGATTTGACCTAGCATATTCTACATTATTCTGCTCCTTTTGCCCCTTTGGTAGCAATGTTCTCTGATAGGTTCTTTTCTCTTCCACCCCTGCAGGAATTTAGAAGAATATTATAGAAAGAAATTATAGAAACATCTGCAGTGGGGTTAGTTGAGCTCTTATTGAGGAGTCACTTCATTTTTGTGCCAGACTAGCCAGAAGCTGAAAAGAGAATGTATAGTACCATTTTCTATCACACTCAGATAAAGAGATTGCCTTCCACAGTTGGACAAGAGGCATTTACTGAAGAAATTATTCTGTAAGGAAATAACTAATGGGAAACAGACCTGCAGTGGACATAAGAAATATCTAAAGATGCTCTTGGGAAGAACTTTCAGCTATGCAATGCTAGCAGAAACCGTTATAGAGGATTGCAAAACCACATCTGCCAACTGAAATAACTGGTAGAGAACAAAAGATGACGAGTGAAAGAAAATAACCATTGGCATGGTTGTGAAATGCATTATCTAGTCATTTTCAGCCTTAACAGCAAGAGCATTCCTGTTTTATTTGTGGAAGAACATGCAAGGTTCAAACCTGATGGTACAACAATGAATGAATTTAAGTTACAATATTTTCTTTTTCCAGTTTATCTTGTATCTCATACTATTGAATAGAAATGGAAAACAAACAAAAAAATCCCAAACAAAAACAAAACCCAAATGTGTTTATATATAGCATATGAAATATAGCAGAGGAATAACTGTGTATGGTGGAACAAGTTTTCATTTCTCTTTCATTCCCTGGAGTATACATAGAAGAATAATAACTGGTGCATAATTTGTCGCTGGCTAAATCTGACCTGACCCCATCAAGCTTTCTGTACTTGAAGAATAAGCTTCCTTACAAATAAAACACCCCTTCCACGAAGACCTTACCTGTGAGCACACTAGTTTTCTTTGTCATAAATGCTGTCCTGTAGCCTGAGTTGGACAAAATCTCCAGTAGTATGGATTATTTTTAGCAATGTGTATGAAGAGACTAACCAGAGATGTGAAAGGAGGAAAACAATTTAATTTGCTTGCAAACACTGCAACCTCCATAGGTACCTGTAATGGAGCAGTACAGAAGCAACAAAGCAGGACTATGGAAGGCCAAATTGACTGATGAAAGAGCCACTATCTCCAAATATTAGGCCACATTTCTAGGTACCCTACTTCCAAGTGAATTCCTCCTATGCTCTTAGCTGCCATCGGGTCAGCTAAGTGCTATTAAAAACAGGTTCCCTTTCAGTCTAGATCTTCATCTGATGAGTGTGTCTGTCCTTAACAGAGAAGTGAAACACATGAGCAGGCTTTGCTAAATTAGTCTAATCTACTTTCCAATGACTTTAAAATTTATTACTGAAAGTACAAATAGCTGTCAGCTCTGAACTAATTAAAATGTTAGGATTAACTTACGGGGTGCAGTTGTCCAAGCTTCCAGCAAGTGAAAAAGGCAAATGGACATTTGAATGGTACTGACCTAGAATGGAGTTCTTAAGTAAAGTAGCTGTTGACTTTACATGACATGCTTAACTTCTGAAAGCAAACAGTTGAAGAAGAAATCCGTTCCTTAACTGTAAGTAAAAGTGATGTTCCTTCCATGACCTGAAGTAATGATGGTTTTAGCAGGTTAAAGTGAGAACCTGCTACTTCTGGTTTATAAAAGCAAATACAATTTATGATATGGTATTAACAGTTGTAGTAGGTGAAAATTGTTTCACCCAGTAGCTGCTTGGTTGTGGACTGCGTTTTATCTATAAAAAACTATAACCCCAAGTCAATTTATAAGAATAAACAGCATCAAGGTAGCAAAATCATCTCTGTGAGAACAGTCAAGATTAAGGATGTTGGAAAATCTTGATTTGGACATGTTTCTGTACAACTGTGGCACCAGACTCATAATTTGATTGTGCTTCTTGAGTGGATCACGTGCAATTTCACTCAGCTAACAGCATAACATTTCTGAGGCAGGCATTGTTTGATATTTAATGTCCACCAATGGGAAAGGAGTTGAAATCACTAAGACATCCTGTTATCCAGTTGCAAATCCAGTTCCTCTCTTGTTACACAGGGGAGAGGATAGGCCCTTGAACCTGAGCACCTATCTTAAACTACTTCTAGGCCAGTTGGTATTTTTCCTTTTTACCTTTACGCTGCCACAAAATCAAACAGGAAATTTTGTGGAGTTCAGTTGAAAAATTAAAACTTGCACAGAGATGAACAACTTGTGATTTCAAGAGTTTGTAACCTGTACTGTCTTATAGTAATTGACGGGACATCTTTAAGCATCCACTGTGGGAAGTTTGGATTTACACCGTTAAAGGTAAAACATAAAATTGTTAATTTTAACAACTGGAGACCACTCATGAAGGTTCAGGATCTTTGAAAAGCAGGTGCTTTCAATTATATCTTTAATTTAGCTAGCTTTGCAGCTAGAGAGAACAAGCATACTTATTCTTGACTTTACATACTTGTTTTTTAAATCAGTTTCTTCATTTGATGGTTCACCTTTACTTGTTTGTGTTTTTATACTTGCACTATGTAACTATCACAGTTAATTCTACTAAAACAAGATTGTGGTATTTTTCTTTAAAAGCTGCAGTGTTTCTGAAATGCATCTGTTCTTTGTTTCTGCCTTAAATTTGTCAATTAATAATATAATTAATCTCTATGGAGAATAACGAATAAAACAATACAGTTTCAAATTAAGCCAAAAGCCAAAGAACAGATGAAATTCTTGAGAATGAAGAGCTTCAAAAGATATATGCAGAAAAATACCCAGATCAGTGCTTTATTTAAACAAGCATTCTAACTAAAATGTTTCTCAAACTTTCCCATTAAGTGTGAGTGAATCTTTAAATTCAATGCACTGATATGCCTGGATGCATGTGGCACAAAAGTAATTGGCTAATAACTTATTAGCATCTGAAATGCATTTGGAAAAGCTGGCAGCCATTCATTGTCGTTCTGAGGGGTTCTGTGAAACAAAGTGAAAATTCTATGTTATTTCTAGAAAGATGGGCAATTGAACTTCACTTTAAACTATTGTATTATTACCACAATGGAACTATCAGTCAGCCAGACAGACATATTAACCAAGCAAGCCATAAATTCCACAAGATCTCGCAATTGTATTTTTCAGGTTTTTTTACTTCTTGTAGCTTTCGTAAAAGTTATTGCTCTTCCACTGGCATCTTCCCACGTATATAAAGGTTCTGTCAGGTTTGACCTTCAAAGCGAACTTTTTCCAGGTGCTTTCTATCACTTTCTGAAGTTACTGTGCATATCATTTGCACAGTGCAGCCATCATCAATCAAACTCATGTCACTAAGCCCTGTTCCTATCTGCTGCCCAGTGTCATCCTGGCACTGAAGGCATGAAAAAATCTGTATTTGAATTCCTCTGATCTGAGTTACAAATCCATATTTATAAAAAGCCCCCAGTACTAGTTAGCCATTGTGCTAGCTGGCATTTCCATGGCACGAAGGATTTTCTCACTGCTAGCCGTTCTCCCTTATCAACTGTGTAGGATTAGTAAGACTTGTGACCAGACTGCATGACTAATAGTAAAACAGCTTGTGCATACCCCTTTATCTTATTACCAGACTTGCAGTTTTGGCTTGTGCGGACTTGGCTAGTGTAAGGAGATTGTTGCAGACCTTCAGAATACTTGAAACAACTGACCTCCAGTACCATGTTATGTGGCTACCAGTTCTCACGAGATTTCCACAAGATGGAAATAGGGAAATTTACCCTACCATTATTGCCAGTCCTGGTGTGTACTGACTGGGAGTTAGCCTGTCAAAGAAAATCTCAGTATTGGCTAAAAAATTCATCAGATCATCGGATTGAGACACTAATAATTTGGTGATGAGAAAGGGAAAATGCAAAGGGGAAAGTTCGAAAGTGAAGATCCACCAAAGGGAGATATAATTTTCAAGACAGACCTAGCCCTGGGGTACATTCACCACTGTGACTTCCCAGCAGCTCCCAAATCACGAAGCTCTTGGATATCTCCTTAATGAAGTATAACTCAAAGCTTGAGGCCTGACTCCTGCGTTTTGCACCTCCTCTCTTCTGCATTTTATGGTGGCAGTCAGTGTGTTTCACCTTTCATGCTGGCTAGTAGTGATATTGGTCTTAAGGACCTCAAGTGTCAGATAAGGCTGTGTCTTTCTAGCATGTTTTCTGTAGATTTGTAACACAGATTTTTTGTTCTAGTCTCATATTTCTAATAGAAATTTTGCTGCTGAAGAGAAAGTGATATGCAGCTGTGTTCTGTTACCCAGACCCTCATTTGAGCCTTTCTGCATTAGAGAGTAAATTTGGAACACACATGCATAAGCAATAATGCATAAGTAATTGCTTAATAACTTATTAGAGTCTAGCTTCTATTGAGACACTGGGGAAAAGCTACAGCCAATTAGTTGTAAGAGGGCGGTGGAACAAAGTTAAACTTTAAATTATTGCTGGAAAGGTGAGCTGATAAACTTTAGACTAAACTAGTGTATTAGCACTACAATGGAACTATCAGCTCTGTATAGAACATTAGTATGACAAATTAGTGCTTTGATTGTGCTAGATATAACCATATTTGTATGTTTAATTAAACAATCTAGGCTTCTATTGGTGTGGGTCAATGAAAAAAATGTTAAAAATAAAATTAAACACATAATTAAGCTGACAAGAGATAAAGACCCTTGTGCAGCAAGTTGAAGGCACTTAATTTATAAGGAGCCTGGTCCCTGAAGGCTGTATAGTTTATTAAAGTTACTGAGGCAGAGATGTGATAAAATATTTTATGTAGTTCTTTAAAGGCTAAATTGCTCTGACACTTTTAAAGTCCATGAGATACAGTCAATTAGGATGTCTTGTTATGTTTTTTCCTCATAAAGTAATCTAAACAAAATCCATGGTTGTACAGACAACTTCTTACAGTTCCAGCATAACATTTTTCAAATATTTCATTGTGATACATGTGATGACCCCTCATCAGCCATTCTCATTGTGATAAAGTGCATCTGAAATATTGTCTGTTCCAAAATGACAACACAGAGATGGTGAGTTAACAAGAAGAGGGAGATAAACTGGAATTTCAGTCAATATTTAAAAGCCACCTAGTCCTAGAAGTTTCCAGATTCAATCCACCCCAGACGGTCTTAGAATGACCAAAACAAACGTGCTATGCAGTGGGAAAATGTCTTCCCTAGATATCTGGAGCTGGAAGGATATCGATTACATAGTTTCCTAAATTTAGTCTAGATTTTAAAATAATGGATGTTTAAATGTCCATGAGAAGATGTGTATTGAATCATTAAATTGTTTTTCACCAGCTGGAAAGCCTATTTATAAATTTATGATCTGCTTGCTTTTAGGGCTAGAAATATGTTTGTAGGGTTAGAAATGAGTTTTAAAAGATGGTTGTAGTAACAGTTGCTCGTCTTTTTTGGCAAATGTTTGGCAAGTTTGATCTCTGATATTTCTGGGGATTGAAGAGGTTATTTTTCCTGTCCTTTCAAATGGAATATTTCCAGTTTCTAGTTATACTGCCTTTCAGCGGTCTTTTATTTTTTTTCAATTCTGTCCTTTATCAAGGTCACAAGGGCATTTACTAAACTTTTACTGGACTTAAGTTTTTGGTTTTTTTTAAATATAACCCTCTGCTTCTAAGCCAAACAGGAAGAGGGAAGAAAACAAAGGATAACAAACCATATTTTTTCAGAAAAGTTTAAGAAAGGCACCACAGGGCTATGAGAAAAGGATTAAAACCAAAACAGTGGTTATAAAATCTCCCTGTTTTACACAGATAAAGATTAACATAGGATATTTCATTTCTTAAGAGAAATCAAATTCAGTCTCGTGATCATATATCACTTCCTCAGAATTATCTTACATTTGACAAAGTTGTCTGAATTCCAAGTCCTGTATTTGTCATACTGTGTAGTGTGATGTGTGGGGCTGGATGGAGAGTCATCTTAGAAATTACTGAAGTGTGGGGCATGCTTCTTTTTTTTAAATGGGTGTACATTTGCAAACGTCTTTATAGAAATCTCTTGATCAAATAGAGATCTTTCTCTGGATTTTGCAATGACTCTGGGAGCCTCAGAATTGTCATTTAAATTTAAATTTTAATTTTATAGGAGTGTAGGCACTTGCCCATAGCAGTGATGCTTGCAACTGTCAAGCACTGCAGCCAAATACTCCATTACAAAATATCCTGATAGAGAGACAGAAGAAGTAAGAGGAGTTGGCTGCTTAGAGGCGGGTTATTGTTTGTTCTGTAAGCGATGAACCAACACAGTGCATAGTGTTATATCTTCTTCTGAAACTATTTGCACTGTCTATAAACTAATAACTGATCAGCTATGACTTAAAGAGGCTCAAAGTCTGTTTTTTTCTTCCACATGTTTTAGAGTAGGCCTATCCAATACTGAGAAGAGAAAGAAGTACACAGATTTTGTGTTAATCTTTTAAGGGAAAAAGAAGACTGTCTAGATTGACAGTATTAATGCAGAGCTCCTGCCAGGCCTTGTAGCCTATCTTCTCCAGATTTTGGAGATCTGCATTGCAGATCTGAGAACCATCCGCAGATCACAGGAGAAAAAAACAGCACCTAGTAATAAGGGATTCCCAAATGAATTTTTGCTGCGTCTGCACATTCTTTAGTTTTCTAAACTTCTATTAATTTTGACTGTAAGTCAGTTTTGATTTATCATTTCAACTATAGTTTCTATATGAATATCAAAAGAATGAGAAATTTTCTTCAATCTTATAACATTCCGATAAAGGGAAAAGCTCCTTTTGAATGAAAACTTCTCACAAGTTAATTATATTCAAATACACAGTGAGGTTGCATCCAGTAACCCATAAGCACAATATTTATGAAAAAGATTATTATACCATACTTTAAAAAGATGTATGCAGGACAAACAAATTGTTTTAAGTATATTTTCCTTTTATTTAGCATAGGAATTTTGAAAGCATTGGAATTTCATGCTTGAGTGCTTTTGTTTTTTCATCAAAACTGCTCTTGCAGATGAAACCAAACATTCAGTGTTTGAAAGTAAAGGGAGAGATTTGGTTCACCGTAGGATAACGAAAACTGAAAAACAATTATGCTGCTGCAATCAAGATCTCAGATACAGATAACTAATTTCACTTCTCTTCTACTGCTCCAAAATATACTGCTTATTGTTCTTAAAATATTTATGTCTTTGAATTATTTACGGAGCAAAGGATGCTTGTGCTTCTTTAGCATAGAAGGAGATGAAAGATTATTTTGTGTCAACATAACAGAAGACAATAATAAATCCATAATGTAAATAATATGCCTCAGAAAATAACTGTGTATTATTATATGCGAATAGATCACAGCTGGGCTCTCCTTATAATAATTTCTTAGCAATATGAAAATACTTGTTTTGAGGGGAAAAAAGTAATTGGGAAGTCTTTTTCTGCAGTTAGTTTCTTGATATTTGTGATAGTGACCTTGTACAGGATTTAGATCTGATTGTAGAGAAGATTTGAGAATATAAACACCAGCAAATGCTTGATTGAGTTCAATTCTTTTACAGTTTTGAAGCTGTGGATTTGCATTACTAATGTGAGCAGTGTGGATTCTGATCTTTTCTATTGTTCTGTTTGGAAATAAGATTTCCCGTTCCTAGACAAGTGCCAATCTTTTTTTCTTCTAATTTTCTTCTTCGCTGAATTTCTTTTAACGTTTTCAGTGATATTTCTGCTTTATTTCAAATATTTTGAAGACAACCAGTAACAGCGAAAAGCATCCAGTAAAACCAACAGGATATGTTTGTATCTTGTGCTTGAAAATACTTTTGACTTTTTTGTATTTCTCCTTCACTTGCCTCATTCTTTTTTTTTTTCCTGGCTGTGGTAGTAATGGAAAGAGTACAGTGTGCAGAGAGTCCTGGACAGTTCTGCAAAGGAAAATGTTTGGTTACTAGGATATTGAGACTGAAGATTTTGTTTGCATATTTTCCTTTAAACTGCTGTATGTCTGATCTTCACTAAACACAATTAGGAATCAAACTTGTGCAGTTCATGTCTTGGAAATTCCCTCAGAATTTTAGAGATTATTTATAATAGACCTCCTAAGAACATGAGGGTTACCAAATATTTGCTTCACTCAAAGACAAGAACCTATAGGGCCCTGACTACACCAGCCCAAGTTTTCGGCAGTGGTAAATCCTTTTTCTCTAGTTAAATCTCAGTGGAGGTATGTGAATGACCATTCAGTCTTCTCACAAGTACTTTTCAAAGGCTGCAGATATGCAGGCCTTTTTATGATGGAGCAATGGAGAATGCTATAACAAGGTTGAGGTCAGTATGCTGGCTTTAGAATCTGCCCTCCAGCACTTCCATGAAAATTCAACTCAGCTAATCTAACACTTTGCATCTTCAAACTCATGTTAAAAAAAAAAAAAAAAGAAAAAAAAAAAGCTCTATTTTTAATGCAGAAGCCAAATATAATTCTGAACATCTTTAAAAAAATGAACAATATCCAACATAGAAATTGACACTGTGGAACAGAGCAAGAGTGTAGCCAGCCAGTAATCTCTAAGAACTGGCAGTTCAAAATCATTCTTAGGCATCCATGGAATATATTTCCCACATCACAGTTTCTTTTTAGCCCCAGCAATAATGACAAACTATTTTAAAAATTTGAGATGTGGGATAAAACAAAAGGAATAAAATGTTTGAAGAGTGGGGATAATGGTCACAAATGTTTTCCTTGTGTTTCTTGCAGAAAGACCCGTAAATGGGGCCTCAGACTATATCCTGCTGTCATTGAAACCAATTAGATTTTTTGCATTAACTTCAGTAAGAGCAAATGCAGGCCCCTGCAGATGAAGATTGCTGTCAATCATAATGGAGGTCATAATGGAGAAAGAAATATGATTCTGTCTTCTAATATGGTGTAGGATTTATATAATGGAAGGAGAAAGGCACTTTAATCTGAGGGTTACAATGATTGTATTTGGTCTTCTAAAAAAAATCACATAGAACTGTTCTGTCTGAAAACTACTGAGAGTCTTTCCTGTACTAAAAGAACAATCCTATGATTTTACAATTACTAATTTGTGTAGTCAAAAAGTAGCTGAAGCATGTTACTTCTATTTTAAAAAGAATAGATATTATAACAAAGCTGCCATTTTTTTTTAATTTATTTTTTTATTTTTTTATTCTGTGCATATTTTGGGCATTTGAAATGTAGCAGACCTATATTGTGTCCCTACATCATTCACATTGCCCTTTTAGATCAACGTGAGTAAAGATCATTTGCATGAATTAGAGAATCAAGATGTGGCATACCTATGAGAAAAGATCTAAATGGGAATTAGATGGAAGTTTAATAGTCTGGGATTTTTTTGCTTGTGGTTCTCACCCATAAAATTAGATACTTCCAACATATTTAAATACCAACAAAACATAGATGACAGTTCTGAAAGTAGAGATGCTTTGGAATTCCAATGTAGCTGAAGTTTTTCAAGCAGTGAATATGCTAGGGAATTTTAAATTAAAATATGCTCTAGGAATATTTGAGTTTGTGATATTCTCCTGTTGTTTTGTTTTTCTTTTATGTTGGGAACCTAAGCCATGTTTGCATTGTTAATTTAATTTTTTTATGGGAAGCCATTAAGCAGCTGATTATTGAATTGTAAAATTCTTCATATGGCAATGAAATAATTCATTAGGGAATAGAAAGATGTATGTGAATTGTCATCTTTTCCTCTCAAGAAATAGTTACCACTGGGAACATATAAATAAGTTATTGCCATGCTGAAATATATCTGAAGTCTTTATTCTGTCCATTGACAACTTAATGCATTTGGTTTTAAATATCCTTCTAATTGTGTGATTTATCAAATAATGTGCACCTTTAATATAGGCATCAGTGAAAATGAAAAGAAAATACGTGCAAGTAGCAAGAATCCAATTTCAGTGTACAACTTGTGTGTGGTAGAATTTATGCAAAAAATTAGTACTGCAAAAGTCTCTTGAGTGTTTCTTGCCTATTTCTCCTGTGAACTTTGGAGTAAAATTTAAAATCAAAATATTTATGTTTGGTAAAGATCCAACACAGCTTTCCTTTTCAAAGACAACCAAACTTCCTTCAGAGAGGAAATAGATACTCTGCAGCAAATGCTTTGACTGTGGGAACTCCTATAATTGCATGAAAGTAACATGATTCTCATTAGTCACGGCTGAACACCATTAAACAGCATCAACACAACTGATTAGCTTGTTTAAACCATGTATTAAAATAAGTAACTGAAAAGAATTGTTCTTCAGTGACCAGCACTTCCAAGATCTCTGGCTCCATGGGAGTCAAGCAGGCTGCCAGAGGACTTTGGGATCGTAGCTGATTGGAAAGAGACTGAAAGCTGCAAACCTTTGGGAACACTGGCATCCTCTTGACTTTTGAACTCTTGACTTAGCACCATGAGTAACAAAAAGTAAGTGGTCTTTGGAATTGGTAGACAGGCAAGAGTCTGCTACAATTCCCCTCAATTTTGCTGAAAGTTTAGAAATGTAACTATTTCTGAAAGTGTCATTATTTCAATACTCAGTGAAAAATATGTATGAGATTTCTGAACAGCTTTTCTTAGATGTATTCAGAAGCACAAGAATAGAGGATGTAACACAGTGTAGCCTCTACTAATGTGATATTACTTTTATGAAATAAGCCTGATTATAAGCCTCTGTGGGTAGCTGGGGCTAACAGCTGAACCCTCACACATGCAGGAGCAATTTCTATCATCCAGTGTTAATGGAGCAATTGAAGCCCATTTTGAAAAATGTGTCAAGGGGCTGCTGATACTGTGCACAGATAATCTGTCCTGTTTTGCTTATTGAATGAGAAACAGATACAGTTAAGTGTGAAATAAAATAGCCCATGAAATTCAGAATAGGTAAATATCAGGTGATGCACGTGACAAAAAAAAAATCCTAACTTCATGTACTGATGATAATATATTTTGATGTTTGGAATGTTCTGAAGCAAGATATTCCATTTACAATAGGAAAGCCTCTGAGTGTGTTGGTTCAGTACTCAATGTCAGAAGGCAAATTTAATGCTAAAAATCATTAGAAAAGGAGCATAAAAAAATGGAGAGTATCATTACATTGTTATGTGAAAATCCATGTTCTCTTTGCACTTTGACTAAAAGCAGTTTTTTGTGTCATGTTTGTGTCAGTCCTTCCATCCCACCTGGCCCCAATCTCCAGAAGGCCATAATGGAACTAAATAGCACTCCACGAAAGATCTAAAAAGATAAGCAAAGCTATGGAAGAGTTAGGAATGATTGAATAAATGAGGATCCTCCAGTCTGGAAAAGACTGATAGCTATGACAGTAGTCTATAAAACCTTAGAATGTGCAGATAAGTTGTTCATATTCTTTTCCTAGTCTTGTCTGAGAGCCGAGGGAAATCAGATGAAGGTAGCAGGAGCCAGATTCAAAACAAATAAAAAGGCATGGATTTCATGTGGTAGGTTGTTGATCTTGCCAAAAGAATGATGGATGCTAAAAGTTTGTATTGGTTTAAGGGAGAGACAAGGCAAGTTCATAGAGGAGAAATTCACTGAAGGTTAATTAAACACATAGATATCATGTCTAGTTCAGGAAGTCCTTAAGTTGAAAACAAGAGGAGCCTAGGTGAATACTGGGGAAGTATCATTTATACCTGTCCAGCTTTTATACTCTTGCCTGCATATATACTTATGACCACTGTTGGAGTCTGAATACTGCACTAGAAGAGTCTTTGGTTTCACTCAGTACAGTTGTTTTTATGTTCTGAATGACTTTCCAGATTGATCTGAAGTTGAGGGATTGTATACTCTCATTCTGAAAAATACTATTAAATGCTTCAGACTTGGAACACTAAGTCTAAATCCAAAATGTAATTTCTGTCCTTGATATGAACATTTTAAACATGGGTGGGAACAGAAATTCCCTGGTAGTAAATATATCATTACTATCAAATAAGCATTCTTCCTGAAGGTGCAGAACATGGGAATACAACCTGAAAGCAGATCAACACTGATTTGCCCATGTAATCTATTTTTCATCAGCCCAAACAGAGAAATCAGAAGGTTGCAAATTTGGACTGCTATCATGCTGCAAGGGGAAGGCTGTCTTCTCTGGTCCGACTCAGGAAGTTCATGACTTCAGCTTTGCCAGCAATGTGATGTAGTGATCAGAGTTGATGGTTTGTGCATGCTCCTGGTAATCCGGAAGGATCACCTCTTTCCCATCCCAAAAGGCAGTATGCATCACTTTGCCTGCTGAGGTCTGTGTCTTGAACTTTTTATTTGATGGGGAATTCATATTCGCCGCTCCATGGAAAGCTGTTTTGATTCCGACTCATAGTGGTGGTATCATGTTTTGTCACTGGTAATGATGCGATCCAGGCAACTGCCACCTTCAGCCTTGTATTGGTTCAATAGGTCCTGACAAACTTGCATATGGTGATCTTTCTGTTCCTGTGTGAATGTTCATGTGACTTACTTGGCGCAAACTTTGCAATATACCTATATTGCCATTGTTGTTTCCAAAGCATTGAAGCCAATATTCAGCCCCGCTCACAGTTCCTTGGTTGTAATCTGCTGATTCACACAGCTGAGCTGATCGAGATGTTCTTCATTTCATGGTGTGACAGCTGTGCTTGGCCGTCTGGAATGTGGCTTGGCTTTTCACAGAACAGCCATTGATGCTTTGTAGTGTATCCTGTGCACAATGCAGCCTGTGTGCTCAACTTGATAAGTGAGGTGAGACCAGTCTTTCTGGTAAGACAGACTAGGTGTGAACCTTCAGAACAGATCTGGGAGCATTTTGTGAAGGAAAAGGGGACATAGATTGCTGGTCATGCTGCAGATTTCCTCTGTCTTTAATTCATAACTTGCTAGAGATTTGCCTATTATTCTATAAATCTTCATGGGTATAGGGTAAATAGTCACAACGTAATCCTATAACATATACAGATTCTTTCAATATTCTCTGTTTCAGACAAGAGTATAATTTATTTTCTTTCATTTCTACCAGCTATAGAAGCCTTTTCTTTTGACATCTTTGAAGCATAGGTGTGATGGGATATCTTGTGCTAAGAATCGTTTTCCCTTGTAAAGCTTTTGAAGCATTATAGAATCTCATTTTTTCTAATCAGCACTCTGGTTTCTTGTGGGCTAAAATTAGGCTTCCTGTCTCTGGCATACGAGGCGTCAGTGCGTGTGACCTTCAAGCTGCCATCCGGCCTTGAAGTGCAATTTTTGCATCGGGAAATCTAGAGGCAGCAGCTTTCCCCCTTTTTGCAGCAGCAGCAGCAGCAAGATCATCAGAAACAGTCAACTGAGCAGCAACTGCGGGCACATCACTAGCAGGGAGCCATGTTACTGTGTGTGCAGAGAGCTTTCCAGCTCTGAAGTGCTGACGTAGAACAGGACTGATTCTCTGCTGCTGCCTGCGTTCCTGCAAGGTGACCAGAATCTTTGCATGAATATTAATGGCTAAGCTATAGAATGATGAAGAATCAATACTTTAATCTGCATGAGGATGATATGCATTCCTTATGCATTGTAAAACGGCTGCAGTACAGTGTGTCTGAATTTCACTTGTATGCTAAACTCATCTACAAGCTCTCTTCTTTTGAATTATGCATATATTACACAGCCTGTTGCCTACAACAGATTTATGACAATCTCATTGCGCCTATGCAAATCTTTGGTTTTAAGAAAAAGCATTTAATGTCTTTTCTCTAGTGAAGGAGAAAAATCATTGTGCAGAAGCGAATTCAAAAAGGTTTTATTACTCATGCTGTACTCTTGCTAACTTTCATATTAGTTCCACGTTGTGTGTGGTCAGTCAAATGACTGTGTTTGTGATGCTTTCAGAACTTTGTTCACTTCAGCTACAGAAAAAAATATCCTTTGCCTACTTTTTATTTTCACATATCAACCTTGGCAGCTGATAATAATAGAAGTTACAGCTTGGTAGTCAGAATTTTAGGCGATTTTAATTATGATGGATGAAGAGGAGAAATGGCAAAAACACTATTTTAGTAGTACTGAACAAATACGATGTGCAACTGATATACAGGTCTTCTATTACAGATCTGTCAAATTACCCAAGGATAATTTGGGGAGCTGGCAGATTCCCAGCTCATCAGTTTGGTAGCACAGACAACACATGCTGGTTAGTTTTGCTTGGGCTTGACATATGAATGTCTGACCATCACCAGAGCAGCTTAATTGATAATGGACATCTGATTTGAAAATAGGTGTGTTCCCCTTTAAATGGTAGCTGTCACATCACATCACGTCACATCACATATGTCACATCATGTTCCATTAAATCACATTATATGCTGGCATGATGCAAGATAGCATGTTGAGGGGCTAATGTAATGTGACAGCTAATACCTGCTAACAATTTGAGTGGTGAGTGTTTGGGGCTGAGTGTGTGCCAGGCTTCGGCTGAATGTGTATGAGAGTGCACTGTCCTCACTCAGATACAGAGGTTTTCTTTCAAGGGGAACTTCGTCAGCTGCCCAGCGCCTCGGAACCAGCAGTGGTGTGCAGTGTCAAGTGACTTACAGCACCTTAAGGGATAGACTAGGGGAGAGATTAAGGGCTGTCTTTTTGACACACAGAAATTTGACATATATCACTTTTGTTTCTTGGCTCCTGGCTCATTTTAGGTGCCAGAGTGCTCTGATGGTTTGCCTAATACAAAAGCGCATAATTGATAAATCAGCTGAAGCCTTGATTAATGCAAGAAAGTTCAGCTAAGTGATCAACTAGAAAATTTTCAATAATCTGCAAAATATGCTATACTGTTCCAATGATCGAGTCAAGTTTTCACATGGTGTTTATACAACACCCTCTGGGATCTCCACAGGTTGAATTATGGTGTATGCAAGATTGAGTTACGACCTGAGCAAAGGCAATGGGGAAGGCACAGTACGTACAGCTTCCATTTTTCATTGCTTGCAGTACATTTGCAGCAATGTCAGTAACATAGACCTTGGGGAATCAGAGTCATTGTTAAATCACAAGGGAAAGTTCTCTTGTAGCTCTTCCCAAATATTGATTGTTAGGCAATCTTAGAAACTTGCCATGTAAAGAGTTTTGTTTGTTTGTTTGTTTGTTGTTTTTGCCTTGTAGACTGAAGGGATGCAAAGGCTTCTAAGTTAAACATAATGAAACATAAAAAGTCTCCTAATTGGTGTGGTTTTGTCTCAGGACTTGTTGCTTTCTGCTCTAAGTCTTATTAATATCCTGAATAACTCTTGTGTCTTGCATTATCTATTTAAAGAACTGATTAGGCTGTGGCTTTTTTTTTTTGTTCCCAGTCCATTCTTTTTGGATGGTAATTTAACGGCAAAAAGACCAGTCATTTTCTGGAATTGCCATGACACAATCATTTAGAGTATAATTTAAAAACCTGGAAAAGTCTGCATCAATCATGCATGTATAGTAATTGCTTTGATAGCTGTTTCTGGGCACTTAATTATTATGAAACATTAGGGACTGTATGTCCTTTTGCAATCTTCTTGATAGCCTTTTAGCTTGCACCATATCTGTGTCATATCCTCCACTTCATGGAGCATATCAGTCTCTGAACAGGTAAGTCCTTTTGAATGCTTGTAAATGCTGGTTTCCTTGGGTACTTTAGAAACACCTAGAGTGGTCATTATACTGAGAATAACCATTTTTCAACTAATTAAATTGATTCTGATAACTCACAAAATGTCACAGCTTCAACGCTCTAGAATTGCTTGTGGGAAATGCTAAATTGACGCTGATCATTAATTATAGATTTTCACCTCTTGCTGGAGTTTACTGTAATGGGGTCCAGTATAGATTAGCTTTTGGGAGCAACTTAGAATCTGCAGTTTGTGTGTAGTCCAGCAGACCCTGCTTGGAACTGTTGATGAGTCTGAACCCATGTTTCAGTCTGAAGTATTATTGCCATCAACCATGGAGAATGTCAAATGAACTGCTATTATTTTTCCCTTAAAAAAAATACAGTTTATTTAGTCCATATGGGAACTGCTGAATCACGGCCTGAAGCTCTGATTGATCACCTGAGGCAAGCAATGAGTCAGCCACAGGAGCACAGGTGAAGGCAATTCACCTGTGCTGCTGGAAGGGGTGGAGCCTGGCTGCACCTCCCCTGGACCTGTTTAAGAGCTGAATACCAGTGGGGAAGTATCTCTTCTGGAGATCTACTCTGCTGGATTTTCATAGGTGAGCCCAGGATACGGGTAAGCATCCTATCATTTTTGCTTTGGTGTAATAACTGCGTGACCAAGTTCTCTGGTACATCTCAAAACTATAGCATTTATACATTCATTCATTGTACACCATATTAACAAATACAAGTGATCTGTGCAAATTTTAGAACTTTAGACTTCTGTATAAGGCCTTAAAATTCACCACAGATTACGCAAAGATTGGTATTTTGTGATCTTGACAGAAAGGTTCAGTCTACCTATTTTGAAAAAGTGGAGTTTTCCCATTCTCTACATGTCCCAGCTAGAGAGCTGTCTTGCATCATTCCTTTTCTGCTGCTGGTGGAATGTCTGCCACTGCTGCATTCAGAACAGGGGGTGACCTCCACCTCCCTTGATGGCTGTCTCCAGGGGATAACTGGGAGCAGGGATGAAATGAAGTTTCCCTACTGACTCTGCTTTTGAATCCCAGCTGCTGAATGTCCAGCTTTGCCTACAAAGCTCTGTTACAGATGGGGAAATTGCACATCTTGTGTTGGAAGTAGGAGTTCTGAGTTTCCTCTGCTTTGCCTTGTGGAATGCAGTGTTGCTTAAATGAACATAGTGCTGGGGAAGTATGGGGGTACTGTAACAAGTGCCACTGATGAACCTGTGCACAAATCTGACAGTTTTCCTTTCAGCTGAGTGTGGAGAAGGCCATTTCCTTGACAAGGAGAAAGAAAAGTACTGAAGAGCTGGTAATCAGTGTTGTGTCCAGCTTTTTATTTTCTCAATAGCACTGGAATCCAAATAGGGAAAATCATCAGAAATGATTTTGTTGTTTTGCATATGCAGAAAAGGGATGAGTTAAGATTTAAACAATCAAATGTTTCATTTTGCAAACCTGCTGCTATTTTGACGTGCCCTTTCTTCTCCACCCGTTGTACTTTCCCATGGTATCCTGTGTGCATGTACACAGGCTGTCCAGTATGTTAGTGGGCATCTGTGCAAAATTACAGACATTGAAACACAGCCGCTGGAGTTTTGCCAGGCTCTATTATTGGTCACATGCAAAGAATGACAGTAGCAGACAAAGCACCCACTGCAATCTTTCATTGATTCATACATCCCTTCATTAAATATTTCTCTTTAGATGCTAATATTCTGTTGACTGGAACACAAGCATCCTCCTCGAGTTATGTATCTGTAGTCAAAAACTAGATCATCCTGAAAATTAATATTTTGTTATTTATTCCTGTATTCCTTTTAATGTTTCAGCTGTAACACTGGTTGTGATGCTAATGCTTATGCACACGTCATGGTACAACATGAAAGTGCTCTATGGTATTCTGTCACTTTAGGTTGTTTAAGTTAGCTGCTGTTAGTGACTGTGTAGCAAGCTGATTCCTGGAAACCTGAAAGGAAAATCTGAAACAGTCAAGTTAAAGTACTGTTCTTAAACTGCATGCTAGGTGGTATAGATGCCTCACATCTGAAAGTTAGTTCATATGTACACATGATTAAACACCTAAGTCTATAATGAAGTTTGTGAGTTGTTCCTTTATTTGACGGGTCAAGAAAATGGTGTCTGCTTTTAAATGAAGCAAATAAAAAATATGCATAGGGAGGTATATATGACAATCATGTTGCCACCTTTTGATTGTATTCAGTAGTTATGAATAGTACTTGCAAATCATTTCATCCAGTATTTCTCTTGCAGCCAGTTGTCATTTTGAAGCAGATGAGACAGAGAAGCAATTAGACAGTAAAACACAGGAGTATTTCTAGAGAAATGGCAGAAGCAATTCTTTAAAAAGTACATATTTACCTCTACAAAGGAATAATTATTTAAAGAATTGATGCTATAATTTTAACTGAGCAGGCAGCCATGTTAGGTAGTGCATTTGATGTACGGCTATATTAAGCAGTTTTGCTCAAACAGTGTAATAACTTATACATTTAAAATGAAAGGACTGATAAAAATGATAAATAAGTAATGTATTGCAACTACGTTCTTTTCATTTCATGAATTTATCAGGTCTTTACTGTAAAAATATTTTTATTAAATGTATCTTAACTCATTGCCCCTCTGTTCTGTCATTAACAAGACCTAGCTTTCTTGTTCTCTGCCACAGTGCTTTGTAGAGGTTGCTCAGAGGTTCCTCAAGTGCCTGCATCTTCTCATATATTGTGTTTGAACTCCATATTTGTCACTGCATTGTACATATATCAGATTGTGTAATGGGGCTGCTTCTTGGATAGATGCATATCCCAGCATAGGGGGAATCCTTTCTAGCAGGTTACACAGGTCTATGGTCAAGCAGGTGATGCCATGTAGTCCTTGTTCTTGAAACATTTTTTTGTATGCCACCAGGCAGAAGTGTATATTTTCCAAATCCTGCTAAGTGTGGGAAATAAGAACCTTGGCATGTTGGAATTTATTTTCAGGAACAGTTAACAAAAGTTGAGACTTTTTAGGAAAATCATTTGAAAGGGAAATCATGGTCCTCCCTACAGACAGGCCAATTACATGAGACTGCAGCTGCAACAGTATGGGAGTGGGCACACGGAGCCCAGAATCAGCACTGTGTTTAGCAGCATGGGTAAGTAGTGATATTATTGATGGCTGTAAAGCTCTTGTAAAAGCTTTGGGTTGCTAGCGGGTGTGAAATGTGGGAAGGGAGCTCTGGAGCCAGTGAAAGCAATGGAGAAACAGGTAGAGAGAAGTTTAGATGGCTTTCGTTTCAGGGCACATTTTCACATGATACATGACAAACTGTTTGAAATTCTTGGTAATGGGTGAAAAATCTGATTACTAACAGTCAAGAAAAACTGTAATGCACAGAAGTGCTCAAGTATTTCATAAGACTGCCTCATGAACAGATTTTGCTCATTTACAGCTGAGTTGTTTGTGCTTCTGTTTATCTCAGATACCCATTACACTTTCATTTACACTATGACAGTGTTTGGCTGTATCTGATTCTCACCAACTCAAGGCAATTAAAACTGCTGGCCCAGTGTCACTTGTCTTGAAACATGCTGAAGAATAGGAATATTAATACATCCCAGCATTAAGATTGAAATGTGTGTATTTAATGGCTTCAGTTATGGTGTAGAATAGACTGATTATAAAAGGGTTAGGTAAGTGCAATTGTTGAAAATAAGATGAAAGGCTGACTATGGTGTTATCATATGGCTGTACTGATAGCTGCAGAGAGATTTCTAGGTACAAAATAATACTGAGCCTGTTATGATAGAGTATTAGTCCAAGTGATGCACACATACCCAATTCCAATACAGCATCTTTACTCCTTGGTAGCTGTCCTGCCTGAAAACAAGCAACTAATATTCACAACTGGTGGTAACTAGTCTGTGAATATATAGCAAAATGTAGTTTATCACAAAGTGTAGTTGGAATTTGAATTATGAAGCTAATGTGTGTAGATCCCAGATTTTTTGCTTTTATAGAGGAATATCATGTCTCTAGGTGAAAAGTGAATAACACAGCCCAGAGATGTTGTCTGCTTCAAAAAGTGTGGTAGGTCATTTGGGAGAAACCCTGACCATGAGCAAGTATATCAGCTCTTGGGAGGACCTCTCCCTGCCTCTTCCTGTACTTTTTCTTTTTGCAATCCATTTCCTGTTTTTGTTTACCCACTTCTCACATTTTAATTTGTATCATTATGACTGGCCCACATAGGCTTAAACCAGTTTTCAAACCTAGGAATAATTTTTCTCTAGAAATACTCTTGGGTTTTACTGTCTAATTGTTTATCTGTCTCATCTTCAAAATGACAAGTGGCTGCAAGAGAAATACATAATTTTAATCATGTGTGGTAGCGGTAAGTTGTATTGATGTCTGGTACCAAACATGTAGATAAAGTTCTTTTTAACTGATTGTCACTGCTACTGGTCTAAACTTGGCACCTACACAAATCTCTTTGCTATCACTGAAACAGATAGAAGTGAATAACCTGCCACAGCAAGTGCGAGAGGGTAAGATCGCTGTTGGCACCTCCTAATTTTACAGCTGTAACTATGAATAAATAGGACTTTTCGCAATATTTCCTTGAAGTCTCTGTTCAGAAAAACTCAACCATGGTATTCCTTAGTTGCAACCCTTAATTCTTTTAACATCTGCATAAAAGTGTACTGGACAGGGATAAATGCTTTGCCTGAACCAACTATCTTACTGTTTTTAGATGTTCTGTTCCAGCTCTGTTAGTACCAGCATTTTATTTCTGCTTATTGAATATTACTACAGATAATTTGCTTTTTCTACAGCCACTGTTTGCCTTACCTTGTCTTTATGGGCTATCATGAGGAATCTCTCCCTCCATGTGTTCATTAATGAAAGCTCTCACAGCTTTCACATTTGAATAATTTAGTTTAGTTGTTGATGACTCAGATGTATAAACCATTTGTTTCTTTTGTTGCAATTGTCCAGCCATTCCAGACCTTAATAGGATCATTCCCTTGGATGTTTCATCTTTGTTTATATGCCAGTATGGCAAAATAGCTGTATCACTTGCATTGCACTTAATTTCTGATAATATAGCTATAAAATGAGTCATTCTAAACAAAAAGGCTCGCTTTAGGACATCTGTAACTGCTGCCAAATCTTTTTGCCGATATGAGTGTGTGCAAGTAACCCAGTCAGCCCATCTACCAGCTGCTTAAGGTAATATAACCACCTCAAGGTCAAAACTGAGCTCTTGATTCCCATCTTCAACATGGGATTTCTTTTTCTTATTAAGTGCTAGAGAAGGATCACTGTAGAAATCTAGTCTGACTGTATTGTAGTTGAGGGCAGGACAGCGCAGCCTCTGTCACATCAGATGTTCTTGATCATCTTTAGTCATCTCTGCATGGGCTCCAGGAAATAAGCAATAACTATGTTCTTAGTAACACAGGCATCTTACTTGCTCAGCTTACATAGAGTTGGTAGTGCAACACTCTCTGTTGGCCTTTTTAAGGGTCTTCCGCCAGACTCATCCTTGCTCAGTCTGTCTGCTCCGTTACCAAGGAGGCAGAAAGTCTCTTCTGAGTTCTGGAAATTGCGTTGCTTGTTCCCAAGGGCTTGATCTCTTGTTATTTGGCATCATTTTGAAGTGCCAAAGACGAAGGTGGTTATTCTGAAGCAGGTAACTCTATCCCTAAGCCTAGTGCCTCATTAGATGAGGGCAGAAATTTGTAACATAAGATGCTTCTCTAATATGCCCATGTAGTGTAATATAATTTGGTCAGAGCTTGGACTTTTTCAGGATGAAATCTGATACGCTCACTGGACAGAACATGATAAAAATATTTTGTTTCTCTGATTGTAGTAATCTAATTGTCAAAATGTAACATGATCTCTTTTTCTGGAGCATGACATCTAAAATAGCATAATTTGTCTAACTAGGAACTATTTATGTTTTTCCATGAAAAGAACAAAACTCATGGGTTCAATTTTATTGGTTAGACAGATAAATACCTCCTTTAATATGTTCTTGGAAGTTGTATTTGTTTATGCCTGAGTAAACAGCCTTATATTTTAACCTATTTATGAATTCATAGGGAAATATGGGAGCAGATATTTGGACGTTTTTCTCAGATGAAAATTTGAAATGAGTTTTCACATGTAAAAAAGACCAGATATTTGTGAATTCAGATCTACACTAATTACCTGATGTTTTTAACTGGAAAATAAGATAACTGGCAATCTTCTGGATTCTGTAATGTTCTATTTTAGATTATATGAAAAATACATTTAAGTATAGAGCATGAATGGAAAGGATGGATGATTTAAATAGTTTTAAAATGACTGGTGGCAATAACCGTGTTCTGTGTATTTAAGTAGACATGGCAATGACTTTTTATAACGGATAGCCTGTTGGGGGTGGGGTTCCTCTACAGGCTAGTGCTTCTTGCTTTTCTTTCTTGAATGCTGCAAAGTATTTGACTTCTAACTTGACAGATTTCTGTTTCATTTGTTCTTCCCAACAGTGTCATTCATTCTGTTCTTCGAATAGGCCATGAAAAACACTGCAGAAGTATTTTTGAGACTTTCTCTATTTCTGTCTTTTCTTTGGGCACGCTCAAGGTTGTGTCAAGCTTGAAATTCTTATTTCAACAGAGACAGGATAATATTTTACTGTGTGTGACTTAGCAAGGTGGATGTGATCTCTAGATGGCTCTGCATTAAGCTATCAGGGTAGTTGTGGTCTTGTGTCCTTCTATCAAGGCCAATTCAGGAACTAGTTAGTAGGGGGTAGCTGGAGGAGAGAACTAAAGAGTAGCAGATGTTGCTGTGACTGTCATCTGAAAAAACCCAAATGGTGACTTTACGTTTATAATGAATGAAGGTGGTAACATAATGGATGGATATAAAGCTGCTAAACTGATTTCCTTACTTGTATTTTTAACCTTTTCAAGTTTAGGATGCTTTAAAGAAGGTGGTGTGCAGTTGGCAGACATGAAATTTATCTAAATAAAAAGCCTGTTAGTACTTCTGCTTGCAAAACACTGACTTGAGGTATGTTTCATACCTCTTTTTCCCCAGGAGATTGCAGTGTCAGTAGCTTCTTGTGTGTTTAGCTCACTGAAGCTAATGGCTGATTTATCCACTTCTCTCAGGCTCAGTGAGCATCAATAGTCTCTCCCTGTCCAGAGGTAGCAGTAACAGCAGAAGCTGTGTTCCACTGCAGGGGATGTCCTAGGACACTGAACCTCATGAAATTTGAGGTTTCCTGGGAATGCCTGAAGCCATCCCTGTTATCTGTCTGTACATAGAACTACAGAGGAGGAAAAAACATTCACACTCAAGGTTATCTATAGTGATTCCAAACTGTCTCCCTGGAGAGAGGATCTAAATTCTGCTTAATTTGAAAAATTGAGCGCTGGTATTAGATAGCAGAGACATATCAATCCCTCAAAGAAGGTAACTTGGAACCTCTGGTATCTCTGAGATCCATTACATATGATTTTGGTAATATGATATTAAGTGACTTATCATCGAAGTGTTGATGGAAGTAAAAATTACTAATCTACAGCACAAACATATGCCTGAAATAAAAATTTGCACCCAGAGGATGGAATACTGAAACTGTTGGTTTCTGCTGACGCTATTGCCATATAGTTTGCTTACAACAACCAGAGGAGAAAACTGGGGCTGACCGTATATTAGCAAAAGGGCGTTGCTGTAATTAAGAAAATGGCATAGACTGTTGTACAACAATAATTTCCTGCTGCTGTCTGAGTGTTGAAGAATTTATTTTCTAAGCAGGAGACATTGATCCTGAACAGTGTTCTGTTGCCATAACTTTGTTTACATCATAAAGGAAAAACGATAGATGTAATCATTTAATTCATGGTGCTAAGAAGTGCCAATTGCTTATTTTACTGATATTGATCTAAGCCATTCAAACTGGCTTATGTATCAAACCTCTTAAACTTTCCGATAATTGGAAACCAAATTAAAAGTATAGTTTGGTCAGCATCATGCATCCCAAATACAGTTGCATCATTGGTTGCACTTTTTAATAAAATCATATGTACAACAAGTAACTAGTCATTGTTAGGTTAATTTTTAAGAGGTAACACATGGAGTAATAAACCAAATTTACAATAATAATAATATTGAGGGTCTTGACTGCATTTCTTCCCAATGGTTCTTTCAAATGGGGTGTTCTTGGATTCTCTTTAGGTAGAGCTTAGTAGAATAGTTTTTTAGAAATAGGATCTTAAGTGCTTTTATTTATTTCCTTTTTACCTTTCATATATATTTTTATCTGTATTATCAAGGCTTTCTCTGAGACTATATGAGTATCCATGACCTATCAAGAAGGATAAATAACTAACATTAAATGAATGTGCAATCTCATAAGGAGGAGTTATAAAACATGAACAAAAAATGTAAACCTAATAAGGATTTCAAAGGAGTAGTGTTCAGCATTTGTAAATTCAAATTAGTAGGATCTAAATTTAGTGGGGGGAAAAAAAAAAAACTATTCAAATAAAGTTTGTCTTTAAATGCAGCTGCGTGGGAGCATTAACCTTCAGAAAGTTTTAAATGTATTTGAAAGGAAAACCCACCAAAAACTAATTATGTACCATTTTACTTCCCACCAGCTTCAGTGAAGAATGAAGAAATTGCCCTCTTTAGGTCCTTTTCTGCAGTTTATACCATTAAAAATAGATCTTTCTTCTGCACAACAGGAAACACTGAAAGCCTGGTTTAAATTTTCAGGAAACTCCCTTTATTTTTGATCCTTTGAAATTGTAATGTTAATACATTTTCAATTAAATATGAGCAACTCTCTGAGCATCTCAGCATGAAATAAAAAGGGATTCTGGGACCCTTCCAATTACTAAGGCTTGGAAATTTTTCTTAATTATTTAACTTTTGCAGTATTTTTATTTAAAATAAAAATTGTGCTGTAAGGCTCCTTCTGAAACAGAGATGAACATGACAGTACTCTATTTATTTGCCCTTTTAAGTAATATATCATGCGAAGTCTGAATGGAAATTTAAGGTGTTTTTTTCTTTTTAGTATATTGAGTTTTTGCTAACTTTTAGTATCTGTGCTGTTCAATGCCAAAGTTTTTGTATGTTTCTAAGCAAAAGACAGGGATGGAGTCAAAACTACAATACTTACATGTTCGCTTGTTTCAACACCTGTAAATAAATATGTTCATGTGACTAAGAAAAGATATTCCCCCAAACAACTTGGACAATCAAGAAACAGCTCTGACACTTCACTACAAAGTGTTGATGAGTGAGAAAAAGGTATGTTATGTGCTACGATGTCTAAATACGGTGTTAGGTGACAACAGTTAAGAAAGAGCCTCAGTTTGACAGATACTGGCTGTACATTCCCTAACTGTAAATAGCAGAGCATGGGGAGAGCAGGTAACACTTACATACAGGTGACAGCATCAGTAACAAATCGTTATGTTTGATTGATGCCGTTTAACCATTATTGCTTTCTATCAGTTGCATGGAAGAAACAATGCGCTAATAACACCCAGTGTGGACTTTTCACTTCATGCTCTTAAAATGTTGTTTCATTAAAGAGCTGTCACCTGCATGGCTGGGTGAGGTTGGAAGTTCAGAGTGCTGCCTCCACCCATCTGTTAGTGCCTGGGTTGTGGTAGGTGTTGCAGAACAGCCAGCTGTGGATGCTATATGTATATTTCTGCCTCCTGTGTTTTACGCTGTTTTCTTAGAAATGGAAAAGTAAGCATACTATCTCCTTTCCTAACGTCTCTCCTTCATCATAAAAGAAATATTCTATTGTGTTACAGAAATTTCAGATTTACTCATAGTGTTGACAAACGGGTCCGCATCTCTGAAAATGGTAACAGTTCCTGCAACCTCGAAGTGGGACAGTATGCAAATACTTTTGGTGTCCCATAATACAATGCCTGAAAGGTTTTGTTTGTGCTTGTCTCATATGTTTGTCTAAAAAAAAAGTTGGGAAGAATAGTATATAAGCATAGAGAAGTGATATCTGATGTTTGACAGTATGCAACTTCACTTTGTTATGTCTGAGGTGGTTCTGGGTGTATGTTATGTAACAAGGCCCCAGTATAACTGAGAACACGGACAAAGCCACACGTATGGCTGGTAGAAAGGAATTTGATTTTCAGTCAGAACGCCTCATTTCTTGTATTGAAATTAGTATTCAACATCTTTAGGTGTTCTCTAATGGGCTTATTTTTCTGGTCTGAGAAAGCTCAGAGTGAAAGTCACTATGGCTGTATTGGTGCTTTGACATTCAAACTCTCCATCACTGACATTTTGTAGTTACAGGGAGTCTTAATATAGAAGTCAAAGTTCATCACATTTAGTACTAAACTTTATCACTATATATATCCCCTTCTCTATTCAGAGCATGGAAATTCTGTTAGGTGGGTTCTGCAAAGACAAATATTACTGATATTTTAGTATGGCCTTTTTTTTTTTTTTTTTTTTTCCCTTTCAAAGGAAAAGGTACAGAGCTGGCAAACAATTCACTGTGGAATTCAGAGCTTTTGTTTCCTGGTTCAGAAGTGTGTTTCATGTTGCCTTATTAATTTTTAAGTAAATGAAAGTGACATTATCTGAATTATGAGTTTACAGCTTGTGAAGTATGTGGATTCTGTGGTTGTAAATTCTGTCCTGCCCGGGTCTTTATACTGCTCCCACTATCAAACATTTGAGGTTTTGTCAAGTATAAAAGCTTGTTAAGAGACCTATGTGGGCAAAGTAACATTTATATCATACCTTATTCCTACATGTTGAAAGAGTAAGGAAATAAAATCTATTCCTTTCCTTCGTTCACAGAACTAAGCAGGATTCAATAACTTCGTTCCTCACTTGCACAGGAATGAGATTTACTTTTCTAATCATTCTTGGCTTGATGGCAGTGATTTGTGCAGGTGTGTTACAGGGATCAGAAAGCCTTGGTACCTGTGCTGAGTTCATTAACCATGTTTCATGGCTCTTTAGGAATGCAGCTGTTGGAGGAAGAGGGAGAACAGATGGGTCATTGTTCCTTGGGGTGGTCCACCAGAGGCTGTGAGAATAAAAGGTCTTAATATTTCATAAATGGCTTATGGAGCAAGAAAGATAAAGCTATGATGTTCTTTTGTTGAAGTGTCATGCTGAGGACATGTAATAGATGTGGGATGCATCATTATGCTTTTTATGATAGTTTTGAAGAAGAGTTTATTCTTTTTTTCTAATAATCCAGTCCTCTGATTTTATGTGCATGCTGGAGGTGGGGAAGTTTCTGGCAAAGGCTGTGCAGCTGGAAGTGGACTACAAAATATATTGTCTGTTGTTTTACCCACGTAGATCACAAGGAACCTAGAAGGACATAGAGGCCTCAGGCTTGAAAGCACTTCTGCATGAGTTTCAGTATTTGAATGAATTTGTAGAAATAAGAGCTCATACATTAAGGCAAGTAATGTCATGTAAATATTTATATAGACATCAGTGTTGGGGGTTATCCTAGTGATACATACATGTGATTTGTGGAATTTTCTAGTTAGCTTGTGCTTGGATCAGAAACAGTTTGTTCCTCTAAAAGTTTACAACATTCTATTTTATTTTTGTGAGTGAAAAAGAAATTTTGGAAGTTAAACTTCAAATAAGTAGTTTTGCTGACATTTTGGGAATGAGAATAGACAAGAATAAATATTGAATAAAAATACCTTGTGAAAACTGGGATCTTCAATCAATTGTTCTACCTTAAATAGTGTTTTTTAAAGATTGGCTACTGTACTTTTACCAACCACGTGTTCTGAATATCCTTGAGTTACTCTTGAGAGCTTTCATTGATGACAGTTTGGTTTAATTTAGCTACCACTACAAAGAGATTAGGTTGTCAAGAAGATATCATTGGAGGTTTAGGGATTGCTGAAATCCTTCTGAAATGAAAAGTAATATACAGTGTAACTTTCTTTGATAGTTCTTTCATGAAGAAACTGGATGAAAATCAACCACAAGGGAACTTCTTTTTTTTCTGGACAAAAGAGAAAAGAAAAATCTTTTCATGTTTAGCAGTTAATAAAAACTAAAAAAAATAAATAAATAAAAAGGGGAAAAATGAAAAGAAAAAATGAAGCTGCAGCTACTAGCTAACCTTCCCTCCTTAATGGTGAGCTTTTCTTTCTGTTTTCTTTGGGCTTTTTTTCCTCTCTTTTTTTTTTTTCTTCCAATAGTCCATCCTGTCACTTTCACTTATTTCTGTCTAATTTTTGCTGTTTTTGTAATTGGTGCTGGTTTGATTCTACTTTTAGGTGTAATACAAGTTTAGAGATTATGAACAGTGTGAAACTGGTAGTTTGAGAGATACTGCTTCATATAGGAGAGAGAATAGTACAGGACAAGTGCCTGTACAGCATGGATTGCTCCTGGAGGAGGAATACCCATGCCAGAGATTAGTTCATTGTTTAAGTCTATTTACTGCATGACTCTGCAGAAGGCTGTCAGTGTTGCTGCAGCTTAATATCAATGATTTTGATGAGACATTTGTTGAATTGAGGCAGTCAAGACAGACATGCAAAGCTCTCTAATTTTAAAGACATAGACGAGGAACCCAACACTTGAACACTCTGCATAATTTACTTTTTTAGGTCTCCTATTAATAAACATGGTTCATTTGGTTGATCTGTATGTGCAACTGAGCAAGCTTTAATGTGTGCAGTCACTTAACTTTATTTGAGCACTCTGTTGTTGATGAGAATATGCCAGAAAAGCCTGTGAGGCATACAACTTCCTGTAATTTTTAGACAGAGTGGTATATGATCCTGTGCTATCATAGAATCATAGAAAGGCTTGGCTTGGAACAGTTCCCAAGGATCACGTGAAGTTCCAGCTCCCCTGCCACAGGCAGGGCCACCAACCTCCACATTTAATATTAGACAGACTGCCCAGGGCATCATCCAACCTGGCCTTAAGCACCTCCAGGGACAGAGCATCCACAACCTCTCTGGGCAGCCTGTTCCAGCACCTCACTACCTGCTCTGTAAAGAACTTCCCTCTGACATCCAATCTAAGACTTGCTGAACTTAAAACCACTTTCCTCCTTGTCCTATTGCTGTCTACCCGAGTAAAAATTGGATTTCCCTATGTATCCATTATTAAAACAACGACAACAACAAAAGAACCCTGCATTTTAAAAAGGCTAATGTCATGTTTTTAAGCTAAAACATTTTTGATAGCTCTAGGTACAATAATAGTAAAGAATGAGTATGTTTGAATCTCCCTTTTTAGTTTTGTTTTTGCTGCTTGTATTTGTCTGAAGAAATCCGACTCACTTTCCCAGCGCTAAAATAAGCATAATCCTTGATCTCCCATAAGGAAACTTGGATTCAAAGTCATGTATTTTACTTTGTTTGAGATTAACTAATCCTCCACATTCTATTCCATTCAATTTTCCACTTGAAATGATGTTTTCTTGTGCTATATATGAATTCAGAGCAGTTACAGTTTCCCAGTATACGAACTGTAATAAGACAGAGTTGTAATTAATTTGACCTACCAGCTCGGCCTTGTCTTGCGCTCAAATGGTCTTCTAAAGTTGCAAGTATGAAAACTGAGTTTCTTGTCAACAGAAATGGAATATTTCTTTGAAGGTAATTGTAGAAAGATATTGGCCAGTTAGAGGGTCTCTGAAACGATGAACCTGCAATTTCTGACAATTTGTTTGTAATCTCTGGTGGTTTCATCTGTCTTGAGCTGCGTCTTAAAAGCTGTTTCATAGAAAATTGTTTACGCCACTTTGTATTTTTTTTTCCTGAATAGCTGTGAATCTTTAGCTGAGTGCTGTTAGCCATCTTGTGTAGTGAGCTGCATTATCTTGTAAACATTTAGCTTTATCCTGTGAATTTTGGCAGATTGGTGCCAAACAACTATAATTCAGTTGGCATAGTTTCAAGCAAACTGAATCATAAATGGCTACAGAGAGTTTTCATTTTGTGTCAAAATGTGTGGAATTTACCCACAAAATCCCCAATAACTTTGTATCTGCCTGCCTTGATTCTTTTTGCTCCCTTATTCTGAATGGAGGTCATACACTGAGAGCCAGAAACAGTCCTCCTTATAATCATTCATCGCAGTATAAAAATGCCAATATATTAGCCATTGATAGAGAAAGCTGGTTATGTCCTTGGATTTGACAGTGCTCTCCCTGAGATTAATTCTGAGATGATTTTGTTTTGGTCCTTTTAAAAACTAGCTTAGATCAGGGGCTTATGGCATGCAGGTTAAGAGCAGCTGAATGCTGGAATACAGCTTTGTACATAATATTCCTCCAGGTGAGTAACTGCATTTCAAATTTGTTTGCAGATCAAAGACAAGCATCAGAATGCGGGTTGATTTAAAATTAGCAGTAGGCATCACTGAACTTGAAAAAGTAAACTTGACCCATCATAGAGCTACATTTGCAGCATTCTAGCTGACTGCTGTTTGTTGTAAAACTGAACAGTCTGTAAGTTTCCTAATCTTTAAAATGGCATGGTGCAGTTTGAGCCTACGTTTCTGGCACAATATTTGATCTTTATCTTCTTATTCTGAGCAGCAGTATTTGAAGTCTTTATAGGCTGCTGTTTATATTAAAATGTACGGGGGAATGGGAGGAAACATTGTAGAATTCAGTGGCTGGTATGGTAGCTGTCTTTGATTTAAACCTCTGAACAGCACAGGAGATGCTTGAGGAATTCTTTATTGTAACTGAAACATAAAATGAGCCTTCTTCCTACATAAAGCAAATCCCAAATCTCCCTGGAACTGTAATTGACTCAGAATGTGATTAATGTAACTTAATTGTCTTGACTGTACATACATCAGACACATCACCACCATCTGAGTCCAGGGTGCACTGAATCGCTGTCTGATATCCAAAGGCACTTTAAAGGATGTCATCCTCTTTGTCTAGACACTGACACCTTTTCAGATGAGGAATACCATGTTCAGCCTGTTATACCTTGTTTATACCAAAGATCTGATTGCTGCCTACAATACATTAGGCACATCAGAATGGCATTTTCATTCATCGGTGCCTATCTGAACTGTCATTTGAAGACAAATTGAACAGACTGACACAACCTTCTTCCTTTTAACCTGAAATGAAAAAATATATTAAAAATATTGTCCATTAATAGACAGCAGCATATGGCCATAAATTGCAATGCTGCTGTCTGATATAGCCCTAAAGAAGAGAGCAGAAGTACAGTT
>JAPSGF010000009.1:19099885-19137540 GCA_035772895.1 Perdix hodgsoniae | reverse complement strand
GGAATGGTGTATATTGCAGTTTGAGGCACAGAATGGCAAAGGGGTTCAAACTGATGACAAAGCTAGCATATAAATTCAAACATATATGGGTATACATTTAAAAGAACATTTGAATTTTGACAGAAAACATTGAAGACATGAAATTCATGGTTACAAGTGAAATGTACCATATGTCCTCCAGCACTTAGACACAAAGATCACATTAACAGAGTAATTAAAGGGCACCCTGTTGTGGCTAGGTGGTAGAGGACATATGGTGTATCAGGACTAACCATGAATTTTGAAGTTCTTATTGTTTTTGGTCATAACCTTGTTTGCTTTTAACATAATTTGGTTTCCGTGCATTAGAATTTGTTTGATGTGTTGGATGTTTTACTTCCAGTGCAAAGTCCTTTTTGAAGTTGTGAGGCTGAAAAATTCATGTTACTTATGAATCTTCTATTTTAATCTATAATAATTTAAAACATTAGCATCCCAAGACACTGACTTTTTCATAAAGGAGTAGCACATGTGTTTGTGACTATTCTTTGTTTCACACTTGTGCTCTTTTATTACCAGTGCAAGACATAACACATGACACAGAGATGCTTGGAAAGTATAGACAGTTGCAGTCAGATTCTGCAGATTTCTCCTGCTCCTGAAAATAGACTAATGCTCTGCTTCTTCCTCTTCCTTTGTCACTAATAGCACGTGTTATGCAGTCAAAATTCAGCTGAGAATTTTACTGATGATGTGTAAAGCAAAGCAGGATCTACTTTGCACAATTTCAGGTGAAAGATATCCAGCTGGAACATAAGAAAAAACATAGATTTATCTGTAAACATGTGTTATTCAGGGACCCAGACGGTTGTTAAAGGCACTATGTTTACATAGTTGAATATCTAAACATAGCCATCCTCTGTAAATGCAAGTCTGTTAGAGACTGAAAATCTGAGCATAAATAAGCCTATTGTTTTTAAGCAAATAGAATTCTGAAAGTTTTAGTCTAAGACAGCAAAGTCAAATAGCTGTCTCATCACAAACTGTTAGCTGAAACCAGGCATTTGACATGCTTTATTTTTCTTTATTTTTTTTTCTTTTCTTTTTTTTTTTTTTTTGATGGGGCTAATCGATGTGAAGTTTGAGGTTAACCTTTAGGAGGGTTATGATGAGGGGCTGAGTACCTGGGAAGACCTAGGTTTATCAAGATTTAAGTCTTAGGGTACTTGTTGCACCTAAGAGGCCTGATGCTCCAAGGAAGCTGCATAGGTGCTGATCTAACTCAATACCTAGATTTCCATTGTGAGTAACCCCTAACATCTGTCTTATTTTACATGTGTGTATGAATGCACTAAGGCAGCCCATAACAATTGCACAGTGAATTTTCTCCAGCAATTGATTTGGTGGATGTCCTTAAACCAGTTCTAAATGTATAGTAAACCATGACTCTTTTTTTCCTTTTTGTCCCCCAGTTTTTAAGAAACTAAAGCTGTTTACTTAGAACGTGAGTTGAGAATATGTATATTTTTCTTATGCCTCAATCCCAAGAAATTGCCCCAATCAACCAAACCATGGTAATACTCCCATCATATGTTTTGAAGTCTACTCTGGTTTGCACTGAATACCTGAATGTTCACAGTGTCAGACATTAGCTGTTCCACAGTATTTCTTTTTATTCTTTGAATATCCCATGTAGGATAAACATACAGTGCAGGGAGTGGAGTCTGGAAGCTTACTCTTAGCCATTAGGCCAGAACTGTTGGATAGTCAGTGAGTTAGTAGTCACCCCATGACATGGGAAATAAAACAGGAAGAATATAGTCCTGACTACATTTAGCTTTCCAGGTGTCTTCAGGAGACTGCAGAGAAGTTGTTCATTGTCTGCTAAAACTCCTGAAAGTTTTAAAACTATGTAGCTGTTCATACAGCTACGTTTCTGGTATTTTTTTCTTCTGTTTGAGTGGTGTTTTACCCTCTGTCTTAAATAGAAAACTGTTTAGTTTAGCTGTGGGATAGTTTCTGTTAGAAACAAAACACTTGTCTGGGCCTAGAACAATTATAATCTGTAATGTCTGGATAATGCAACATAGCCAAGTGTAACCTTTAATTAGGTTTGCCTTCAGAGCATTGCCAAATGAGAATCTGAATTTGTACAAGCATCCAGATCTCCTTTTTGGCATCTTCCTTAATATCTGAGAGAGCTTGTTTTCGGCTGTTATGTTATGCTGTTGGCTCTACAACCACCATTACTGTTAGTAGAAATTGTAGAAGAAGGCTTTATTTCTGATGGACTGTTTTACAAATGGACTTCACTAAAATCAAAATTTCCTTACTGGAAAATTTATGTGATTTCATCTTCAAATCTAATGAAAATAAATGTTCAACTTAGGGAAAAATATATATATATATATATATATATATAATGATTGCTTAGTCTGCCAAATAATGGGGTGGTTCATTTGGTCTTTATGATTTCTTACTCTTCTATGATTTTCATACACAAAAGTTAAAATGTGAACTATTCAATTTCTCTGTTTGGACAGAGAATGTCTTAAAAAGAATTATCTGTGAATCTTTTCATTAAATGTGTTAAAACCTGTAGCTCTCATCCAAGGCTATACTTCAACATAAAGTTTCTAACAGGAGAAGTTAAGTCTAATTCTTTCTCTTTTTCTTTTTTTTTTTTCTTGTCCCCTTCCTCCATCCCTTATGTTTGTTCTATTTTTGGAAATATTTATGTTGATTTTCTTTACGTATTTGTTTAAAAAATTAGGGATAAGATGTATTGTTTAGCAAACCAGTACTGATTAACTTGCTGAATTGTTTAATTAACAGTCTATACACACAAAAATAGAAAAACTGACATAGATCACTTGAGGAAATATGCAACATAAGACACAACTCCCTGTTGAATGCAGAAAGCAGTGTTCAAGGTTATGATAGCTGCATATTATGCTGATTCCAGGGTCAACCAGAAGGAAAGCATGAGGATATATCCCCACAATGTCCCTTTGGTTGAACAAAGAAATATGCTGATGCTCCACAATATTTCTTTGGGATTTAATCAAGAACATGAAATCTGAAAAATAAATGTTTTGTTTAGGGAAGTTTATTGTAGAAGCTACTTGCTTTTTCTTTTTTCTTTTTTTTTTTTTTTTAACCTTTCTACATTCCTTTTGTTGACAATTGTTATAGTGGTAAACTGAAAATCTTCTGAGCAATCTCTCCCTGAAATGATAATGAAGTCTTCTTTTCTCTGTCTCGTAGCAGTGGTCAATGAAGAGTTTGACAAATTTCAGCACTATTTATTTCTGGTGCTGAGTTTGCTGTTTTCCTAATCTCCATTTAAGAAAGTTTAAGAGCTTGTTTTCATTTAGTAATGTTATGTGATTGAAAAAGGAAGCCTTGTTAGATTATTATCACTGGAAGATTTTAAATAAAAATTCACAAAAAAGAATTAATGGAAATGTTCATATCTTCAGTTTCATTTCTTTCTCTGCAGTTATTCAACTACAGGGTTTAACCTACTTGCAGATGCAAGGAAATACGTGTCAAGATTCAAACCTTTATTTTTTCTCAACTGCTGTTCCATTTAAATTAGTGCTTGAATGTTACTTTTAAGTCCTTTGTATCCTTTGCAGTATTTATGTAGGCTGCCTGGGAACCACTAACATTAAAGAGGAAAATAACTTCTGTTTTGTACAGAATCCTAAAAATCTATCAGAAACTTAACAGTTGTGGTTAAGTACTCAAATCCAATTGTTTAATGAAGATGTATTAGCAAGTGAGTTTTCTGAATGTCACTTTAACATCACTCTTCTCAAGGCAGGTGTTTTTAGGAGGAAAAAACAACATTGTAAATCAAAATCCATTTGGCAATGTATAATGGGAAATGAGAACACTCACGAATTCAACTTAGAGAGCTTGGAGCCTCGACTCACTCTTAGGTATATATTCTGTTAAAAGGAAGGATTTCATCCCAAAGATGATGCTGAAGATGCACCAGAAGTACTGTGAAGGTATCAAAACCCATTTGCAGGCACAAGTGGAAAACATGTTTGCCTTCACATAAGGGCATTTCTTATGTTGTGACTGGGATTCGGGGAGGTCATTGTGAACTGGGATACTGGATCATAGTTATAGTTTTACTTTAGGCTTTTGATTAGGCTTACTCTTTTTTTTTTTTAGTCACAGTAGTAGAAGTGATAATGCTCAAATAGACTTAATTGTTCTATAGAACAGACCTGTGGTCTTGCAACTTGTTGTAAATGTGCATTTTTATGTTGATATTTATTTTTTAGGGATGTGAAAATATAAATTAATACTGTATGTGTATGTATATAATTGGAGTATAGGAAATTCTGCTAGTTTCACAGGGTAGCTTAGGAAAAAGAACGCGTACTCATATTTGTGTATGCATGAGGGTACTAATAGCATATACAGCTACTCCCCTTCTGAGGGCTTGCCATTTAGAGACCAAATCAAAGCCTTTTTAAGTGGACTGGTGTGACCAGGACTGCATCATGTGGTGCACAAATGTATTGCACCAGCTTGTACTTTGGTAGGGCATTTGAACTGATGCTGACATTTTTTTTACTTTCTCTCCCAGTCTGACATTCCCAGCTCACTCTAACCAGCATCTGTGCAATTCTGTTGTCTAACTCAGGCATCTTATCTCAGCAAACAAAGCTCAAACTCAATATGTTATCAACAGGACATAGCAGTATTAAAGAAAGCAGTGGATTCAGGCAGTGTTCAACCTTAATTGCAACTCAAGATTTTTCAAGATTTTTTTTATTTTTATTTTTCCCTTCCAAGTTGGTGTTTACACAGCTCTAAACATTAACTTCTCACATACATTTAGGAGGCAAGTCAGATACTGTAAATGAGCAATGGTAAAATATTGGAATAGCAGTGATATATTGGGAGGTTTTTAAACATCTATTTATATAGCGTGCTTTCTTCTCCAAGGATTGGGGGAATAGAAGCTAGGATTTTCTTCTGTTCCTTGATGAGTGTTAGCAATGCGTATTTGCTAAAACAGTTTCACATGCAATACCTTATGGTATGGTACTCCTGGTACAGTACCTTATGGCATTTTATTTAATGTTTGTGAAGTTTTCTGATTGCTTCCCAGATAATTTATTTTTACTGGCAAGCATGCTCATATGGAAATAAAACTGAAGAAGGATTATTTTATGTATCTATAGAATCTCCAAACTGTTTAGAATGAATACTAAACTGTTTAGTTGCTGCTACTGAATATGACTTTAATAAGTTGAAATCAAGTGCTTTTTTAACAAGCTGGATAATTCTTGTTGAGAAAAATTACATATATGAAATTAAAATAATACCAGGAAGATACTTTAGAAGTGTCTTGTCTAAAAATGATGAGAAATGAATGTTCCTGGAATCATTTTCAGTCCATCTGCACAGGTCCAAGATAATGTTTTCTATTTAGGCCATGAAGGGTAGACTCAGTGCAAGTTAGAAATGTTATTCTTATTGTCCATTGATAAAATATTTCTAAGTTATCTTCATTTTTCTTATATGCATCAGTTCATCTGGGCACTTGCTCTGGTAGCTGCTCTTTGTTTGCTGCCAAGTATAACTGCAAGTCCCAGAGCCATCAGCAGCTCTGACTTTATAGACCCTTATTTAAACCACAGTTAAAATCCAATCTGAGGTAACAGTGCTATTCTGTTTTTATCGTGTTATGTCTCATTTATGACAAAAAGAGAGATGACTTATCAAATAAAGAAAATTTGTAAGGGCCTTTCCAGCATAAAAAATATAACCACAGTTATCTCTGTTTTAATTTAGCAAATAATTGCAGCACTTCAAGTAGGATTATTAAGACAGAAATTCTTTGAAATGAAATCATATTACAGAGGTGTAAGGCATTGTACAACATTTTCTTTAGCAGATGTTTTGTTGTTTTGTCACTGATTTTAATTAAGAACCATGTGCCTAGCTATTGTATTTTATATGGTCTAGTCACGTATAGGGTCATTTTACAAACTCCTTCACCTCAAAGGAGCAGATGGTTTGAAAAGCTAGACTTAGTGTGACAAAATCCAACATCTTGCTGCTTCTATTGTTCAGAACCTTGCCCTTGTTTTACGTGGCATGCTATCTAATGCTCTGCCTGTTCCACTTCTAATTTGCTCAAGTGGAATATTTTTATTTTCTGTTGCATTTCTTGGGAAACTATATCAGAAACCATATCAAACAAGCTTAGCTCTATACTGAAATGATGTTACCTGTTTATTTATTTATTTCGCTTTGTCTTTTTCTTTTGCTGCAAAGCCAAAGGTTGTTTTGTAGTTCTTTCTTGTACTCATTATATTTCAAGTTATTGCTAAGATTCATAGAAAGTCTCAAGAGAGTTGAAAAAGGGTAGATATAGGTGAGCAGCCAGGAAAGGCAAGAAGAAAAAACTGCAACAAGTAATCCCAGAAGTAATAAAATGGATATCCTAGAGACAAGGGGTTAAATATGGGTATACAAAGAAACATCTTATACATTTTGTTCATTCAAAATATACTTCAAATGCCAAAATAATCTTTTCTTCTCTCTTTACAAATTGATTCTAATTTGTTAGTCAAAGTTTGTAATGAAATGACTCAAACCATACCCTTGTTTCACCAAGCAGTTTGTTACAGCATTCCTATTAATTTCGTTCAGACTGCAAGAACTGTCAGAATGTAAATTCCTAAGGATAGTTTGCCAACATCTATCACTGGATTAGGAACAGCTCTGCAAAACCTTCAGCAAAATAGATAATATTCCATCATAAAATCAATAGAACTAAGCATTGTCAGCATAGTGCTAACAGTTCCAGCTAAAACAATTTATAATTTTAAAAGAAAATATATTGTAAATAGAAGACAGGCAGCATTTTTTTTTTCCTCTGGATCCACTTGAAAAATACAACCCCTAAACAGGATCAAAATGTAAGCATTTTACTGCTAGCTTGTGTTTGTCAGCCCTGCGCGACCTCCCTCCCTTTATCCTTTTTTTTCCTACCACATTTTCTTGAGTTGAATAAATTGACTTTTTTGTGAACTATACAATGTTCTACATATTGATCACCTCACTAATGGCATTGGCTGTACACAAGAAAACAGCTTATTTCCTCTCCTCCTCCCATGGAATAACTGCTTTTAGGAGGACTGAAATATACAAGGGATGTAAAATGTTCATAATTATGCAGGAAGTGCTACTTTCGTTGGTGCTGAGAATATCATGCACAACTGTGGTTATCTGGTATTGCATCTCACAGAGCAGACTTCAAAGTAATAGTCTTATAAATGCAGTGACCCCAAAATGTCAGTCTGGACAACATTGTATCTCTGAGAAGCTTCCAGTCTTGACTGACAGATGCTAGATAATAGACTTTTAGGTTCCTTTTTTGGTGGTCAATAATCATTATGTTGCTCTTAGTTTCTTGTTAATTTGAATGATTTTAGCTTCAACTTTCAATCTTGGACCATGGCTAGAAGACAGCTACAGAAGCAAGATTTATTCTGAGGTTTGTTTCTTGGGTACATGCACTGATTCCAGCACTGCTTTGGGGTTTCACTGTACTCAAAATTACTTCACAGATCTTTTAGATGGCATTACTTTGATTTCTGCAGATGCCTTGTTATCTTTATGAAACTGTAAATTCCTTACTTGTTCAATATCCCTGTAACTAACGGTGCTCCTCAGGGGTCAGTGCTGGGTCCAGTCTTGTTCAACATCTTCATCAGCGACCTTGATGAGGGGATAGTGGCCACCCTCAGCAAGTTTGCTGATGAAACGAAGTTGGGAGGATTGGCTGACACGCCCGAAGGCTGTGCTGCCATTCAGTGAGACCTGGACAGGCTGGAGAGCTGGGCAGTAAGAAACGGGATGAGGTTTAACAAAAGCAAGTGTAGAGTCTTGCATCTGGGGAGGAATAATTGCATGTGCTGGTACAAATTGGGGGATGGCCTGCTGGAGAGGAGCGCTGCGGAGAGGGACCTGGGTGTCCTGGTGGATGACAGGTTGGCCATGAGCCAGCAGTGTGTCATTGTGGCCAAGAGGGCCAATGGCATTCTGGGGTGCATTAAAAAGAGTGTGGCCAGCAGGTCGAGGGAGGTGATCCTCCCCCTCTACTCTGCCCTGGTAAGGCCTCATCTGGAGTACTGTGTCCAGTTCTGGGCTCCCCAGTACAAAAAAGATAGGGATCTCTTGGAAAGGGTCCAGCAGAGGGCCACAAAGATGGTGAAGGGCCTGGAGCATCTCTCCTATGAGGAAAGGCTGAGGGAGCTGGGTCTGTTTAGCCTTGAGAAGAGAAGACTGAGAGGAGACCTGATCCAGGTCTATAAATATCTAAGGTGTGGGGGGCAGAGTGGCGAGGCCGGACTCTTTTCAGCCACGTGTGGAGACAGGACAAGGGGAAATGGCTGAAAGCTGCAGCATAGGAAGTTCTGCACAAATGTGCGCAAGAACTTTACGGCGAGGGTGACGGAGCACTGGAACAGGCTGCCCAGGGAGGCTGTGGAGCCTCCTTCTCTGGAGATATTCAAGACCAGCCTGGATGCCTACTTGTGCGACCTGGTGTAGGGAACCTGCTTTGGCAGAGGGTTGGACTCTATGATCTCTGGAGATCCCTTCCAACCCCTGCAATTCTGTGATTCTGTGATATTAGTAACCAAATATGAAATAGGATGAAATTTAGGCTGTCATGATGGGTCAGCTCTTATATAAACATATACCTACTCACTATCTTACTTTCTGTAATTCATGCCATTGAGTGTTTGGCCAATCTGGGACACCAAGTAGTTGCCATTCATTGAAGATCATTCAGGTTTAGAAAGAAGTGCGATAGGTCAGTTACTGAGAAGTCCATGTTCTTGATGGGATTTTGACTGCAACTGTGTGTAGTTGTTGATTTTTTTTTTTTTCTTCTGTAACTTCAAGGCTTATTTTTCAGGGTATCTTTGAACAAAAAGTGCAATGTGACAAATTGTATTTAGAAGGAAACAGACTCATTCTAAGAAGTGTAAACAGTGTGCTAAAGGTAATTAAAATATGGTCCTTAAACAGATCAGTCTTGAACCCTGAACAGGATTTGAATTTGCAAAGTGTTTAATTGCTGTGGTGAGACTCAGCATCTCACAGGACTATGCATTTAGTGTCCTGCAGTAACACATGCAGTTTATATGGATTTGTGAACAAATTCATGGAATTTTTGTCCTCAGCTGTATCAGCTCCCTGTTGCTTGTTAACATGTTTTGCCAGGAAATTCATGGCATTTTTAGGTCCTCAGCTGTGTATTAATCAACTCCCCGTTGCTTGTTAACATACTTTTCTTTTCCTATCTGTGATCACAGTTCATCCTTTATGAGCAAAATTTGAAAACCTTGGCATACCTAAAACTTATGTCCTAACTTCCTTTCTCTTAAAGACAAAAGCTATTTTATTTTATTTACGGTGAGAAGGGTAAACCAGGTTAACCAGAGAGATCATGAAGTCCCCATCCTGGGAGACACATCCTGCTGCACTGAACCTGCTCAGCTAGGCTAGGTTGTGTCCAGAGGTCTCTTCCCAAGCTCAGCCATTGTTTTGTTAAAGTTCAGAATGAAAAAATGAATGAGAAGCAGAAGATTTCCTTGGTTAGACTAACAGCTTGCTATTTAACTTAAAATATGTACAGTCATTTTTTCTCTGAATCACTTTTATAATTATTTTGATGTATTTTGTCATGTATTATCATTTTGAAATATTGGCTCATTCAGCCTTTTTTTTGTTGTTTTGAAAAAGTCTTTTTGTTATACTTCCAGGATGTGTAATGAAAACATGAGAGAACATTTGCCTATGTAGTTTCTAAGTATCTTTTATACGAATTTCTTTTCTCCTGTATTCCAGTGGGATATTTCCTCTCTTCTCTATTTCTGCACCTGTTCATGAGGTCTAATTATAAAATGGCAACTGAAGTGACTTAAGGGATCTTTGGAATACCTCTAGATCATTTTATTTGTTAGAGTCCAGTCCTATGAACCCATAAGGAAGAATGTAGGTAGGACCTCCTACAAACACATAAGGAAGACTGTACTTGGACATCTCCATTTACATCATCACCTAATAAGTTTAGTTTTGCATTACGCTTTTATGTTAATGCTTTTTTTTCTTTCTGCAAAGTATTTGACTGTGTGTGAAGCTGCTAAACTGATCTGTAGGAAAATATAACAAGTGCCTTTGATTATCTTATTTCAGGCCTTCAGAAATTTGAAAACAAAAAATATTACATCTATCATATATATGTATCCTAAACCTGGAGAACATTCTCCTCTAGAACAAAAACAACCAGGAGCTCCATGTTATATTTCTAGGAAAACAAAATAAATATGAGTGACAGTGCATCTACCATCGTTATTGGTTATCATTATTGGCAGCTGCAAGTCTTTTGGAGTTGTGAAGGTGACCTAGGTGTGACTGCAGTAATTGTTGGAGCACAATAGTATAACATACCACTATCTTTTTTTTTTTCTGGCTCACTGCCTAACCTATTCCAAATACTTACAGAATGTCTGGATTTGTGTATTAATTAGTCTGAATCAAATATTCGTCACATCCATCTTGATGGGATTGGTTGAAGATCTGATTAACTTTCAAGTGGGTTAGTCACTAAGCAGATTCTTGTCTAACTGCGGGGTTAATTTACCTTCAATCTGTATTTCTTGTTCCCCTTACACAGAATTGCTCCAAATAAATGTCCAGTCTTGAGCCTTCATTAAACTTTTTTTTTTTTTTCACAGTGTAGAAGTCTAACATAGAGCAAACTATCATTTTTGGATAAAAGAAAAAGTAAGCCACGTTATTAAAAAGATAAATGTTTTGATTTTGGAGGAAAAGAGACTATGAAAATACTGAAGGTTTTCTATGTTTTATTCTTATCAATCTGTTACTGTGATTGACTAATATTAGTCTTTGACAGTAATGGTCATGTTATAATAGAAAGAAAACCAAGTAAAACGAGCTTGTACATGGTGTGGAGGGGGGCAGGTCACTTCCACTAAGCATACTGAGGCCTGCAGAAGGGACAGCTGTACTGCAGCTGAACCTTTCAGTAGAATGCATGAGCAAGGTTACTGGAATGCTAATAACCCATTCAGATAGTCAAAATTAGTAGTATACTCAGTATGGTATAAAAATGAGAGTAAGATCTATGTGTGTTCCTAAGGAGAAAAATATGAGTTTTTCAAGCATAACAAAACCCAAGCAACAATGCACAATTTGTTCAATAAAATCGTTAAAAGTATTGTAGTAGTATATTGGTAACATGCACTTATCAAGAAAATGTACCTAAAACAATAAGCTGCTTTCAATAAACGAGTCTTTAATATCTCTAAGCATTAGAAAATTTAATTTCAATTTTGGTGTTGTGATGGGGGAAAGTAAATTAACTTGTGAAATTAATCATTTTATTTTTAATGAAAAAATATAAATACAGAAGCAATTCTTAATCTATTATATGACTTGAGGGGATGATGACTTATATTAAAAATACTATTCTGCTGGAATTTCTGCTACTATGTGAGATAATTTAATTTGTATCATTTGCATATGAAAATATGCAGTGAACTAGCAGCAAAATAACCTTTACACAATTTTATAATAGCATAAAATACATTACACTTTCAGTTATTAAGCATAAAAATGCTCTAATTTTGCGAAGAAAATATTTTATATAATTCAGAAAAAACTGAAGTTAAAATACTTAATAAGAACTTGTATCAGATTCTTGCAATTTGCTTTGTTATCAGTAGAGATCTGAATTAGTTAAAGGTATTTTCAATTATTTTATTCTGTGGCTTTTTAATTAGTTTTCTGATGCAGAAGTGTATTCTGTGCTTTGCATGCTTTCCAGTAAGGTCATCTTCACAATAGCCCATATAATCTTTTACAGATGGACATGATAGAATGGCTTATATCTACGCCTTACATTCCTGTTATGTGTTATTATCTTCCTATGGAAGTCATTTTCTCTAACAACCATTCTTCACTGTCATTTGAATATCTTGCTAATCAATTAACAATCAGCATTCTTCATTAATGTCTGCTTTATTATTATCATTGAGGACTCTCACTGTGCTTTTAGCTACAGAATAGGTGGGCTATTTTTCATCATTATTTTGTCTCAACTCCTGGTATGTCCATTGTGATAAATGGATAGAGAGCATTAAGAGTTCTCTTGGAGTAGGTTTGGATGAGGAGATGATCAAAAATATGCTGCTGAAAATGCTAAGAACTGTCCTTCCCTATCTGATCTTAATATGATTTGGGCATGTTGGGCATGCTTCTTAGATGCCTAATTAATGGTTAGAAGCTGTTCTATATCTTATCTTAAATTCATCCCTATTAACATTTACTTTATCAAGTATGGGTTTTTCGTTTGTTTTTGAAAGTGGTTCTGTCTGTCCCTTCTTCTCTGTTGGGTGAAGGAAATGGTCCTGGGTCACCCAAAGCACATGTTAGTATTCTAGCCCAAGGGCCACTTTCACAGTTTTGAAAATGTTCATTAAGAAGTATTTCTGAATTTGGGTAGCCAGATGATTCTCTAGTCATTTTAAAATTATATTCCTTATATTCTCAATCCTCTACCCAGATAAACGAACTCAGCCCCAGATCATATATTGGCTAGATCTCACTCTTTTCTCTTGAGAAAGCTGCTGCATGTTTCATTCTCCCCTTAGCAGTCTGTTATGCAGCCCTTCCCCATCACATTTATTAGAAACAGCCTCTTTCCAAAAAGTTGGCACTCTTCCTGTGTTTACAAAAAATTTTCCCAAGCATTTGGCCTACATTTTAATTGGCTTCTGGAAGGTTTTTTCTTTTTCTTTTTTTTTTCCTTCTTTTTCCTAAAATAAATAAATAAAATTAAAATATATATATATTTTTAATTTTATTCATTTATATATATGAAGATATTTTGTTAAGGAGGTACCAGCATCTTGCTACATTTGGTGAAAGCCAGGAGGAAACAATGTGAGTTGAGTAATTTCTTCCTGTTCCTCCAGCTTTTTGCATGTGCCATTCTCAGGATTCATAGCCCAAAGCAGAAGAGGAAAACTTCCTTTTTTCTTTTCCTGTTTGTACTCTGTTTTGAATAGTTTCACATATTCAAAAGTTGCATTTTTACATAAATACAATTATTATCCATTGTAAATTGAAGTTGCCCAGTTCTCATAATATACCTTATAGTATTACTGCCTTTATCTGCTTTGTGTTTTCCTTATTCTGTGAATTTTAGGCAGTAGAATGGAGAATATCTTCCAAGAAGGAAACAACATGAAATGAAATGTTGAAAGACTGATAAGAAAAATATTCAGATCAGATATAATTACAAGCAAAAGTTGTTTTTTTTTTTTTTTTTTTTTCTGCTCCCATTATCAAGATAAGATGTAGGAGGTGACATGTTAGTTCTATTCTGATGTTGATTCCTCATCTTTGCATTTTATCTCACAGAAGGATTTCATTCTATGGTACGGACAGTTTATTTCTGCAAAGAGAAATGGATCACAAACCTTCACATTTCTTAGTTTTTGACAAACTAGAAATAAAATAAAAAAAATCTTTTAAAAGATGAATTAGCTTGATGCTCCTGTATGTTCTCAGAATAGACATACACAAGAAAAATGCATTATCTCTATCTAAAATGAAAATACATGGATGTTCACCTTTTAAAAATAAAATTTAAATGCCATTTCTATACTTATAGAAGGTACTAAAATTTTGGTAGTATGATTCTATGTGGGGTTTATGCTGTCTTGCTAGTAAAGGAAATCTTAGCTTGTCAAATAAATGCTTTTATAACAATACAATCTCTTTAATTGGTCAGCAAAACAGAGTAACTGTGATGCGCCCTTAAGAGTGACATATATACATTTTGCAGATTAATCAGGAGTGAAACAGAGAGAGGGGGAAAAAAAAAAAAAATCCCCTTTAAAAGGCCAAGGGGAGAAAAAAAGCCTTTTACCAGATTTATCTGTTATATCTGTGGTGAAACCCTGAGTAGCCTGGAGCATTCACAGTAAAAGTTGGAGAAGAATGAGCAGTGTTGCAGTCAGTCACACAGTAATTCCTCTTGGGAAAACTCTGGACCCAACTGCCCCTTGCGTCAGTATCTCCTTGTGATTTCAGGCCAGGTCTTGATGGACTACTTTTGTTACACCCTAGGCAGATGGCCTTTGGAGGGTCCATGTGTTTCTTCTTGAGACCAGGAATCAAAGATTTCATTTTTCTCTCCATTGTTCCCACTGTCTGATAGATCAGTGCTGCAATTTCATAGATTTATTGGTCTGAGTGTATAAAGCTCTGTATGTGTGATTGCTAAATGCAGTATCTCAGTGTTCTCTTTCTCTATTTTTTTTTTTTTTTTTATAACAAAGGCTAACAAAGACTTTCTTCTTTATGCCTCAGGTATACCATTGCATCTTCTTCTAAATCTTATGGATTTCTGGAAAATGTGTGTTTTGTTTTAATACTTATTGTGACACTCTTTTGTGCATTGATCTTGATATCTTTCCCTATATAGTTGGGAATTATTGTGACTAGTAGATTTCCTGAGGACAAAACCTGAAATCCAGGTTTATGTACCAGAATTGTGTCTGTTTACACGCTTTTAGCTGTGATTACAAGTCTTTTATCTGAATTACAACTTTTTTTTTTATTTAAGATCCAATGTAGTTAGATGAGAGAAAGTGGGCCTTTTTTTTCTTTTTTCCCTTTCCCTTTCCTCAGCAGACCAGCCCTTTTTGCTACCCTTGCTTCCTTCAGGAATGGCATCAGGCAGAACTATTCAGCAAGGTTACCAGTAGTTCTGGAATAATTTCCATCTGTGGCCCTTCTTTAATGCCTACATGCTGATAACCAGAGCAGCGTGGTTGTGAATACTCTGAATATTCTCTGTGTTTTTAGTGACAGTTGAGCTGTTTGAGGATATATGACAAAACATAACTGGCGTACGCTAAAGAACTTGCATCAGACAGATACTTTCAATGTCACATACCTGGCATTTATTGGAACACCTATTCTAATTGATGTCACTCACATCCAGTACGTGTCTCTGTGCGGATCTATGCCAGTTCTCTTCCAAAAACTGTTGTCTGCTGCTCTATTCTGGGCGTGGATAGGAAAGAGTTCATTTTCATGTTACTGAAAAGAGACTCCTGATGGCATACTGAAACCTTTATGTACTGTCCAAATATATGTAGGTTGCTCTGCAAGTAATGCCTCCTATTTATTTCCAGGGAGACTGCAACAGCTACTAAGAGTACAATAGCACTATTTGAGAGAGAAAATTATGTTACAAAGCACTATTTTTCAAGTTACCACCCTTAGCTAAGCATTTTCATCAGTAATGAATAAGAGCCTGCATGCCACACTCATAAACATCCACACCAGCAGTGGAGACCCACTGCCACTACTGTTGCACCATCTCACTGTGCTGACATCCACAGTTTGGTATTTCTGTTTTTATTCCCTCTGGCTCCTGAGGAAAATCAGGAAAGCAAGAGGTCCAAGCGCTGCCCTCCTTGTTGTGGCACTGTCTCTCTGCAGCCTCTGTCTTTCAAGTAGGACAAATGGTGCAGCCCATCTGTATTTACACCAGTTCTCTCCGCAGTTCTCAGAAAGCTCTTACATTGCTTGTATATACAGTTCTTCAATTGTATGGAAATTCACCAGTCGCAACTTTAATGAACAACTTTCCTTGTATTCAAATGAATAAGATGTTGATGACTGCTTCTTTGTACATAGCAAATGGTACTTATACGAAAGCCACAGTAAATCAACAGCGGAAGCTGATTTATTCACTAATTTGTTGCAATGGCTGTTCCCATGCTTATCATAACACTGTGTATTTAATTATCTTTGACTCTAATGCAGGTATTTTTTTTTTTTGTTTAAATCTCTAAGTAGGAAAACTGCGTTTGAGTTTTTCAGTGTGGCTTTCTGTTGTTGTTTGGGGGAGCGGAGGTGCTCTTTCTTTTATTTTTCCTGTGCAGCTGGTAAAACTAGCAGAAACTAGCATGTGTCTAGTGATTAAGACTTTTTCTCTTTGTAATTGTCAGATTGATTGGGACAATTGAATGATAATGAAAAACAGCTTGTTCCCTCATTTCCAGAGGTGACACTTTCTGCATAATACTGCAAAATATAACAAAAGGGTTTTCTTGGACGCTGCTTAAAGTTAATTGACAGCATCTGTTGTTTGGAACAACGGAGAGAAATAGCATTCCCTTGGCTCTTGGGCACGTTACTCAGGATTAGGCGCTGTCACGCCAGCTGATATCTGAATACAGTGTATCTATCCTCAGGGTCTTAGCTGGGCTTGCTCTTGTATCAGGCTTCCCCTTTGTAGACATCCAAATTGGAAAAATACACACAATTTGATAAATTAATGATGGATGTCCTGAAAAATATATGGTCATAAAAAAAAGGGTAAGATAAACTACAATAAACAGTAGGATATGAAAAATAATAGTTATGACCTGTCTTTTTAGAAACATCTTTTATTTCAGAAGTCTTAACTTCAGACTTCCAGTGCCATTTTATAACTGCTTGGGGTCTATATATCTTTAACAGCAGTGATCACCCTGGGCACAGCACTTATTTGCTAGGACAGATGAAATTCTAAATAGATGTGAAAGCACGTGAAAGAAATTTTCATTCTGCATTTCTCACAAAAAAATGATGTAGGCTTAATTTTAATCTTTGCTTGGCCATATGAGTTCTGCAAGCCTGACTATCATTAAATATGTACATCCTTTTATCTATTGGCAAACTTTTCCTTTCATTGCTGCTCTTTAGTCAGATGTGCATTTTTCTTTATGAGATTTAATATTTCTCTTTTAAAGCATTGATCAGTGTCCAAAGTCACTTAAGACCAGTGGAAAAATCAATAGGGAGCGCTCATTGGCCGCCTTGGCGGCGGCTGCTGCAGCTGAGCACCAAGAAAGCAGCGATTTGATTTGATTTTGCATTTCCAAGTCATTCCCTTTCTCTGTACTGTCTGTCAGTAAACTTTGAAATTGCTGATTTGAAAATAAATGAACATATGTTACTGTTTGAATCTTTCTTTTACTGCTTTTGGTACTTAGCGCAAAGTGGCCTGCACAAATATTAGCTTTATTGTTGCTTAGGTGGCTGCAGGTGTGTGGCGAACTCCAAGCTGAACTCAAGGTCAGATATTTTATGATGTAAACTCTTGAAGCTGAGATTTGTGTTTAGATGAAGGGTTCATCAATCAGTGCATGTTAACGAGCCAGTTTTGTCATGTAATTCTGGCAAGTAATTTGAAATTTTGCTGTTTCACTCCTGTGTTGAATTCAGTACCATCAGCAGTCAGGTACTGAACTGATTGTAATCATGACCAAGGAAATATTTCCTATTTTATGCTGTAAAATGCAGAATGCTGTAAAGTAAAATATGCTTCATGATGCAAAATTATAACAAATTGCCTTCTTTTGTTTTTCTGATCTCTTTAGGTATTGATACAATTGCCGAGTTGAAATAGAACTAGCTTTTCTGTTCAGTGCAGGTTGGATGTGGCACTGTATTTTATGTGTTCATGAATGTAAATAATGCTTTGAGAAGGGACTAAAAATGCTAAATGTTCCAATAAAATACAGGCTTTCTGTGTCCTGTGTTAAATTAGTCGGCTTTAAATCATGCTTCTGCCTTTAATATATATCTGCCTGTACGTATTGATATATGTTCACCTGCATAGTGTATACAGTAATTTTCCTACAAATGCTTATTTTGTATTTATAATTAGGAATTGCTAAAACAAAACAGGGTTGTATTCTGTTTCAGAATTAAGCTAAGCACGCACGTTCTTTTTGGTTTTGACTGGACTTTAACACTTGTTGTAATATAAATGCTGTGGTATTCACACATCAGCCGTGGATCCAAATGGTGTTTTAAAGAGAAACTCTAAAGATTTCATATATTCATACAATGTTAACAATGCTACTACAGTACTGAGATATGTAGATTTAGAACTATATAATTTGAAAATGCTTAATGCGATTGAAAATATCTTAATGCTACAAATACTGATAGGAAAGTTTGTGATATACGTTGCTCCCGTAATATTTTCTCTTCCCTTTTGGACTGGTTAGGGCTGATCTCAGCAGTGTCAGTAATTATTATTCTGATTACTTGCCCCTGAAAGGCATTTGCTTGTACCTGTGGGGACAGAGAATCCATTTGCCTGGCGCCGGGGAGTCGGAGGCACAGGCTGGCGCCAGTGAAGAGAAGGGAAAGATGATTAATATGTCTTATAGATTCACTGCCTCTTCACTTGTCCTAGACCTGCCAGTAATTCCACTCCCCTGTGGTTCCACCTTGATCACAGATAATGGAGGCAGATTGAAAGTTTGAAGACACAAGCCTTTCTCTCCTCCTGAACTGACATTACTCACCCAGGCTAAATGAGCTGTACAACCACCGGCACCTGCCGATGGGAAGGCATCTCAGTGCACTTAGCAGTAATGCTGCAATAAAGCAGCAACTGTACTCTAATTAACTGGGTTTCTTTTCTTTCCTTTTTTCTTTCTTCTTCCTCCTCTTCTTTTTTTCTTTTTCTAACTGCACAGCAGGCTGCCATTAGCAAAGCTATGATATTGCAGAGGAAACAGTAACAGAACTGTTTCTTCACCTTTAGAATTTATTATGGCATACCTTTTCCTCTTTATTTTGTTACCAGAAAAGTATAACGCAAGGTTGTTTTGTACCATTAAGGTGGCTGCAGCCAAATTATGAATTTCAGTGGAAAAAAAACCAAAAAACTATGTAAAGAAAATTATATTCCTATTTATCTTTTTAAAAATAAACGTTTTTCTTATTCATTTATTTAACTTAAACTGGACTTCATAGGCCAAATGTCAAAGAAGAATAATATCATGGGACCATCTTTGCAGAACAACTTTTAACATAAATGTATATATTTGTACAGGTAAGAAAATGAGGTTTGTTTTTTGAGAATAGAGGAACAGCAGAGAGTAGGGTATTTTCCTTATTTTTAAGGAGATGTGACAACAATCTGTAAAATAACAAATACATAGTAAAATAATGTTGTATACATTCATATGTGTGTGTGTGTATATATACACACGTGTATGTGCCCATTTTGCAGATTACTTTTAGATAAATGCCTTACTTTGAATCAGGGGAGTTATCAGTTAGAGATAAAATGACATTTTTTCTTTCTTAACCAGGGCTGAAAAGAATGTATAAAAAGGTTTTTGCAGTGGGAAAAGGCATTGTCTTATATATTCTCCAGAGAGATAAGTCATAGCAAGAACCTCTGAAAATAAGCTTTTCTTGTGTGTCCATAAAGTACTTTGCTCTGTAGTTTTCTGTGGCAGAAGGACTGAGCATTTTACAGAGATATCTGGTATTTTTTAAAAGTCTTTGATTTCTTGGGAGAAAGTTTGAAAATCCATAATGGGCACTGTAATTTTTATGTGCTTTTGGCTTGTTTTGATTTTAAAAGGTTTGTAAAAACACATTTGTATTGTCTGGATAGTGCATAACTATTTAAATCAAGTTAAACAATGTGGTGAATGTAATTGCACTTCTAATATAGATACTCTAAGAATCTTTGTGTAATAAAATGTATTCCAGTTAAAAAAAGAGATCCATATAGTCTAACTACTAAATGCAAACGCTAAAGAAGACCAGAAGGTCAAACTAGAGAGCTAAATTCAGGCAGAAAGCCTGATTTCATGTGAGAAAAGTGATACCATTTTAAAGTATCTAGGATATTATTATGGGGAAGGAAGAGAAGAATAAATGAAGCAGTCCAATGTATTTTAAGAATATAAAACTGGGAGTTCAAATCTTAAAAATCAAGGCTTTAGCAGAGTAGCTACTAGATGCTCTATAAAATAGGAAGCATTCATATGTTACAAGGTCATAAAGAGTAATTTTGTTGGCAGCAAAGAACACAAAATCTGAATTAAAAAAATATCTCAGTCATTGCTCATCTCATGTAGCCACTGAAGAGGCATCAGTTTGGGGATGATCTTTGAACCTCCAATTTGTGGTCCTGTTCACTGGCTTCTTGGAAGAATTAACTAATATAGTGCTAGGGACAACCATATTCTAAGAGAGAGACCTGGGGTTATTGTGAGAAAAAACATGGCCCATTCATATGGAAATTCTGGGCTCGAAAGTTGTAAAGGTCACCAACATACTAATGGATGAAGGTTGATTTATTGTAAGGAATAATGGAGAAATGTTGTAATGTTTTTTCAAGGGAAAAATACTAATTTTAGATTAAAAAAAAAAAAAAGAAAAGAAAAGAAAGGAAATAAAAAAAAAGCCATATCATGTTAGAATTTCATTATTAGTCTGTGCTCTATTGAGAACTTTATAGCTGTGATCCGTTAAGTATTGTCAGACAAAGGACAAATTCCACTGTTCTCCTAGGATCAAGGATTCTTTCTTCATTGAATTAAAGAACCTGTAAAAATGCTATTATCTTCTTACAAGTAAAAACATATAAAGCACCTTTTAAAGTAAGTTTCTTGACAAACTCATAGTTTTAAGTGTAACATAAGTGATAAGATATCTGGTTTAAGGTATCTTAATAAGTGGCAGTGCTATCATTTAAAAGCAGGAAATGGAGACCTGGGAAGATGAAATTACTTTCAAAATATCATAAAACAACATATGAGTAGAGCTGAAGACAGAGGACAGGTCTTCTGAAGTCCATTCTCCCATTGCAACCACAGGTTCCCTTGCCTTTTGAGCTCTATGAAAGTCATGCTCAGAAATGCAGTCCTTTCTTCACAATAGTCAATCTGAAAATACTTGAGAGCTGCTAAGAAACAACCTGTATTTCACCTGTCAGGTTTGGCTACAAAGCATTTCGTAAGGGTATTTCCTTTTTGGTGCGGGTGCCATTTGCATGAAGTGGTAATTAATTAGCTATTTTAATCGAAGGAAATTCCATGGCACATGATTAGCTACTTCAGCTGCCAAGAAAGGCAAGGGCAGCTTTCAACATTATAGGCAAATGTAGGAAAATACAATAAAATAACAACTTTGAGTCTGAAAAAATACTGTCTTTTTTTTTTTTTACTTTTTTTTTTTTCTGATAGCAAGATATTAGTTTGGTGTTTTTTGGTATTTAGTACTAAACAAAAGGAGTAACTATGATTATGGTTATGAGTGGAAGTGCTTATCTGGCAGAGGATGGTAAAGTGTTGGAAAATATGTAGGAGAGTAAACTTCACGACTGTATGTTACTTAAAACATTTAAGAATGGTCAACAAAATCTGCAGTATGGAACAATATGCTATTCACATTATCAGTATGTCTTTATTTCTTACAGACTTATTGGGAACAGACTTCCATTTGTTCATTGGATCTGTGTACAGCACACATGCACAAAAAGCTAAGAACCCACATTAATTTTCACTGCATAGTTTGCCATTTTATTATTGATGCTTTTAGAAAAATAAAGTAGTATGTAAATAGTATGTGATTTTTTTTCTTTTTTTTATGATGGCATCTATAGACTCTTCTGGGCACAGCTGTTGTCATGAGTGGTCCATGGTTTACTACAGCAATTCTTTTAGATAGGTGCTAGTGGCAGCAAGCATCACTGCTACTGTGTTTTCAGATTTAACTTTTTTTAATAATGCTGTATGCTGGATATTGGAAGACTAGTCATTAAGTTTAGATGTATAATTTTGTACACAGTGCCACCTGGAGAATTTGGGAATAAAGTTTTGAATATGGGATTATTTTTGATTCGTGTTTTTTCCCCCTCATATTTATTTATTCTTTTCAAAAGTATTAGGCTGCCCTAAATCCACTGTGTTTAGTACAGCTACCATTTCGGTATATGAAATGTTTTCCAGTTGCCTTATCAAGAAGATGGATCTCTTTACAGGGATATGAATAAGCATTCTGCATGACTGTAATTCTTGAAACCCAAGTATAATAGCAAAGTTGTCCAAGTCCTTATAGAGCGGCTGTCTGGCTTTGCAAGCATTTGTGGTCTGTAAGATCCCGTGTTTTGACTTACGGATTTCCTGGACACTTAAAGTTCCATGTCTGGATTTATCCCTAAGTACTTTAGTCATAACAATATCAGTAGCCGAGTCCTAAGCAACGTGCTATGAGAAGAACTGTAAATTGGGTATTCCTCAGCCAGCTGTGCTGCCTGATATGATGAGCACAGAAACTTCCTCGACTTTGCAGAAAACAAGTATTTATATGGTGGCTTGAGAGAGAACCGTACCAAATTCTCTCTGCTCAGGTGATTTCCACTGCGCTGCTTTCTTTCCAACATGTCTCTTAACCACTTCAGGTAAAATGAAGCCATGCATGTAAGGAGAGAGGCCGTTCCCATCTTAGCCTAGCTGGCAGCAGAATGGCTGCTCCATTCTCTGAAAACCACTTTGGCAGAGGGTCTCCTAATTAATGGCCTAACTACTAACAATACATAACAAGTGAAACTGCTGCTGTCTCCAGGGTCTGTGTTAGAAGAAAGGAATATTCTCCAAGTCTCCACTTTAAGTTGGAAGTGTCTAATTCCCTTCAGCTGTTCAGGGACATTATGCATCTAAAACAGGAGGCAGCAGCATATACATTAAAGTTGACTGTCTTCACAGTGAAAGCATTGTCAAGCACTGGAAAACACTGCTCAAAGAAGTTGTGCAGTCTCCATCTGGGAAGGTTTTCAAAACTTGACTGAATAAAACTGAGCAACGTGGTCTGATCTCACAGCTGACCCTGATTAAATCTGATGACTTCCTGTGGTCTTGTCCAATCTGAATTGTCCTGTGATCCTGTAGAGGATCATGGTACATAGAGGAGCAAAGCATATGAAATACCCATGTCCTTGGCATTTTATACTGCCTTACTGTCAGTGCTGACTGTAGTGTAATCACATTCAGAGGTGCCTAAGTCCTTTGTACACTGGATAGGCAGAATACGTGCTTTATTTAGATTTGTGATTGTTTTTCAGATTTAGTTCTAAACAACCATTCAGTGTTCTAAGAGTCTCTCATACAAAACCACTTTGATCTTACAGATGTACAAAGCACGATGAAAGAAAATCAAAGTAACTGCGAGCATTCCTGCTTCATTATGATTCTGGGCAGATTTGTGAAGGCTTTCAAGAAAATTTGTTCCTGCATTGAGCAAACCTAGGGCTAGATTTTAGGGAAGGCTTACTCAGTTTATGGCTGACATCAAGGTCATTAGAAATGTTTGAACCATGCATATTTTCAACATGAATCATTATGGTTTTGAACAAGTGCTGTTTCGAGATTTTTGTCTTTATTATTATTTACACACGTGCTTTGCGTTGAGATTCACAGGTTAGAATTTCTAATTTTGGAAGGATGCTGTGGTAAACAAACTCACAATAAACAAATGCAAAGTAACATGAAATATTAATGTTTTCAAAAACTTTCAATGTATTTTGTGCTGTTTTTTTTTCCCACAAATTCAAAGAATAGTTTTAAAAGGTTCTTCAGGAGATTATTTCATACTGCAAACAAGATACTCAAACAGAGGATTTTAATCGTCTTATTCATTATTGTTCTGATATTCAGTTTTGTTCAGAGACCTTATCATTCCACAAGAATGAGCAAAATTGGTGACACTTTCAGAACGCAGTGTCATCATCAGGTCATCTTGCTTTTAAATAATGTTGAAATCAAATAGATGGTAGATAACCTGTTGTTTGAAAACTATGACACTTAGTCCATTGGAGATGACAAAAATGCACTAAAAGCCATTCTCACTCCTTCAGTGGAGCAAGCTGGGGCAATTGCCTTGGTCTCTTAAGTTCATTAGATTCCCATTACAGTAGAGTAATTGGACTCCCATGACTCTACTGTGAGTCCTGACCAGAGAGTCAAGTTTTTCTCCAGCCCTACTATACCGATCTAAATGACTACCCACAGAGTAATTGAACCAGTAAGTATGCTGCTTAGGTGAAAGGGCTGAACCATTATCCCAGAAATAAGCTTCCTTCTCCTTGAAACGACATTCTGCTAAACTCTGTAGGATCCTTGTCTAAAGCAGGGTGTTCTGTTGTGTAAGGCTTTCAGTTTCCTTGATGTGACATAAGGAAATGAACACAGAGAAGATCAGGCAGAAGTTAACATTCCCTCTTCCTCATACACAGTTTTATTATAGAGGCAAGGTAAAGTTTACCTTTATCAGTAATCACTGTGTAGTTCTAGAACATCTTTGTTTCTGTCCATGATTTTATGGGAAGGGAACATTTATTTTTAAGGAACATATGGCTCTAACTCCCTCACTTGTTTGGAGAAGAATGGCAAAGCAGAAAATCCAAACTATTTCAAGGCAGCCTTTCATAAATTAAGGCTTTTATATTCCACCTCTCCTCTCACTGGCATAACATTTTCTTTCCTGTATGTTGCTTGAGTGTTTTTAGTGGCTACATGTGAGAGCAGTGACATTTATATGAAGTGAATCTATTACATTCTTTATAATGAATAGCATGTAACTGTAAAACATATACAGTTTTTCCATTTTGCCCTCCTCTGGGAGACTACGACAACATTTTGGCAAGTAGGAGTAAACAGCTTTGTGTTGGCATGCAGTAAATTAAACGGAGTAATTAAAATCAATAGCAAAACACTAGCTAGGCAGAAAGGTCATATAACACAACAGAAAACTGTTGGGTAGCATATTGCAGGAAATCAAAATAAATTTCTGAACTTTTCATTATTCTTTACATGCCTGAAACTGGTCTTAAAAGGCTTGTGAGGTACAGCAACGTATTGATAGAAACAGGGTCATTCTCTGAGATGAAATAAAGACATTTAAATGCTAATGTATGAGTATTTGCAGTGTGCAAGTCTGACTGGCACAGTGGAAAATGTAAAAGAAATCTTTAATTTTACTACTGCTTCATAAGATTTCATTTTTTAGATTGGCTTAGGGTATTATTTAGTAATACCTGTAAGAGTTGAAGTTAGGTATGGGTCTTTGTTAGTATAAGTCTCATTTATAAGCTTTAAGTGAAATTCTCCCTGGTCAGCTGGCTGGCCAGTAATGTTCTGCCTCTGATAATTTTGTGAGCTCTTCCAGGCATTCATCTTGTAGCTTGGGAAAGGATCAAAATTTTTAGATCAAAAAGAGAAGGTCAATAATGACTGCAGGAATGCGTTCTAACAATCGAGATATGCCAAATTTTAAGGTATGGGTAAGGTAAAGAACCTCTGATTCTGAGGTTCTAGGAAACTAATAACACTTCTGTTTTGAAGATGCTGTTCTAAATGACTTCGTTTCTCTTAGCACTATGGTATCTAAACTGAAATTTGTTGTAGGTTTTTGCTTTCTCTGCTGAAGAAACATGTTAGCAAGTTGACAGAAGGAAAAGAGGAGATTGAGAGACTTGATTCTGGGAAAACTTGATATGAAAGATGAGTTATTTAGTTGTTCTTCAGGAGAAACTGGAAAGGAATCAGTTATAGCTAACCTTTAACAAGTATGCTGAGTCGTGAAGGTGCCATAGCCATGCTGTTGGAACAATGGTGATAAAAGGATATAAGAAAGTGATTAAAGGTAATGTATTTTGCAAGACAAACTGAATGAGATGGGAGAATCAGGAAACTTTATGGCATGTGAGAGCCCTTCTGGTTGGACTTGTCTTTTTTTTTTTTTTTTTTTTTTTTTTTTTGAGCTTAACTTGTTTTAATAAACAATATTACAGCCTTCCTCGCCTTTCTTGAATTTGCCAAATCCATTGTTTCTCTCTCAGGCAACTGTCAGAGAGTTCTTCTTGTTTTGTCAGGTATAAAGGGTATGAAATTTTGCATTTACAAGTCTTTCCTTGGGGCTTTGTTTTCACGTTTGCAGCATTTCTCCTTTGCAGTTTTAAAGAGTTTCTTCCTGATTGTGTTCTGGGACACATTGCCATGTTACAGAGTGTTCATCTGACAAATCACAGCCTTCATCCAGTCATGCATCAGACAGAGAGTCGTGAAAAGAGAGTATGGGTTATTGTTGGTGTGTGTATTCCTATGTATTCTTCAGGTCATTTAATTTCCTGTCCGTTGTTTGTAGTTTCAACTTAAAACAACACTTATTGTTTTTCTGCATCTATTTATATAATCTTTTTTGAATTTAATCCTAGCAATTTTGAAATAATAATAGAGATAGGCAGTTTTGTATGGGCTGGCTATGTGATAACTGCCATGTCATTTAAAAGCCACAGTGCGTTGTAGTATCTGAGAGCTAGTAACCGGTTGAAAACAGCAACTGTGCAAATGGAACTGTCACTTAAAAGTTGTGTTTGGATTTGGTTTTATTTAGTGTTATGAACAAGTCTTGGCCTTTTACCCCATTCCCTTGAAAACACGTCAACGTCCTACTGTCAGCATGGGATGTACACAAAGCAGATGCTCTCATCTGCTGATGGGAGACTCCAGTGATCTGGACAGTGGGATTATTGTAGTGCATGTGTTTCCTTCCTACAAGTTAGCTGTTAACTTCTAAGATGTGTGGAGAAGGACCTGGGGGTCCTGATGGATGAAAAACTTAACATGAGCCAGCAGTATGCTCTTGCAGCTTGGAAAGCACACCGTATCCTGGGCTCCATCAGAAAAGCAGTGGCCAGCAGGGACAGGGAGGTGATTGTCCCTCTCTACTCTGCCCTTGTGAGGCTGAATCTGGAGTATTGTGTCCAGGTCTGGTGCTCCCAATAAAAGAAAGACAGAGAGCTGTTGGAGAGGGTCCAGAGGAAGGTTACAAAGTTGGTCAGGGGACTGGAGCACCTCCTCTACAAAGACAGGCTGAGGGAGCTGGGCTTGTTCAGCCTGGAGAAAAGAAGGCTGTGGGATGACCTCATTGCAGCCTTTCAGTACATAAAGGGAGCCTATAATCAGAAGGGAAATCAACTCTTTGAAACGGTAGATAACAGCAGGACAAGAGGAAATGGTTTTAAGTTGAGGCAGGGAAGATTTAGATTGGAAGTTCTTAACTATGAGTGTTGTGCGGTGCTGGAACAGGCTGCTCAGAGAGGTTGTGGATGCCCCATCACTACAGGTGTTCAAGGTCAGATTGGATGGGGCCTTGGGCAGCCTTGTCTAGTATTGGATGCGGAGGTTGGTGGCCCTGCCTGTGGCTCATGATCCTTGAGGTCCCTTCCAACCTGGGCCATTCTGTGATTCTGCGACCTTTCAGTATACGTTTTCCTTACACTGAATTTTTGTAGTAATTCCTGGAGTAGAACATGATATCTACCTTCATGTCTTTTAATGATTAACCCTATTTATAAACCTTATTTAAATCTGTGGCTTGTATTCAAAAGGATTGTGTCTGCTTAGAGCTAATCTAACGTACTACTGCAGGCAAAATGAGATTGAAGCAGTCTTACACAAACATTTCTATCCTTTCTTTAATAGTACGCCACATAATAGATTATTGCTATCTTTTCTTAATTAAGTTCATGTGTATGTATTTTTCCCTATTACCTCCGTTATAATACCTTACTTTTTTTCAATCTTCAGTATTACATAGCTAAATTTGCCAAAATGCCACCATAAGAGCTAATACATGTGTGCATGTGTATTTAACACCTCAATACATTCTTGTCACATTTAACAGATAGGAAATTGTGACTGATATTTTTGTGTAAAGGGGGGTCAAACATGCTGGTGTATTAGTTGTAGAGTAAAAGCTTAAAACAAACTGACCATCATTGCTACTGCCTACTAATATTTCATTCTGCAGTGCAGACAGATAAAGCTGATAGAACTAATGGTAGGTTTCTTCACATCAGTTTGTACTGAAGATGGTTTTATGACTTGAAGTTACTCATGGTGTTTTTTGAGGTTATCAGTGCAGAAAATGTTGAGAAACACAGACTGTCCAAACATCTCAGGATGTTTTCTGTATTTCCTTTTCTTAATTTTATCATAACGTAAGACTCTCTTGTGGAGTTATGCCTGTCCACTTTCTCCTTATCTGAAATCTTTAGGCATCACACATGATATTAGGAGTACATGGTTGTGGGCCTGGGCTAGAGCAGCTGAAGCATCTGCTTAGATAATCTCATTGATCAGGCTCTGGAAATACAAACATTTAAACAGCCATTTTAAGAGTAACCTCTCTGGAGCCTTACAGTGTGTACCAAGAAACCACTGAAGGCACATTTTTTGCATGTGCATATTTATTGCTTGGATCTATCTACCTGCCATGAATTGCCAAGCCTCTTCCCAGAGTATGCTGAAAACGTGACTCTAAGAATATTTCAGTGGTAAAGGGGAAAGGGTCTTCTGTCATTTAAACTGCATGCATTTCCTGAGAACACAGAAAAAAAACACTTTTGTTAGCAGAACACAAAGTTTCACATTGCACTGGTAATCATTGACTTGTATATTGTGAGTCAGGTTGTATTTGCAGTTCGTAACCATACTCTCATGACGTATCAGCTTCCTCACTGACCTGTAGGCAGTGTTGCATTCCTCTGCTTTGTTTTATAATGCTGTAAAGAGGAAGGGATGTGTCTGGAACTGTCATTACCTTTAACAGTAAGAAAATGTGTAAAGTCTTTCAAGGCTAAATAACACTTTATGTAATTTAACAAAATGAATCCTTTATCCCCTTTGCCTCCTCATCAAATCTACCTAGTATTGCAGAAGAGGTTAAGAGAGGTAATACTCTTGTATTCTAAACAAATTCAGCAGGGTGAGTGGGACAGTACTTTAAAATATGCATAAGGCCTGCAGTTGCTCCATTTCGTGACACTGTTCAGGTACGGGAAGAAAACAACACAGATTTTTCCTCAAATGAGTAAGAAAGAAGTGCTGTCAAGAAAAATGATGCTGGAACCATTATTGTGAAAAATTGGAGTGACCTGACTGATATTACACATATAGTTCGGAAAAACAAGATTAACGCAACACGTACCATTTTTCATTTCATCCTGTCTTCAACACCAACCATTGCAGCATCTCATTTTTTAACTTGGTGTTTAGGACGAGAAATCCCATGTGTGTGCAATTGCTTCTGGCTGCCTGGTCCTTCTGCTCCCAGCTTTCTGTCTGCTTACATCTTTCCATGTGTACTGTAAATAAGAAGTGACTGGGAGGGCAAGATACTTAGTCTCTTCTTAGATCAATACCACTCCTTGGGTCAGCAACTAGGAATGCTTGAAAAGAGAGAAGGAGGGAATTGTGGTTTGTTTTCTCTGTAGACTGAGGCCAACACCTTTGCAGTGGGTTCATCTATATTACCTAGGAAAAGAACCTGATAAGGTTATTTCTGAATCAGTATCTGCTGACAGAAAGACCACTGTAAATAAGCTTGCGAAGAACTAAGTAAAAAGAAAGATATATATATATATTTTTTTTTCTTATCTAAATGAAGATTTTAATGTCTCAGTGGCCATCTGCATGTTTTTTCCTGGAGATGACATCAGAGGGGAGAGGGGTTGAGACCAAAATGGTGTGGAGTTGGTGGGCAGGATGTCTGCGAAGCCCTTGGTCTGTAAATCAAAGTACTGAAAGTTCTGTTGCATGTGTGTTCACTTTCATCTTTGAAGAGAGAGGCTTGTTGTATTTACTGTTCCTCTTTTAGCTAAGAAAACTGAGATTTTCATTCCAGGTTTCTTTTTTTTTTTTTTTTTTTCCCTTCTGTGTTTCATACAATGGCTCTGAGTGCTGCCTGCAAAACAAATGAATGAAGAACTCAAGCTCAAGTGTGGGTCTACAGATCATAATGCAGGTTTAGCCCTAGAAGTGCAGTTTTGGCATTGTTAGCAGCAGGCTTAATACTGGTGTGGAGAGAAAAAAAAAAAAAAAGAAATATGGGCTTTCCCTGTAGGAGAAAAGGCAGTATGTTTGGAGATGGTTGTTCTGTGACAACATCAAAGATTGCAGGTGTTATAATGTTTTTGTAACAGAGGAAAGCGGGAAGATGGAATATGAAGGAGATATTAAAGAAGAATGGAGAACAGAATTTGTGTCTATGCAAGATGGGTAGACTGGGGAAGAAATAAAAAGTTTGCAATGCTAAATTTAATTTTTTCACCCTCACATTGTCACATCTTGTATATGTTATAAAAATGATGTGCCTTCATTCAAAGAAATCAGGTGGTTCCACACCATAAATCAGTCTTTATAGCAAACTAGTTTTTGGAAGAACCTATCTTAGATTTGTTCTTTCCTGGGAATAAAGATGAGGAACTAACTATTGAGAAGATGGGGCAAATTGATTAATTAAAAAGCAGTAAATCATCAGCCCCACATGATTTATGCATAAAAGAATTTTGAAGAAGCTTAGGAATGAATTAGCTGAACCACTAACAAAGATATGCGCTCTCATTAAAACCAAGCTCTGTTCCAGAGAGTTGGCAAGTATCTGGGGTTTATCCTATATTTAGACCAGTAAGCATTACATCTGCGCATTGCAAATGGTCGAAACAGGAATTTAAAAGGGAATAATAAAACACCTGGAAGATCACGATGTGAGAGACTTTAATGAGAACAGCTTCAGCTAGAAAGTATCATGTCTCGCTACACTGCTCAGAACTTGGTGAGTGTGCCTGTAAAAAGAAACAGGCATGGCCATGCCTGATCAGACCACAAGTCCCTCTTGCCCGGCACTGTGCCTCAGACAGTGCCCTCTCTTAGCCACGTGGGAAAGAATAAAGACTAAAAAGTGAATAAAAAAATTAGATAACCCTTTTCTCTGTACTTTGATTGACAGGAACAGTGACCCAGTTTTGGATTTATGGTGGTCACTGTGAGCATGCTGACATCATCCCTTTCCTGGGGACACCAGGACTGAGCTTTCTGGTGCTCGTTGGGAGAAGTTTTCCCCCTCACAAATAGGAATCAGATGGCATAATAAAGTGTTTTCATAAAGAGGAGAATGGAGGAGTCTGATAAGGTAGACGCCCAAAGTAAAAATAACCACTTTCTGAAGTATAATTGTGACTCTAGTCTTCTTTTTCTAGCAATAACAAGTACTAGTTCACCAGCTTGTTTTTACCTGCCTTCACTTACAGCTCAAGAACAGCTGCTATTGCCAGGTAGTCAAGTAAAATGAGATGTTCTAACCTGATGTGATGCATTTCGTTTTCAGCTTGTTTTTAATATTTAACATTTTAAGCTTTTTTTTTATTATTTTTTTTTGCCTGAATTGATTCAGTTTGATAGAGGGATAGAGTCTAGTTGATCTAGACTTCGCTACACTTTCTCTGTGTAACGAAGTAACCCTTTGTAACAGAAATATAATTACATGAAAAAAGAGTGTTTCTGGCTTGTCTATCAGTCTTTTCTGTTTCACTCTCTTTGATTCTATCAGATGCTGACATACCCATTTCCCCTGGGAATTCTGAGGAAGATTTTCCTCACCTTCAGGTTTCAGCTACCGGGCTTATGGGGAGAGCTGCCTGATATAATGGATTTTGACTTTTTAAAAGCTTGTGACAAAGTCTGTCACAAGACACTGCTACAAAGGCTAAGTAGTCACATATGGTGACAGGGCAAGTATTGTCATAGATCAAGAAACGACAAGGAGACAAAAAGACAGAGGGCTAAGAGAGCAGTTTTCATCACCATAAAAGGCTAGCAGCTGCATTCCTTAAAGTTACCCATCAGGTCATATGCTAAATATATTTATTAATGATCTAGGGAGAGAGGTGAAGGATGGGATGTAACACTTAGGAATGATGCAATTACTTAAGTAATTTAATCCTGTAGCACGCTGTTAAAAACTTCTGAGTGATCTAAAGAAATGACTCAAATGAAAGTTCAGTCCTGATAAATGAAAAGTTTGTGTGTGGAGACCAAGAAAATTCTTATCCTCCAACTGAAGGGGGGAAAAAAAAAAACCTGAATATTGCTGGTGGCAGTTCCATAACAGAAGCCATTTGAGATGCTGTTATAGTGGAAAAAGCGAACAGGGTGCTAGAAGGCGTAAGAAATGGGACATTAAAAATGAATTACTGAACTCAAGCTTCATTGTGTGGAGACAGAGGATAGGATAAAGCACAATATTATGGGTAAGTTTGCCGAGCTAACAAAGTCTGATCCATGGTGACAATTTCCTGTTTTCTTTTGTCTTTATCCTGTTCATACATCATCTACTCACAATGATACTCTGATCCTTAACAGAAATAATATAGGTTGATATGGCTGTGGTTTCCACAGGGCTTCAGAGCTTCCTAATGACAGCTCACTAACCAGGATATTACTGGTAAAAACCTGTTTCACATCCATTCTCCTTCCTTCTGTAGTTAGTTAAATGTTGCATCAAAATAACATAAATTAACAATCTCAGCTTTGTATTTAAACTGAGAAATTGTCAACATTTTTAACGTGGATTTCAGAATTCAAACATTACTGAAATAATTCCTCAAGTTGAGGCTCTTAAGAGACTTATAAATTATTCTTGTATAGAGAGAAGTCACCTGAGAATAACCTAAATGAAGTTAACATAGATTTTAAAAATTATTCTTGCAGAAGAACAGGGAGTGGTGGGAATAGACGAGCAGATGGGAAAGAGAGAAGAAGAGAGAGAAGAAAAGGCTAATTAGGTAATTGAGGCTAAGAGGCTATTAGAGATGACCCAGTGGTCTACTGGTAGTGAAGTCCAGGGACTTGAATTTGGGATTGAGGTTGATCCCTTGTTCCCAGGGCCACACATGCTCCAAACATTACAAGGACTTGATTTTATAGCCTGTGTTATCCTGTAAATATATGCTTTCCTGTCAATATAATCTGGAGGGGCTCTAAGTCTGGATGTAGTGGAAACAAGAAAAAATAAGGGGGTAAAATGCTGAATTTGAGCATGAAGAGACTGAAATACTATGCTGATGGCTAAACTGTTTAGTGAAATTCTCCAGTATTCCTCTGAACTGAATGTCAGAGAAAAAAACTAATTGAAATAAATGTATTTTGAATAGGTTCTGAATGGGCATAAACTGTTGTCACTGAGTAGCCTTTAAAAAAAAAGTAAAAAAAAAAATATTAGTGCATGTGATTCCCCCAGGGGTATTTTTTTACAGATAGTGGAAAAGGGGAAGTCCGAAAAGGTCATTTATTTCTAAGTTATTCCAGTAACCTGTTTCTGGCCAATTTGGAGCTGGTTTGCCTGAGGTGTACTGGTGGTGTCTTCTTCCTTCAGTTTTCTGACCTATTTTCATTTCTGGTCTAGGCAGTGATAAGTTTTCTTTTCCTTTTAATGTTCTCATTTCTCTTTGATGTTGGTATATTCATATTGTCTTCTGAAACTTGTAGAGTTTTCTTTTATGGCCAAACAGTCTGGTGTAGGTCATAGCTAGGACAAGCATTGCCATGTGGTTTTCAGATTTAAATGCAGAGGTGGAGCATTTCTTGTCCTCACCTTTTCTAGTACAACATCATTCATGTTGACTTAAGTCTCTTTTAAATCTCTCCACTTCTTGAGCAGTATTTGTAGCTATTCTTTTTGAATTGCTTCTGAAAGAGCTTGTTTTTCATTTTCACATTTCAAACTCTGAAACTGCAGTGGTATAGCATTCAGAGATGGTTTCTTCCCACTTTCCATATCTTATCCAGTACTTCTTCTTCTTCTTCTTATTATTATTATTATTATGCAGCTTTTATATCTTATATTACTTATTTTAAATCTGTGTTTGTTTCTTTCTCAGGAGCAGCATTCTGGGACAGAAACGCTAGCTTTTGATTCTTTGGTTTGCATGTATCACCTCTTCAAATGATTCTAGTGTATGTATGACTAATTCTACAATGTTCTTTTCTTGCTTAATTTTTTTTTTTTGTGTGGAAATTCAGTTTTTTTTCATTCTTCTTTTATAAGCACTGCATAGGGATATTGCTATTGAGGCAGTACATGGCTGGAACACCTGTGGTCAGTAGGCAAATCATATTTCAACAGCAAAAAAGTACCAGCACCATTCATTATCCCTGTGGTTTAAAACAGAGTTTCTGTAGAATAATTGTAGTATTTGAACCGGTGGTTCTGAGGAAAGTCTCTGCAGTGTGATCTTTAGCAACTGGACAGAATAAACAAAAGATGGAAGAGGGAGTATAGCTTTGGTTATATTGTAGGCAGCAGGGAGCAAATAAGAATATCTGCTGTTTTGCCATTGGGAACCCAACTTGAACCTGCTTCTGGTAAAAGACTTTGGTTTTTGCTGGCATCTGACAGCTCCTCTAAGATATATTAAAGTGTTTTCTCTAAAGAGAGCTCTGCGCCAAGTTTGGACCTCATTGAGTAAATTCAGTATTTAGGGGAGAAAGACCTATAGGTGGTAGGCAACAGTGAGGAGAATCTGGAACAAAACCTTGTTAAGTTTTGGAGACCCTGAAACAACAGCTCTATCAGTGTTGCCCTGTCTTATGTGAAACTGTTTAAAAGAATCATATGGTTATTTTTAAAAGATTATTACATGCCAGGTCATAATTTAGCAGGATTCCCATTTATAATGTTATGCTTGTTTTTTTAGTGAGTCAAAGGGTGATTTCATTTTTGGCAGAGCCCAAGAACAGGTTTTCAGCAATTGCTGTATATCTCTTGATGCTGATCTGCTAGCAGGGGCTCACTTGCTGACCCTTCTGCACTGCTTCATTATGCTTCCCACAAGGTACGCACTTTCTTCAGCCATTATTTGTCACTTATAAGAATAATGACTTCAGCTGTTTCCCTCTGGTTTTACGTAGAGTAGTTTCATTATGTTTTGGTTGTTTTTTTTTTTTGTTATTGATATTTTCATGGGACCTAGAAGACTGGCCCACGGGCAGGGAAAAAGTTTCTGTGAGGTATTCCACAAACACAGGACAAAGGACATTTCCCACTGCTACATTCTATTTATTGTTTCTGTCCGTTGAATTTTACTTAGCACTGCACCGTGCTGAAGATACAGTTTTGTTAAAAACCTTTCTCAGTAAGTTCCCCCGAATGTATTCAAGCTTGTATGAAATATGGGAAATTATTCTCACAAAGTTTTCTCACATGAATCTGTTTCTCAATTTTGACTTTTGTATTCTAAATGATACAGTTACTACAAATGTTTAAAATGTAGATATTCTTCTTCCTCAAAAAAAATAAAAAAAAATTAAATGCGCCTTCTTATTGTGGTCACTTAAATAAGTTTAAACAATGACAGTGAAATAGTCAATGTTTTCCACTTGAAGTTATAAAGAATAAAGCTCACAAGCAATTAGGATCAGTTCATTATAATTTGAATTATGTCTTTATTGTCTTTATAGTGGTCACTTAATTATTTCAGTTAACATTAACCCCTTGAATGCCATAAGCTTAATGTCTAGATATCCCGGTTTTTATTAAAGCCATTGATTTACACAGTGCTTCAGTTTTTATGCTTAGGAAGAAGAAATTAGATATCTGCATAGGTGAAAAAGCTTGAGTAGGTGATGCAAGGTGATAAAAATATTCTGAGAATGTTCCAATAAATATTAGCAAGAATAAAAGCAGGACATAATTTACAGTGTTTAAAACTGAGCTGTGCCAAAATCCATTCAGTTTTATGCAAAAAATATTTAACACCACCTGATATATTTAGTCACACTAAGCTCTGTGAATCAAATACAAAATTCTGTGAAAGAAAAAACTATAAACTTATTTTGTCACGAATTCAGCAGTCATTCTGAAAATAGTTGGCTCCATTTGTCAACAACAAGCAAGAACAACAGAGAAAGGACTTGTTAATGCCTGCACTTTAAAAGGGCTGTCTCCCAGAAGAGTTTGAAGTATGTTTTTGACTTCTTTATATTTTCTCCAGAGTTGGTTGGATTTCTCACAGTTAATAAAAGGGATATCTAGCTCCAAATACTTTGTCTGGTATTTTGGGTGGAGTCAGTAAGGTTATCATAAGGCTAATACCTTAAGGTTATTTTCACAATCAGAATCAGGTTTTGTGTTTCTAATCTCTTTAAAATCTAGGCATAATTTCCTTTGAGGTAATGACTCAGTCCCACTCCTACGAGTGATATAAGAAAGCTTGGAAATTTGTAGAATTGTTAAGTTGTATTCCTATATCTGGAAGTTGTAGGCAATTGAAAATGATCTCACATTATATCACCACAGCAAACACAGCATTGCAATCAAATTCACTTGAGCATTTCCTTCCAAGTCCAAACACTGACATTGTTTTTTGACCATTGATCTTCTACACAACCTGCAGGTTTTTGTCTTTCCTTCCAAGGTCATTATTTCACTTGGAAGCCTACTGACTGGGATGTGTCTAACCCAGTCTTGTACAGTCAAGTAACTGAATAAATACTTCTTGAGTGCCATATTAAGAGCAGTCCAAAGACTATTTAATTAAATTCATATTCAATTAAAGTCATTGGAAATTTTGCTGGGCAAGAATGCTCTTCTTTAGTCATGCAATATGAGGAAATTGACCTCAAAAGGACTAAAGGGAAAAGACTCTTTGGTCTTTAATTAACATCCCTATGTGTTTAAAACCTAAAAAAGAACGGACACCACATTTCCCCCCGTGTTTGTTCTGCAACAACTTGATTAGCTTTCAGATTTCAAAAGGAAATAACATCAGTTAAAAAAAAAAAAACAAACAACAACATAAAATTTAGCTTTAAACTCAAAGCTCTAGGTAAGCTAGAAATGGAATTAATATATATACAGAATAGAAGTATTGTTAGGATACTGAGTTATGCATAATGCTTCTTACTGCCTACTGTAGTAGCAAAGGGTACAATACTGGGGCCTCTGATGTTACCCAGGGATTTGACTCTGGCCAAGGACCTCAATTTGCTGATAAACTAACAAATTTGATTTTACTGCACTCTGTCAAAGTGGGATTTATGTTCTGACTCCTGATAGCAATGAAGAAAACGTATAGGAAGAGACAAACATGTGTACATGAACACTTAGAGTAACCCATCTGCTGGGTTGGGACAGCTTCCTTGTCAGATAAGACCCAAGCAGTCTGAATTTATTTCGAAATGATGTATAATATTAAGCTTCATTTCTGTGAATGTATTTCTGAAGACTGACTGGAAATGACTTGCTTGTGTGTTGTGGTCTGTGGCTGTACTTGGAATCGGGGTGGTTCTCCTTTAAATAACTGCTCAGAAGCGAGAAAATTCAGGCAGTTGTGTATCAATTAGCAGCGTGCATTTCTTCATGCGAGCTGCCTGGAAATGCAAAATGACAAATCTGAGTATTAAGCTTTCCGCTATCGTTTTGCTTTCCTACCTCTAACTACAAATCAACTTCATTGTGACTCACAGTGTAAGAAGTTGGTGCATTTCTGCAGATCCATGATAAGATATTTTCCTCTGGTAAGAAATGCAGTTACACTCCGCAGTCTGGATCTGTCCTTGCCAGGCCCACATGCATTAGTATTCCACTGGCAGCTGCCTTTAGGTAGGAATATTGTTTTTGTCCATAACCAGAGGGAACAATCAGACTAAGCCGTTCTCCGGCTATAAACCAGCCAAAGTAATTGGGTTTAATTTTAATTTTTGTAATAGCTTTAAATTAATAGGAGCAGCTGCTGCCACAGTGTGTGGGTGTCCTTTTCCAGAAGGCATAGAACAAAAAAGGGAAAGAGTAAACAATAGTGCGTCTAGGACACAAAGGTTAATTCAAGAACTGAGCAATGTCTTTTAGTTATCAAAAACTCAGTTGGTCTCAGTATGTCT